>CM064904.1:27460233-27505233 GCA_030347415.2 Decapterus maruadsi | reverse complement strand
CTGAGCAGCTCACGGCTCTGCTCCGCCGTTCTAAAAACAGCTTGCACCGACAATTAAAGGTAACGAACCTACTGCTATGACTATAGGGATTATGGTGATGTTTGACTAAATGTTGAACTGTCCCTTTAAGAACACAGTAACAGTAAAGAAGGAGGTAACAGTTAAACCTTGGAGGCCGACAGAGGTGGAAGGATTTTAATCAGATGGGAGTTTCACCCCCCCACAAAAAAAAACATGTCAAATACAAAGACGTGTCAGCGAACGCCGTCGCCGCCGTCGCCGCCGCAGACTCCTGCTAACGTGAGTAAATTCTGCATCAGTAACAAAGTCTAAGTTGTTCCATGTCCTGCAACAGGTGAGTGGACGTCCAACAGACAGACAGAGACGAGAGACAGAGAAGCAGCAGCAGCATCGGATGCTGAGCAGACTGAACGTCTGAGAGAAAAACAACAAACAAAAACAACTAAAAAACAAAACAAAAGCTTAAAAATCTGTAAACAGTCGGCGTAAGCTAACGATTAATCTGAGAGAACATTCAACAGGTGAGAAAGCAGAACAGCACGTTTCTTTCCAGGACGCCACCTCAGACTATTTTCATGGGGGTTTTTTCTAAAAAGAAATCAGTAGAAAGAAGTCGTTAACAAACCAGAGGGCGCCACCTGGAGGCCGGAGGCCGCCGCCGCCGCCGCAGGCCGCAGCCGCCGCCACCAAAAGTCCTGCTTCTTCTTCTTCTTCTTCTTCTTCTTCTCTTTTTTTTGTTATTTTTGTTTTGTTTTTGGCAAAGTGAAACAGAAACACAAGCCTCTAGTACAGAAGTGGTTGGAGAGTGCTAAGACGGAGGCGGAGGGCGAGGACAGGGCTCTGATTGGTGGAGCAGACGCTGCACGCTGCACGCTGCACGCTGCACGCTGCACGCTGCACGCTGCACGCCGCGCGCACGCCGTCAGTCCACCGGTCGCTTCTCGCTGTGTTTCTTTGTAAACTCCTCGGCGTTCTTCATGAACTTGGCGCGGTCTTTAGTGTATTCCTCCGCCAGGTCGGCGCGCAGCGGGTGTTCAGGCTGAGGGATGTTGACCAGGGAGATCAGACACTGGATCACTGCACACACACACACACACACACACACACACACACACACACACACACACACACACACACACACACACACACACACACACACACACAGAGACACACAGACACACACACACACACACACAGACACACACACACACACAGACACACACACACACACACACACAGAGACACACACACACACACACACACACACACACACACACACACACACACACACACACACACACACACACACACACACACACACACACACACACACACACACACACACACAGACACACACAGACACAAGATCATTATTACAAGTTCAATTCAGTGTCATCGTCCCACAGGGAAACAACACATACAACATGACATTAAAACCATGAAAACATTAAAAACTTGTGGTGCAACATTTTGTAATAATTCAGCGCCTTAAAGCAACAACTTGCTACAAAATGCAGCAAAGTTTATTACAAAACGTGGCAAATGATGACATCATGAGATGAAAATGGACACATTATTACAAAACGCTACAAACTCCGGTTCAGATCCAATCATTATTACAAAAGCATTAAAACCATGAATAGATTAAAAACTGCAACATTTTGTAATAAATTGTTACATTTTGCACCAAATTATTACATTTTTTCATTGAAGAAAATCCAACACTCACATTTTGTAATAATTCAGCGCCTTAAAGCAACAACTTGCTACAAAATGCAGCAAAGTTTAGTACAAAATGTGTTCAAGAATTTTTTTTTACAAAATGTGGCAAATGATGACATCATGAGATGTAATGGATACAATATTCCGCTACAAACCCACGTTGAAACTTGTTGAAACTTGTTATTATTTATTCTAAAGAGGAGTGTTGTTATAATCTGACCTTGGCAGGTGCGGGTGGCGGGCTTCCAGTTCTCCACGCTGATGATGGGCAGACACACCTGGCCCTTCTCGTCGATGTTGGGGTGGTAGATCTTGGTCTTGAAGGTGATCTTTGGAGGTTTGAAGGGATACTCGGCCGGGAAGATGATCTCGATCCGGAACGCTCCTTTGTCGTACGGAGCGCAGTCCTGCACGGATCAAAAACATCGTTATTAATATTATTATTATCATTAGAAGAGGAGGAAAACACAGCATCACATGTTGGAGGAGATGGGTTTGGCTGTTTTGACAGGGAATGTTGTGTTGGAAGAGGACGGATAACTGTTAAAATGTAGGATGTAAGGATACAAGTTATTATGGAACAACTGACTCCAGAGGAACAAGGTCACAGAGAGTGCAGCGTGTGGCGTGAGGCGTGAGGCGTGCAGCAGCGTGTGGCGTGCACGGTGAGGCGTGCAGTGTGTGCCGTGCAGCAGCGTGAGGCGTGCACGGTGAGGCGTGCAGTGTGTGCCGTGCAGCAGCGTGAGGCGTGCACGGTGAGGCGTGCAGTGTGTGCCGTGCAGCAGCGTGAGGCGTGCAGTGTGTGGCGTGCAGCAGCGTGAGGCGTGCAGTGTGCGGCGTGCAGCAGCGTGAGGCGTGCGGCGTGTGGCGTGCAGCAGCGTGTGGCGTGCAGTGTGCGGCGTGCAGTGTGTGGCGTGCAGTGTGCGGCGTGCAGCAGCGTGAGGCGTGTGGCGTGCAGCAGCGTGAGGCGTGTGGCGTGCAGCAGCGTGCAGTGTGTGGCATGCAGTGTGTGGCGTGCGGCGTGCAGCAGCGTGCGGCGTGCAGCAGCGTGTGGCGTGCGGCGTGCAGTGTGCGGCGTGAGGCGTGTGGCGTGCAGCAGCGTGTGACTCACAGGAACGATGAGGCCCTGCCAGGTCAAGATGTTGGCTTCATCCACCTGGATGTTACGGAAATGTTTCATCCCAGATTTACGGATGTCGTCCAGCTCCTGCAGGAAAACAACAACAGTTAATGTGATGACATCATAACGCTTTATACACAGTGACATCATCGTCTCCTCCGCGCTGATGTCAGCTCATTATTATTATTCTATAATTCATGTTCCTGCTGCTGTGGAGGAAACTGATTATTGATTTCCCAGAATCCTCAGCGACAGACGGAGCCGAGGAGGAAACTCAACTCAACTCAACAGACTTTCAAAGTAAAGCGACTTTTTTATTCCTGGTGTTTCTGGTTTGATGTGATAATAAGGAGGATGATAATAAACATGTGACGAGTCGTGTTCCTCTTTCATCTCAGATGAAACAGCTGGTTGGTCGAGGTTTGGTTCAATCAACAAGAAGCAAAAGTAAAAGTCAAAACAAAAAGAGATAAAACAACGACTTCAGGTTCAGAAACGTGACGATAACATATATATATATATGTAATATATTATATTTCTATTCCAGATGTTCTGACCCTGGGTCTGTTTGACCTGTAAACCAGACCGTTGACTGGTCAGTCAGCTGACGCCGTCTCTTCCACTTCCTGTTGTTAACACCTTGTTGTTGTTGTTGTTTCACCTGAAGCCACGACAACAACACAACAACAACCACAACACAACACAACAACACTGGGGGAATTCCTGACTCACACAGTCCATTTACAGGAAAGTGAAACTGGAACTGTGAGTCTCAGTCATGTTTCTGATGTTTATGGGATGTCACATCCTCTTCACCCATCGATCAGACTGTTGTTGTTTTATTATTGATCAATAATCCTGAAGCTGCTGATTGATCATGAACTGATTCAGAATGAAACTTTAAACCGTCAGTGACGTCAGAAACAATAGTAGTTTTAATTCAACAACAGACGTTTCAAAGCCCGGTCTCTTCATTAACAGCGTCAATCAGCTGATCTGTGAGTAAATCATGACAATATTAGTTTATTATTAGTTTATTATTAGTTTATTATTAGTTTATTATTAGTTTAATATTAGTTTAATGAGCCAGAGTGAAGCTGTTTTAACACAAACCACTGAAACTAAACCTGATCGATCCGTTCATTGATCGACTCCTCGTTGCCATGGTAGCTGTTGTTTTTGTTGTTGTTGTTTATTTAAACACGGTAGGTTCACGAGCCGGCCGGGGTCTCACGTCATGTCATGTCACGTCACGTCACGTCACGTCACGCCCCAGTCCCAAAGTCTCCTGCATGTTTTTGACACGAGCTCACACACACACACCGACACACACACGTTGTACGCCCTCGGTGTGTGTGTGACAGGTTTGTGTGTGTGTGTGTGTGTGTGTGTGTGTGTGTGTGTTAACTATAACTATAACTATAACTAGTTCCTCTCCCTCAGTCACCGTCTGTCTGACGTCATCATCCTTTCATTTTGTCCGACACGCGACCGTCTAGCCCTCTACGGGGTTTCCTCCCGGCCGCTCGGACCTCTTTAAGGTGGTATGGCTGAGTGTTTAAGGTGGAATGTGTAGATGTGCGGGTGGAGGTGTTGCTGTTGGCAGCGCGTACCTTTCCTAGTCTCCTGGTCGAAGTCATTGTGGATCCGATATCGTCTTCTTCGTCTTCTTCTTCTTCTTCTTCCTGTTTCTTTCCGTTCTCGCCTCCTCCACTTCTTCGCTGTTGTTGTGAACCGGCTGTAACCGGTGTGTGCGGGGCCGCAGCGCCCCCTGGCGGCGCGGAGGGACACGGCCACACTGGGAACTGCAACACAAGGGCGAGGACATGGAGGACATGACCAATAGATTTAATGACCAAGAAAGATTAGAAATAACATTAAAAAAAATACTGCTGCGATTAAAAATTGGGATTATTCCACCAATGTTGATTAAAAGTAGTGTTGTGTTGTTTTAAAATGAATATGAACTTGTTTTCTTTTTGTCCTTTTTTGACCTGTTGCCATTTTCTGCAAATAAATAAATGCTCTAAATGACATAGTCTATGTGTGTATAAATATTAACATTATACAAACTTAGACTTTTGTAGCAGCTGGAACTAGTTAGCTACAGTTAGTTATAATAACTGAGATGGTGTGTGAAATAATAAACAAACAATGCCAACTCATTTACTTTTACATATGCCACCGCTGATTAACCTTTTTAACAAGTTGATGAAAAAAAAAGCAAAAGCATATTTACATTTAAATAAGAGTTCAGTTTAATACTTTTTGTTTATTTGGGCTACTTGTGCATTTGTGGACAAAAAACAGCTGTAATTGGAAAGTAGGCGAATTTTTCTCCATGTAATGAGAGACACGGAGGGTTTATCTGCTATAATGTGTCTAAAAATGGACATAAAGTAAGAACCTAAGAACATATGTATAATATATAATGAAATGAGCAGCCTGCAGAACAACGGTGAGTCTGTCTGAGCCGTGACCTCACAGTCCAGATCAAGATGGCCGCTCCGAGTCTCCACTGACACTGATCCAGCAGCAGCCGCGTCTTCCCCGGCTTCTACTTTAATAACTGTCTCCCCCCGGGGAGGAAGGAGCATGAGACGCCGGTACCGGCTCCGGGTGTTGCTGATCTGAGACGGAAGATGCCCGATATCACCGAGGAGCAGCGGAATAAAGACTGGTGATGAGCTGGTGAGTGAAGAAACAAACCAGCGGTTAGCACGGGGGGCTAGCTGCGTTATGCTGCGTTCGAGACAGCTCGGAACTCTGAACCTCCGGGTTGAAAACTCCCGAGTTCCGACTTCAAAGCGTTGGACAAGCACCGAGCAGGGGTAACTGAAAACATATTGGACCGGGACAAACTTTGAATTCAAAGTGCCTCACGTAGCTAAGGCATTAAAACAGGACACGGGCACAAAAAGAAGTAGAAAGAATCTTCTAATGTATTTTGGCATTTTAAGTGACTGAACAACTGATTTTCAGAGAAGTCAAGGTAGATGTTTTGTTTTCTCCGACTTTTCCGAGTGGGACCTCCGACATGAAGTGGCGTTCAAATGCACTTTTCCAAGAAGGAGGTCGGAAAAATCCTGAGTTCCGAGTTGACTCGAACGCAGCATTAGCACAGGGAGCTAGCTGCGTTAGCACGGGGGGCTAGCTGCGTTAGCCGACTGATAACTCCTAACTTTAGCTCCAGCAGCTTTAATAACGTTCACACAAAGTGACAGACAGCGGCTGTGTTTATTAACGGACCACCTCACCGTGCTGTGTTTGCTGTTATTACTAAAATACGGACTGTTAACGGCCAACGGTCACCTGAGAGAACCACTAGCTCATTACCGTTGGGCTAACGTTACTCAGGTTAGTTAGCTTGTTTTGCTAATCCTGTAAACGTTTGTTTTTGTTGTTGCTGTTGTTGTTTTTACCGTCGTGTTGACGGATATCTAATCACATAAACTGCTGTTGTATTTCAATAATTGATTAAATTGATTTAAGGTGAGACAGATATCACCACCAATACATGTTTAAATATGTAAATGAGGCAATATCTAATGAAATATGCGCTAATCTGCCTACATTTCCATAACGGAAATCTGAACAAAACCACTTTAAAAAATCTTGTTTTATTTATTTTGTTGACATATTACTCTCAGAAGTTTGTACAGAGGAGATTTTGGATATCTCTTTTTATCACTCTGTGAATGAGAAAATAGTGTCTCGTCTTAAAATCCTCTTTAAATTGCATTGAAATGTGCCAGTTAATATGAATGATGAGCAGGTCAGCGGCTCTGTGTTGTGTTACCGTGGGTAAACACGGTGGCTTCATGATGTTTAAATAACTTCACACATTTCTGTAGTTGTGAAAGCAGAACTGGTCAAGTGTGATGAATCTGTTACCATAACACTCGCCTCAGATTGATCTGCTTTTTACACAACAGCCTCCAACACTGAACACCGTGTTAAACACCGTATTAAACCTTCTATCAGTGGAGGGATTTCTCAGTAACTAAGTAACAGTTTGACACCTTGTCTGTCTGTCTTGTGAGATGGAAACTCTCCTGAGATAAGATCATCATTCTGCACCACAGGCTGTGAATCTAGGGCAGATAGGGCAGTTGTGTTTCTGTCTGGTAGTTGTCGTTTTTGTCATGTTTTCTTGTGTTGTGTAGCGTTCAGGAGACGTGTCTTCAGTTCTGACTCGCTGTTTTGTGCGTCTTTTGTCTCCTTCTCTCTAGGACACTTCCTGTCATTCTTGTGGTGTGGGGCCAGTTCTTCAGCCGTCGCCGCCATCGTTGTCGTCTGGAATTATTTTCACTTGGATGTGGAATTGAAATGAAAACTAGTCGGTGAGTGTTTTGTTTTATAAAGAACTGGTGACTGTGATGATTAACAGGCCGACTTCCTCATTCCCTCATTCCCTCAGAGCCACATGGTTGTTGAGTGACACAGAAAATGAGGAGGGGGGGGGGGGGGTGAAGGGAAGAAACTGTTGTTGTTTACACAGTGTTAGTTATCAGACCTGAGGAGGAGGAGGAAGAGGAGGAGGAGGAGGAGGAGCGTCCAGTACGTCTGCAGCCTTTTCCTTTGTGTCGTGTGTTGGGGGGAGAGCTGCAACAACTAATCACTTAATCAAAGAATAATCGTTTATTAAATTAATCGTCAACTATTCTGATCATCTAATAATCAGAATCAAAGCTCCAGATTCTCTTCTGCAGCTTCTTCAATGTGAATATTTCTGGTTTCTTTGTTCTTTCGATAAATGAGTCTCTTTGAATATTGAACAAACACTGACTGATCTTTTAACATTTTATTGACCAAACAACTAATAGATTAATCGTTTAAATAATCGATAATGAAAATCCTTAGTTGCCGCCCCAGGGGAGCAGCTGACTCCCTCCTCCTCTTCCTCCTCCTCTTCCTCCTCTTCCTCCTCAGACAGAGACACAGTGATGGAGCCGACGACGCTGACAGCGTTCGTACTGAAGTCACTGTAATTACATTGAACTGCAGTGAATCAGTCATTTGATTTAAACACTGAGCCACTTTAAAAGTTTCAACTAAAGAAACCGTCTGTCATCTCTGAACCAGGAGGAGGAGGGGGAACCAGGAGGAGGAGGAGGAGGAGGAGGAGGAGGAGGAGGAGGAGGAGGAGGAGGAGGAGGAGGAGGAGGAGGAGGAGGAGGAGGAGGAGGAGGAGGAGGGGGAGGAGGAGGAGGAGATGTTGTCTCCTCTTTTCAATCTGCTTATTTTTAGAGAGTATTTGAAGTAATTCTGGAGCCCAGACGACAGAGACGTTCTGCTGTCGGGGAATTTGACCTATTTTTAATATGAAGTGATTTTTAGGTTTATTTAGTTTATTTGATCTGTGGAGTTGAAGTGAAGGAGTGAAGAAGAGATGCTGTTAAAAACTACAACAACTTACCATAAGTCTGGTTAACGACATGTTTTACAGTCAGTTCTTATCAGTCCATTTCCCCTTGAGACAATAACACATGTTGATTATTGAAGAGGAGGAAGAGGAGGAAGAGGAAGGAGAGAGAAGGAAAAACTACAGAGAACAAAACCAGATAAACTAGAAATTAACACAATCTTCAAAATCAGAATGATTTTCCTTCCAGACAGAAGAAACTGAATCATTTGTAGATGATGATGATGATAATCACTCATTCATCTGTGTGGAGTCGATGACGTCATGCAGCGCTCTGTGTGTGTGTGTGTGTGTGTGTGTGTGTGTGTGTGTTTCTCCTCTTCACTCTGTTTAAAACCACACAGGCCGTTGGGTTTTTCCATATTATCAGCTTTTTATTTTTATTTTTTAAAATGTATTGCTGTTGTTTTAGTAACATACACACGTGTGCCGGCTGGGCAACATGACACACAACTGAACATGACGTATCTTCTCCTTCTACATGAAACCTGGTCTGGTTTAAATCCAGATATAATGACAGTTCTACAGCAGCAGATGTTTTTACACCAGGAGGAAATATAAAGACAGCAGCAGCATCAGTGGATTCTCTCTGTCATCAGGTTGTAAAGGTGGTTTAACCTGAAAGCCTCGGGAGCAGCAGTTTATCAGAGCTTGTTTTCATCCTGACGACTGTTTTCTTAGATGAATTGTTTTATTAATGAAGCAGCAGAATCCAAACCCAAATATATTGAATTAATAAATGTATGAAATCTTCTCAGAGTTGGAGAGGGTTTGAGATGATTTGACTGCAAAAAGTTGTCTTGATGTTTGACTCTGTGTTGTTTGTTTGTTTGTTTGTTTGTTGACCCTTGAAGCCGTCGTGTTCACGTCGTGAGCGTAAACAAGAAACTGGTTTTCCAGCAGCAGTTGTCAGAGAGTTTGTGATGTTCCTGGGTGGTAGCTCAGTCCTGCTCTTCTCTCTCTCTGTCTCTGCAGGAAGTGAAGGTGTTCTACATCCCATCATGGACAGTTTCTTCAAGGCAGCCGTGTGTGACCTGGACAAACTGCTGGACGACTTCGAGCTCAGTTCAGGTCAGAGCACAGATCAATCACTCTGATCAATCACTCTGATCAATCACTCTGATCGCTCCTGTATTCACGGTTCATCTGGTTATTGATTCATGTGTCTGAACCCAGAGAATCAAAAACCTTTATTTATTATTTAGTGGAGTTAATAGTCATTTCTTTGTGTCAATGAACTAATCAACGATCAGTTTCACCTCAGTTTGATCCTCACAGTCATTTAGTTTCCAGCAGTTTCTGTGGCTTTTATTCTTGCAGAGATGTTTTAAAGGGACAACCAGGAGTTTAGGAAAGTAAAATGTTTTCACGCTACATTTCCCATGAGCCTCAGTGTGCACGGCGACATGAAACATTTACCAAGACGAAAGTCAGAGGTTGAAGACGATCCGATCCCGTCGTAGTTCCGACCATAAACGATGCTAACTAGCGATCTGGCGGCGTTGTTCCCATGACCCGCCGGGCAGCGTCTAGGAAACCTAGGAAACGCTGGACGAGTCGACCACTAAATAACAACAACACGATAACGATAAAGACAAAAGGACATATTTATCCACCCTGTTAGAACCAGATAAAAACTCCTGGTTGTCCCTTTAATAGACCAAATCAATCTGTCTGATCTGGTTGACCTGTTGTTTCCATGGTTACAGAGGAAGTGGACTCCTCGTCCTCCGTCTTCCTGAAGCCGTCCGTCTCCGTCTACCCCGTCTCCTCGCTGGACTCGTCCTCCGTCCCCCCGAGTCTCCCCGACCTCAACTCCCTCCACTATGGCTCCGCCTCCGCCTCCGGCCCAGAGGTCAGAGGTCAGCCTCTCACCGGGGTCGACCTCCTCTCCTCCGTGGGCCGCGGCGGCGCCGTGAGTCAGAGCTCCGCCCCCCCCTGCCCCGACCGCGCGCTGAAGCCGCTCTGCGACCTGCTGAACGACACGGGCTCGGCGGCGCTGGCCCGGGCCGACAGCCACGACGCCTTCAGGGAGCTGGACGTGGTGGAGCAGCAGATGGAGGAGGAGCAGGAGCAGCAGGAGCAGCAGGAGGAGCAGCAGGAGCAGGAGGAGGCGCAGCAGCAGCAGCAGCAGGAGGAGGCGCAGCAGGAGGAGCAGCAGGAGGCGCTGCTGGTGGACTTCGACAGCCCCGTCCTCCTCACAGAGACCAGAGACCGGATCAGTCTGGACTCGGCTGCGTTCTCGTCCTCGCTCAGTCTGCTGGACGTCATCCTGCCTGCAGCCGTGGAGACCGGCGCCCACGCTGCCCACGACTCGCCGCCGCCGCCGCCGCCGCCACCGAGGACCGACGAGCCGGCAGAACAGAACGGTGTCGCCAGGAGGGAGCCGGAGGAAACCACAGGGAGCAGAGAGGAGGAGGAGCCAGACGCTCCTGCAGCCGCAGACCCCCCGCTGGGACTGTCCTGTCTCCCCATCGCCGTGTCCATGTGTGGAGCTCTGGTCCAACCACGGAGCTCAGAGGAGGAGGAGGAGGGACCGGGACCGGGACCGGGACCGGGACCAGGACCAGGACCAGGACCAGGACCAGATCAGAGCCAGGAGGCCGACGTGTGTGAGAGCACGGAGGCCGACGCCCTGTCAGCGCTGCAGGAGGAGCAGGAGGAGGAGGAGGAGGAGCGGCCGGCACCAGAGGGACAGAACCAGGTCTGTGTGGACCAGGTCTGTGTGGACCAGGTCTGTGCTGCTCCTGCTGCTCCTCCTGCAGAGCGCAGCCCGGTGGATCCTGCAGAGTTTGGCTTCGAGTTTCTCCCGGAGAGCGAGCAGGCGGAGCTGCTGGTGACGGACGAGGAGCTGGACGCCTTCCTGCAGGCGCACAGCGAGGCCGAGCAGCTGCACGCCGTCTGCCCCCCCCCGCCCTGCGCCTCCTCCTCCTGCTGCGCCTCCTCCTGCCCTCAGCCTCCTCACAGAGACCTGACACTGGAGAACGGGCTGCTGGAGGAGGAGCTGGGGGGGTCGGCTGCTCCAGAGAGCGACAGGACCATGTGTTTAACCCCCGCTGCTCCGTCGCAGGAGCAGGAGGAGCAGGAGCAGGAGGAGAACCAGTCGACCAGCAGCAGCTCAGAGCAGCAGCCGTCGTACGGGGGGGCCAGACCCAAACAGCTGCAGACGGCCAGACCGGCTCCTGCAGGGGAGGAGGAGGAGGAGGAGGGAGGAGGAGCAGCAGGAGGAGCAGAGGAGGAGGCCGAAGACGTCAACCAGAGCCTGACAGAGGCGTACCCCCCCCAGGAGCAGCAGGAGTACAGCGGGGGCTACGAGGAGCTGTCGGAGCCTCCTCCTTACCCCGGGGGGGAGTCGCCCACCGAAGGAGCCCGGACCGTGAGCTGGAGGAGGGAGGGAGGAGCAGCGGAGGAGGAGGAGCAGGAGGAGCAGGAGGAGCAGGAGGAGCTGGGGAGCAGGCAGCCGGCCTGGGTCCCAGACTGTGAAGCCCCCACCTGCATGAACTGCTGCCAGAGGTTCACCTTCACCAGGAGGAGGCACCACTGCCGAGCCTGTGGGAAGGTCAGTTCACCACAGTTCACCACAGTTCACCACAGTTCACCACTACTGGAGCTAGTTGCACTATTAGGATGTTTCTTATTACAACAACACAGAACCTCAACTCACTCTGTTCACATTCAGAAATGCTTCATAAACATAGACAATAAATACATTATTATTAAGATAAAATAGAATAAGAAGAGATAAAAACTGTTCACAGTCAGATGGAATTATCTAGTTCTAATTCTTGTGATAATTGTATTATTTTTATTGACTATAATATGTTTAAGACATGTTTTTATTACTTGATGTTTCTGACAAACAACACAGAACCTCAACTCACTCCGTTTGTTCTAGAGATACAGTATATAGATATAAAGACAAAGGTGACGACCACACAGTGAACTGTTGACATTTATCAGTGACTGATTTTTCTGTTTCCAGCTCTATTAAAACAAACTGAGTCAGAATAAAGAGGTTAAATATCTTCATGTGTTTCTTGACGGCTGTAAATCACAGGTTAGATTTACCGTACGTGAAGTTTCTCCTAAATGTGAATGAACTGAATCTTAATAACAACATAAAACAGTGAAAACGACCAATAATCCCAAACTCTGAGAATCTGTTACTGAAGATGATTTGACCTCTGACTGGTTCAGTGTGAGTGTTGATGGATGAGGATCTAAGCAAAGCAGCCTCCATCATGACCGCGTTGTCCCTCCGCACCGTGAACGCTATTCTCTATTAACGTCGCTGTGGTCGTCGTGGTCACCATGGTCGTCGTGCCTGAGGTGAAGCTTCTTCTCATGAATGGTCGTGTTTGAAGTAAACCAGATTATATCCCAGGACCAAATATAGCGGTGTGGCTTGTTCCTGGTAGGAAGGAGAGCGTGAGTCAGCAGCGCCTCCTCCTCCTGCAGCAGCTCCTCTATAGACCTGCACCGAGCCGTGTGACCTAAAGCTGCGGCTTAGCCCTTTAAAAGCAGCATTAGAGCGGAGGACGCTGCAGGTAAATGGTTCTTGTCCCACATGGATAAAGACGGCGTGTTGTTCCTCTCCTCCCTCAGGTTTACTGCGCCGTGTGCTGCAACAGGAAGTGTAAACTCAAGTACCTGGAGAAGGAGGCGCGGGTCTGCGTCGTCTGCTTCGACTCCATCCACAGAGGTGAGGACCACATCTGATCTCAGATCTGCTGCTACCTTCACATTTACACTCACACAAGATGAAGATGAGCTGATCTCCAAAAGACGACACATCCCCTCCACATTTCTAACTCTATCGTTTTAATTTTAGTTTCATCTTTTACATTTTAGTTTCATTTTATTAGTTTGTTCCAGTCCTGGGTTGAAAGGAACTTATAACACCTGCTCCTTTCTTAAAAAACAAACTAAACACTCACAATCCTCTTGAACTGAAAATACTTGTTAAAATAGTGTTAATAAGGAATTACACAACAGCCACCACAGAAAGACACATTAGTTTTAACTTAGTCTTTGGTGTTGAAATGAAACGCTTAGTTTCCCCTTTTCACTCTAAAACTGTAGAAAACTAAAACAATAAACTGATAATGATTAAAACGTGGTCATGTTTAACTTTGGAGATCAGTTCATCTTCCACCTGCTGAGCTGCAGAGTCTCAGAGTGAACGTCCCGCTGCTCCTCTCTCTGCTCCTCTCTCTGCTCCTCTCTCTGGTTCTTTGCTCCGTGCCCACACGTCTCCACACGTCTCTACCTGCCGCGGTGTCGGCTCCTCCTCCTGGTTTCCCTGACAACAGGAGGTGAGGAGATCCTCAGGGTCTGGAGACACTGACTCTCATCACCTCATCATATACAGCTGATGATGGGATGTTGTTGTTGTTGTTGTTGTTGTTGTTGTTGGGTCTTCATGTCCCCTCTTCCATCTTGACAATATGATTTGTTGTCCAGAGCGTCTCCGTAGCAACAGTGAACAACAGTGCTGCTGTGACACGTTTTACCTTTTATACCAGAAACAGAAGCAGCTGGTGTGGTTGTGTAGTTGTGTGGTTGTGTGTTTGTGTGGTTGTGTGGTTGTGTAGTTGTGTGGTTGTGTGGTTGTGTGGTTGTGTGGTTGTGTGATGGTGTGGTTGTGTGGTGGTGTGATGGTGTAGTTGTGTGATGGTGTGGTTGTGTGTTTGTGTGATGGTGTGATGGTGTGATGGTGTGTTTGTGTGATGGTGTGGTTGTGTGATGGTGTGGTTGTGTGGTGGTGTGATGGTGTAGTTGTGTGATGGTGTGGTTGTGTGTTTGTGTGATGGTGTGATGGTGTGATGGTGTGTTTGTGTGATGGTGTGGTTGTGTAATGGTGTGGTTGTGTGGTTGTGTGATGGTGTGGTTGTGTAATGGTGTGGTTGTGTGGTTGTGTGATGGTGTGGTTGTGTGGTTGTGTGATGGTGTGGTTGTGTGGTTGTGTAGTTGTGTGATGGTGTGTTTGTGTGATGGTGTGGTTGTGTGATGGTGTGGTTGTGTGATGGTGTGGTTGTGTGATGGTGTGTTTGTGTGTTTGTGTGATGGTGTGATGGTGTGGTTGTGTAGTTGTGTGATGGTGTGTTTGTGTGTTTGTGTGATGGTGTGATGGTGTGTTTGTGTGATGGTGTGGTTGTGTAATGGTGTGGTTGTGTGGTTGTGTGATGGTGTGGTTGTGTGATGGTGTGGTTGTGTGGTTGTGTGATGGTGTGGTTGTGTGGTTGTGTGATGGTGTGGTTGTGTAGTTGTGTGATGGTGTGTTTGTGTGATGGTGTGGTTGTGTGATGGTGTGGTTGTGTGATGGTGTGATGGTGTGTTTGTGTGGTTGTGTGGTTGTGTGATGGTGTGGTTGTGTGGTTGTGTAGTTGTGTGATGGTGTGGTTGTGTGGTTGTGTAGTTGTGTGGTTGTGTGGTTGTGTGATGGTGTGGTTGTGTGGTTGTGTGTTTGTGTGTTTGTGTGATGGTGTGGTTGTGTGATGGTGTGTTTGTGTGATGGTGTGGTTGTGTGTTTGTGTGATGGTGTGATGGTGTGGTTGTGTGATGGTGTGGTTGTGTGTTTGTGTAGTTGTGTGGTTGTGTGATGGTGTGTTTGTGTGGTTGTGTGGTTGTGTGATGGTGTGGTTGTGTGTTTGTGTAGTTGTGTGGTTGTGTGATGGTGTGATGGTGTGGTTGTGTGATGGTGTGGTTGTGTGTTTGTGTAGTTGTGTGGTTGTGTGATGGTGTGGTTGTGTGATGGTGTGGTTGTGTAGTTGTGTGGTTGTGTGATGGTGTGGTTGTGTGTTTGTGTGATGGTGTGTTTGTGTGATGGTGTGATGGTGTGGTTGTGTGTTTGTGTGATGGTGTGATGGTGTGGTTGTGTGATGGTGTGGTTGTGTGTTTGTGTGGTTGTGTGGTTGTGTGATGGTGAGGTTGTGTGGTTGTGTGATGGTGTGGTTGTGTGTTTGTGTGGTTGTGTGGTTGTGTGATGGTGAGGTTGTGTGGTTGTGTGATGGTGTGGTTGTGTGTTTGTGTGGTTGTGTGGTTGTGTGATGGTGTGGTTGTGTGGTTGTGTGTTTGTGTGTTTGTGTGGTTGTGTGATGGTGTGATGGTGTGGTTGTGTGATGGTGTGGTTGTGTGGTTGTGTAGTTGTGTGGTTGTGTAGTTGTGTGATGGTGTGTTTGTGTGGTTGTGTAGTTGTGTGATGGTTGTGTAGTTGTGTGATGGTGTGTTTGTGTGGTTGTGTAGTTGTGTGATGGTGAGGTTGTGTGGTTGTGTGATGGTGTAGTTGTGTAGTTGTGTAGTTGTGTGTGTCTCTCCGTTAGCCTGAGACTCAGCAGCTCCACTTCTCTTTGATGCTAATTAATGAAGCTTTTACTGGAAGCGACTGAAGCTGGTGATCAATCAGAGAGGACCTGGTGATGTCATCACATCCCTGGCTCCGGACGCTGTGATGTCATCACACCCCTGGCTCCAGAGGCTGTGATGTCATCACATCCCTGTAGTTGTGTGGTTGTGATGATCATCAGGTTCCCTGGCCAGTTGCTGTGATGTCATCACATCCCTGGCTCCGGACGCTGTGATGTCATCACATCCAGACGCTGTGATGTCATCACACCCCTGGCTCCAGACGCTGTGATGTCATCACACCCCTGGCTCCAGACGCTGTGATGTCATCACATCCAGACGCTGTGATGTCATCACATCCCTGGCTCCGGACGCTGTGATGTCATCACATCCCTGGCTCCGGACGCTGTGATGTCATCACACCCCTGGCTCCAGAGGCTGTGATGTCATCACACCCCTGGCTCCAGACGCTGTGATGTCATCACACCCCTGGCTCCAGAGGCTGTGATGTCATCACACCCCTGGCTCCGGGTCACTTAGCTGTGATGTCATCACATCCCTGTCGGACCTTGATGTCAACACATCCCAAACTGTAGTTCTGCTTGATGTCATCACATCCCTGACTGAAGACTGTGATGTCATCACATCCCTGGCTCCGGACGCTGTGATGTCATCACATCCCTGGTGTGGGACGTCTCTGCAGCCGTGACTAAAGGTCCAGAACCATGACTTACCTAGACGGTGTTCATGGTGAGAAACAGTGAAACCAGACCCAACATGGCCGACGCACTTAGTCCAGACACGTATGTTTATGGGAGGATGGGCTCTTTCTTTCTTTCTTTCTTTCTTTCTTTCTTTCTTTCTTTCTTTCTATTTTCAATAACTTTATTGGCACAACAGTGTTATAACAATAGAACATGAATAAATAAATCCTCTCTCTCCTCTCTTCTTCTCGCTCTGTGAACGTCTCTTTAAATTTTAAACTCTTCAGTTTTAAAAAGATCTGCAGACTGAAGTGTGTGTGTGTGTGTGTGTGTGTGTGTGGGGTGTCTTTGTGTGTGTGTGTGTGTGTGTGTGGTCTCCTTGTGAACGGCTCGGTGAGGCTCCTCTAGATAGTTAAAGACTGCAGCGTGGTCACGGAGGGGGAGGAGGGAGAGACGGATGGAGAGGGAGGAGAGGTACAGCAGGACACTGGCATTTGTCCTTGGTTGTGTGTGTGTGTGTGTGTGTCTGTGTCTGTGTGATACGGGAGCTGGCAAACGCAGCAGACATGTGATGCTCACACTCGCTCTAAATTAAGACGGAGGAGGAAGAGGAAGGAGGAAGAGGAGGAGGAGGAGGAGGAGGAGATCCACTTCTCAGGGCCGGTGTGATGCCGTCCCTCTCTCCCTCCTTCTCTCTGCGCTGCACACACACACACACACACACACACACACACACAGACACACAGACACACACAGCAGCCTGAAGCTAACGGGCTAGCAGGCTAACAACAGACGGAGCGAGGTGAGCAGCGAGCGGCGAGGAGAGAGCGGCTGTGGTGATTGGATGGTTGAGTGTGATGAGGAGGAGGACGAGGTAAGAGCTGATCCACTCGTCAATAACCGTCTGATGCTGCTGGTCGTTGTGTTGTTGTTAAGGTTCTTGTTGTCGTTGTTGTTGTTGTGGTTGTGTTGCGTCCTGCTGGTTTGTTGTTGTTGTGTGTCTGCGTGTGTGTGTGTGTGTGAGAACATGTGACTCACAGGAGTGTGTTCATCGTAGACGTAGAAACCAGGTCACTGATGGATTCAGACTTTTTGTACTTGAAGTGGTTTTGCCTCCAGCTCCGCTCGACTCTTTGTGCCGTGTCATCCTTTCCTCCCGGAACAAGGTGAACCGTGTGTGTCTGTGTGTGTGTGTGTGTGTGTGTGTGTGTGTGAGAGAGAGACTAAAACACACTTTTAGATCTAATTTTAAAGGGATAGTTCAACATTTTGTCAAATTGGCCCATCACCATAACCCCTATAGTCATAGCAGTAGGTCAGTGCAAGCTATTTTTAGAACGGCGGAGCAGAGCCGTGAGCTGCAGAGTTGTTTTAGAGGGAAATACAGAGACTGTTGATGAACAACTGTCCCTGAAGGCAACGTGCATCAGAGGTTTTACATGAATTTCCCTCTAAAACAACTCTGTGTGGTAACGTTGTGTTATTATCTCATAGCGTGGTGAATGTGCAGGTCACAACTTGTCCACCAGAGCGTTGTGGAGTTGTTGGATTGTGTATTTGATGAGTTTGATGAGGGAAACCAAGAAATCCCATGAGCCTCCGTAGCGTAGCTCTGAGCAGCTCACGGCTCTGCTCTGCTGTTCTAAAAATAGCTTGCACCAACAATTAAAGGTAACAAACCTACTGCTATGACTATAGGGGTTATGGTGATGGGACAGTTTGACTAAATGTTGAACTATCCCTTTAACCCTTTTCTCCATGAACAGAGGTTCTGCCTCCTCCTCCTCCTCCATCCTGGAAGCCACAGTGTAGTTGTTGTAGTAGTTGTTGTTGTTGTTGTTGTTGTTGGATCAATACGGTCTCTGATGCTGAATCAATCCGATGCAGACTGAGCTGCATCAGCGTTTAATGAGTGACCGGAAGGAGAGAGGCTTCCAGTCGTATCCAGCTCCTCTGGAATCATAAATATAACTCAGGACACACACACGCACACACACACACGCACGCACACACACGCGCACACACACACACGCACACACACACACACACACACGCGCGCACACACACACACACACACACACACACACACACACACACACACACTGTTCATAGTGTTTAAGGAGGAACTGCAGCTTCAGAGGAACACAGTTGTAGTTCATCTCTGGTTCCTGGTTCCTGGAAGAGAACAGGAAAATCAGCTCAGTCAGTAATAATCATTTTCCTCCTCCTCCTTTTCCTCTTCACCCCCCCCACTGCCTCCCAGCTCCTTCCATCCAACCTAAATAGAGTTAATTAGTCTTCCTGATTGGTGTAGAGGCTACAGTCCTCGCTGCAGGCGGCCCCAGTTCGAGTCCCGTGTCGGACGGCCCTGTACTGCATGTCATTCCCCATCTCTACCTCCTGTTTCTCTACTGTCCTGTCTAATAAAGGCATGAAAAGCCAAAAAAAAACTAAAGAGTCTTCCTGAGCAGAGTGAAAACACCATCAGCTGTTTCCTCAGACTGTCAACAACATGAACAACAGACACTTCAACATTAAACACATGTTGGAGAACAAGACAGGAGGATATTATGGTCTGTTCTGTAGCAGCATCTGTCCCACTGAGCTGCAGGGAGCCACGTTCACCACTAGAGGGAAGGACACGGCTTTTAACACCAGCTCAGATCACAACTGATCATCAATAGTTTATGATGGTTAAAGTATATTTCCTAAGATCCAGATGTGACCAGCTGTGACCAGCTGTGTGACCAGCTGTGTGATCAGCTGTGTCCAGCTGTGTGACCAGCTGTGACCAGCTGTGACCAGCTGTGTGATCAGCTGTGTGATCAGCTGTGACCAGCTGTGTGACCAGCTGTGATCAGCTGTGTGATCAGCTGTGTGACCAGCTGTGTGATCAGCTGTGTCCAGCTGTGTGATCAGCTGTGTGACCAGCTGTGTGACCAGCTGTGTCCAGCTGTGATCAGCTGTGTGATCAGCTGTGTCCAGCTGTGTGATCAGCTGTGTGACCAGCTGTGTGACCAGCTGTGTGATCAGCTGTGTGACCAGCTGTGTGATCAGCTGTGTCCAGCTGTGTGACCAGCTGTGATCAGCTGTGTGATCAGCTGTGTGAAGCCTCACTGAGCCTCCACATCGTCGTCCCGTCCTGTAGCAGCAAAGGATGCTGGGAGTTGTAGTTTTCACCCTCCGTCCTCCCACAGTCACTGAGACATGATGTCATCAGACCAGGGGTTCAAACCTTTCAGCCCCCCCCCCTTCTCCCTGGAGGTTCTTTCTTTCTTTCTTTCTTTCTTTCTTTCTTGCTTTCTTGCTTTCTTGCTTTCTTGCTTTCTTTCTTTTCTTTCTTTCTTTTCTTTCTATGTTTTCTTTCTTTCTTTCTATGTTTTCTTTTTTTCTTTCTATGTTTTCTTTCTTTCTATCTATGTTTTCTTTCTTTCTTTCTATGTTTTCTTTCTTTCTTTCTTTGTTTTCTTTCTTTCTTCCTTCTTTATTCAAATATGTAACAAACAAAACAACCAATAGTAACTATGCCAAACAAAGAGAACTAACAGTGGTGGTGTAACCACAGACAACATGGTATGTGTATATACATATGGTGGTGTAGAAACATGAAGTAAAAGCGTGGTTTCCTGAGCGACCAGCTGCCTCCTCCTCCTCCTGCTCCTCCTCCTCCTGCTCCTCCTGCTCCTGCTCCTGGTGGCTCCTCCTCCTCCAGAGGGAGGCCCAGCCAGGCCAGCGCTGCCTGGGCCTGATGTTTGAGTGGATTAAGGGTGCATTAACGGTGAACAGGGTGGTGAACAGGGTGGTGAACCCTCCTCTAACGACCTGTATCTCCTTGTAGCCCAGGCCCTGGAGCGGATGATGAGTCCTACAGGTCCCAGTCCAAACCCCAACGTCCCATCTGAGTACTGCAGCACCATCCCCCCCCTGCAGCAGGCTCGTGCTGCCGGCACTCTAAACTCACCTCCACCCACCGTCATGGTGCCCGTGTCCGTTCTCAAACACCCAAACAACGACAGTATGGCCACTCTTACCTATGAACACAGTCTCTACTTGTTGTCCTGTCTGTCCTCCTGGAGAAAGACCCGTGTCCTCTCTCTCTCCTCTCCCTGTGTCCCGCCTCAGGTTGTCCCCGCGCCGAGCAGAAGCGCGTCTGGTTCGCCGACGGCATCCTCCCCAACGGAGAGGTGGCCGACACCACCAAGCTGGCGGTGCCGAGCCGCCGCAGCTCGCAGGAGTTCAGTGGTGGCGGCGGCGGTGGCGGTCCGGACCAGAACACGGTGAGAACTGACCTCGTTAAGAAGCTCGTTAAAGGACAAAGGACTGGGAAACTCAGCCTTTCTTTCTTTCTTTCTTTCTTTCTTTCTTTCTTTCTTTCTTTCTTTCTTTCTTTCTTTCTTTCTTTCTTTCTTTCCTTTCTTTCTTTTTCTGTCTTTCTTTCTTTCTTTCTTTCTCTTTCTGTCTTTCTTTCTTTCTCTTTCTTTCTGTCTTTCTTTCTTTCTTTCTTTCTTTCTTTCTTTCTCTTTCTGTCGTTCTTTCTTTCTTTCTTTCTTTCTCTTTCTGTCTTTCTTTCTTTCTTTCTTTCTTTCTTTCTTTCTCTTTCTGTCTGTCCGTCTTTCTTTCTTTCTTTCTTTCTCTTTCTGTCTTTCTTTCTTTCTCTTTCTGTCTTTCTTTCTTTCTTTCTTTCTTTCTTTCTCTTTCTGTCTGTCCGTCTTTCTTTCTTTCTTTCTTTCTCTTTCTGTCTTTCTTTCTTTCTCTTTCTGTCTTTCTTTCTTTCTTTCTCTTCCTGTCTTTCTTTCTTTCTTTCTTTCTTTCTCTTTCTGTCTGTCCGTCTTTCTTTCTTTCTTTCTTTCTCTTTCTGTCTTTCTTTCTTTCTCTTTCTGTCTTTCTTTCTTTCTTTCTTTCTTTCTCTTTCTGTCTTTCTTTCTTTCTTTCTTTCTTTCTTTCTCTTTCTGTCTGTCCGTCTTTCTTTCTTTCTTTCTTTCACTTTCTGTCTTTCTTTCTTTCTCTTTCTGTCTTTCTTTCTTTCTTTCTCTTTCTGTCTTTCTTTCTTTCTTTCTTTCTTTCTCTTTCTGTCTGTCCGTCTTTCTTTCTTTCTTTCTTTCTTTGTGTCTGTCTTTCTGTCTTTTTTTTTTCTTTCTCTTTCTGTCTGTCCGTCTGTCCATCTGTTTGTCTCTCTGTCTTTCTTTCTTTCAACACCCCCTAATTACAACACTGCTTTTTCTCTTTTCAGCTTCATTTATTATCATAATTTAATAGGTTTTTTTATATTTAGATTATATTTCTTCTATTTAGGTATAAGTTCATGTACATACTTATTATATTCAACAGAGACTGTATAAAACTACACATAAATACCGCTTTCTGCTACAGACCTTTATGCACCAAAGTAAGAGATAACTGAGAAAAAATAAACAACAAGAAAATAGAAAATAAAAGAAACGTCTGGTGTTTGTCAGTCAACCTGTGGCTCTAGTTCCTAATATTTTATCTGATACATTAAAAAGAAAATCTTCAGATTCCTTCTTTCAGACCTGAAATATTAGAAAGTGGAGCTGCAGGTTGAATTTACGTGGAATGGTCCTTTAAAGTGTGACGACCCTCTCCCTCTGCCTGCAGCTGGGCCCGGCGGGGTCGGAGGTGGGCGTGGGGGGCGGAGCCTCCAGCCCCGAGGCCTGCGTGGAGGTGCAGCGCCCCCCGCTGTCCGGACCCTGGGACTACGCCCTGCTGGCCGGACTGGGCTCCTCGGTGAAGAGGCTTCCCAGTCTGCTGCCGGACGGCGAGGACGAGCTGCCGCCGCTGCTCATCGCCACGGGAGAGGAGGACGGAGGAGGAGGTCAGAGTCCTGGAGCAGATACTGAACATAAGATGTTGAATGAATCTACCGCCGTCTGTCGGGTTATCACCACGCCGTTTCTCCTGTTTCCTTCCCGTGCGTAACTGTGCTGCTGTTTCCTGTGCAGACGTGCTGGTGGAGGAAAGCCCCGCCCCCTGTCAGATCCTGCACCTATTAGAGGAGGGAGGACCGCGACCTCTGACCTTCGTCCTGAACGCCAACCTGCTCGTCAACGTCAAGCTGGTGACATGTGAGTTTACGGCATGACGGAGGACGCACACACACACCAAGCCGTCCTCTAACCGTGTGTGTGTGTGTGTCTGTGTGTGTGTGTCTGTGTGTGTGTAGACGCGGGGCGACAGTGCTGGTGCCTGGGCTCCACCGGCCTCCAGGCTCTGGGTCAGAAGGAGCTGGTGTTCCTGCTGGAGTGTTTACCAGAGGAGAAGACGCTGCCCCGAGACCTGTTCATCCTCTACCTCAGCATCTACCAGGACGCACAACGAGGTACACAACTACACAACAACTACACAACTACACAACCACTACACAACCTCAGCATCTACCAGGACGCACAACGAGGTACACAACTACACAACTACACAACCACTACACAACCTCAGCATCTACCAGGACGCACAACGAGGTACACAACTACACAACTACACAACAACCTCAGCATCTACCAGGACGCACAACGAGGTACACAACTACACAACCACTACACAACCTCAGCATCTACCAGGACGCACAACGAGGTACACAACTACACAACCACTACACAACCTCAGCATCTACCAGGACGCACAACGAGGTACACAACTACACAACCACTACACAACCTCAGCATCTACCAGGACGCACAACGAGGTACACAACTACACAACCACTACACAACCTCAGCATCTACCAGGACGCACAACGAGGTACACAACTACACAACCACTACACAACCTCAGCATCTACCAGGACGCACAACGAGGTACACAACTACTACACAACTACACAACCTCAGCATCTACCAGGACGCACAACGAGGTACACAACTACTACACAACTACACAACCTCAGCATCTACCAGGACGCACAACGAGGTACACAACTACTACACAACCACTACACAACCTCAGCATCTACCAGGACGCACAACGAGGTACACAACTACTACACAACTACACAACCACTACACAACCTCAGCATCTACCAGGACGCACAACGAGGTACACAACTACTACACAACTACACAACCACTACACAACCTCAGCTTCTACCAGGACGCACAACGAGGTACACAACTACTACACAACTACACAACCACTACACAACCTCAGCATCTACCAGGACGCACAACGAGGTACACAACTACACAACAACTACTACACAACCTCAGCTTCTACCAGGACGCACAACGAGGTACACAACTACACAACTACTACACAACCTCAGCATCTACCAGGACGCACAACGAGGTACACAACTACTACACAACCACTACACAACCTCAGCATCTACCAGGACGCACAACGAGGTACACAACTACACAACCACTACACAACCTCAGCATCTACCAGGACGCACAACGAGGTACACAACTACACAACCACTACACAACCTCAGCATCTACCAGGACGCACAACGAGGTACACAACTACACAACTACACAACCACTACACAACCTCAGCATCTACCAGGACGCACAACGAGGTACACAACTACACAACAACTACACAACAACCTCAGCATCTACCAGGACGCACAATGAGGTACACAACCACTACACAACCTCAGCATCTACCAGGACGCACAACGAGGTACACAACCACTACACAACCTCAGCATCTACCAGGACGCACAACGAGGTACACAACTACACAACTACACAACCTCAGCATCTACCAGGACGCACAACGAGGTACACAACTACACAACAACCTCAGCATCTACCAGGACGCACAACGAGGTACACAACTACACAACTACACAACTACACAACCACTACACAACCTCAGCATCTACCAGGACGCACAACGAGGTACACAACTACACAACAACCTCAGCATCTACCAGGACGCACAACGAGGTACACAACTACACAACTACACAACTACACAACCACTACACAACCTCAGCATCTACCAGGACGCACAACGAGGTACACAACTACTACACAACTACACAACAACCTCAGCATCTACCAGGACGCACAACGAGGTACACAACTACACAACAACTACACAACCTCAGCATCTACCAGGACGCACAACGAGGTACACAACTACACAACCACTACACAACCTCAGCATCTACCAGGACGCACAACGAGGTACACAACTACACAACAACTACACAACCTCAGCATCTACCAGGACGCACAACGAGGTACACAACTACTACACAACTACACAACAACCTCAGCATCTACCAGGACGCACAACGAGGTACACAACTACACAACCACTACACAACCTCAGCATCTACCAGGACGCACAACGAGGTACACAACTACACAACTACACAACCTCAGCATCTACCAGGACGCACAACGAGGTACACAACTACACAACCACTACACAACTACACAACCTCAGCATCTACCAGGACGCACAACGAGGTACACAACTACACAACTACACAACAACCTCAGCATCTACCAGGACGCACAACGAGGTACACAACTACACAACCACTACACAACCTCAGCATCTACCAGGACGCACAACGAGGTACACAACTACTACACAACCACTACACAACCTCAGCATCTACCAGGACGCACAACGAGGTACACAACTACACAACAACTACACAACTACACAACAACCTCAGCATCTACCAGGACGCACAACGAGGTACACAACTACACAACTACACAACCTCAGCATCTACCAGGACGCACAACGAGGTACACAACTACACAACTACACAACCTCAGCATCTACCAGGACGCACAACGAGGTACACAACTACACAACCACTACACAACTACACAACCTCAGCATCTACCAGGACGCACAACGAGGTACACAACTACACAACTACACAACAACCTCAGCATCTACCAGGACGCACAACGAGGTACACAACTACACAACCACTACACAACCTCAGCATCTACCAGGACGCACAACGAGGTACACAACTACTACACAACTACACAACCTCAGCATCTACCAGGACGCACAACGAGGTACACAACTACACAACAACTACACAACTACACAACAACCTCAGCATCTACCAGGACGCACAACGAGGTACACAACTACACAACACAATCCCTTAAAGGGACAGTTCAACATTTAGTCAAACTGTCCCATCACCATAACCCCTATAGTCATAGCAGTAGGTTCGTTACCTTTAATTGTCGGTGCAAGCTATTTTTAGAACGGCGGAGCAGAGCCGTGAGCTGCTCAGAGCTACGCTACGGAGGCTCATGGGATTTCTTGGTTTCCCTCATCAAACTCATCAAATACACAATCCAACAACTCCACAACGCTCTGGTGGACAAGTTGTGACCTGCACATTCACCACGCTATGACATCACAACACAACAAGGGACAGTTTTTCATCAACAGTCTCTGTTTTTACTGAAACCTACATTTTTTTAGAAATAAAACCAGTAAAAATCAGAAACATTAACCGTCCGACTCCCATGATGCTTTGCTCCCTCCAGGGAAGTTTGTGGAGGAGCTGGACAACGTGACGTTCACCAGCAGCTTCCTGGGCAGCAAGGACCATGCGGGGATGCTGTTCTTCTCCCCCAGCTGCCAGCCCCTGGACGGCCTGACGCTGCCCCCCCAGCCCTTCCTGCTGGGGCTGCTCATCCAGAAGCTGGAGGTTCCCTGGGCCAAGGTGTTCCCTCTGCGGCTGCTGCTGCGGCTCGGAGCGCAGTACAGCGGTGGGTAGCGCTCCGCCATCGGAATAATGAGAGTTATTACTATGTGATCATTGATTTAACCTGAAAGTACGTTTACAAGATCAAATGTCAATAAACTGGACCAAAACATTTGAAGACATTAAAAGTTTGGATTTCAGACGTTACTGTTTCAAATAACGTTTAAACATTTTGACAAATGTCAAAGATGAAACGAACCAGAATCAGAAATAATGAATTATTACCAGATGGAAAAACTTTGGCTTCATTTGACAAATTCAAATATAATAGAATAAAAAACAATAAAACCCCCTGTTATACAAAATAAATCTCCCCAATAATAAACAATATGTACATAGTTAATATTCTGTGTATTAATGAACTCTTCTCTTCCTCAGTTTATCCCACTCCGTTGACCAGCGTCCGTTTCCGGGACTCAGTTTATCGAGAGACGGGACACACCATCATGAACCTACTGGCTGTGAGTCACAACAACAACAACAACATAAACGACAACATAAACAACATCAACAATATAAACAACAACACAAAGACATGAAGGAGTAGAAACTGATTTTTCTGATCTTCACTGATTCAAACACATGAAAGAGTCTCTTCTCTTCTTTTCTTTTCTTTTCTTTTCTCTTCTTTTCTTTTCTTTTTTCTTTTCTCTTCTCTTCTTTTCTTTTCTTATTTTCTGTTCTTTTTTCTTTTCTCTTTTCTTTTCTCTTCTTCTCTTCTTTTCTCTTCTCTTTTCTTTTCTTATTTTCTTTTCTCTTCTTTTCTTTTCTCTTCTTTTCTTTTCTTTTCTTTTCTCTTCTTATTTTCTGTTCTTTTCTTTTCTCTTCTTTTCTTTTCTGTTCTTTTCTTTTCTCTTCTTTTCTTTTCTTTTCTTATTTTCTGTTCTTTTCTTTTCTCTTCTTTTCTTTTCTCTTTTCTTTTCTCTTCTCTTCTTTTCTCTTCTTTTCTTTTCTTTTCTCTTATTTTCTTTTCTCTTTTCTTTTCTCTTATTTTCTTTTCTCTTCTTTTCTTTTCTTTTCTTATTCTCTTTTCTCTTTTCTTTTCTTTTCTTTTCTCTTCTTTTCTTTTCTCTTCTTCTCTTTTCTCTTTTCTTTTCTTCTTTTCTGTTCTTTTCTTTTCTCTTTTCATTTCTTTTCTCTTTTCTTTTCTTTTCTTTTCTCTTCTTTTCTTTTCTCTTCTCTTCTTTTCTTTTCTTATTTTCTGTTCTTTTTTCTTTTCTCTTTTCTTTTCTCTTCTTCTCTTCTTTTCTCTTCTCTTTTCTTTTCTTATTTTCTTTTCTCTTCTTTTCTTTTCTCTTCTTTTCTTTTCTCTTCTTTTCTTTTCTTTTCTTATTTTCTGTTCTTTTCTTTTCTCTTCTTTTCTTTTCTCTTCTCTTCTTTTCTTTTCTCTTCTTTTCTCTTCTTTTCTCTTCTTTTCTTTTCTTTTCTTATTTTCTCTTCTCTTTTCTTTTCTCTTCTCTTTTCTTTTCTTATTTTCTGTTCTTTTCTTTTCTCTTCTTTTCTTTTCTTATTTTCTTTTCTCTTCTTTTCTTTTC
The DNA here is from genome assembly GCA_030347415.2 of Decapterus maruadsi. Classification (NCBI taxonomy): domain Eukaryota; kingdom Metazoa; phylum Chordata; class Actinopteri; order Carangiformes; family Carangidae; genus Decapterus; species Decapterus maruadsi. The sequence goes on along the minus strand of CM064904.1, from coordinate 27,477,638 downwards.
TCTTCTTTTCTTTTCTCTTTTCTTTTCTCTTCTCTTCTTTTCTTTTCTTTTCTTATTTTCTGTTCTTTTCTTTTCTGTTCTTTTCTTTTCTCTTTTCTTTTCTCTTCTCTTCTTTTCTCTTCTTTTCTTTTCTCTTTTCTTTTCTCTTCTTCTCTTTTCTCTTTTCTTTTCTTATTTTCTGTTCTTTTCTTTTCTCTTTTCATTTCTTTTCTCTGTTCTTTTCTCTTCTTTTCTTTTCTCTTTTCTTTTCTCTTCTTTTCTTTTCTCTTTTTTTTTCTCTTCTCTTCTCTTCTCTTCTCTTCTCTTCTCTTCTCTTCTCTTCTCTTCTCTTCTCTTCTCTTCTCTTCTCTCCTGTTGTCACCTCTTCAAACATCTCCACACCATCAGGATGAAAACCTTTATCCACCACTTTTATTTTAAAGGCTGTTAATGAACTTCCTGTTGATCATCCGGTTGAATCCGGTCGTTTCCCGCGTGGACAGAGACAGACGAGGAGAACTCCGATCCGTCTGATCAGAGACACTCGTCCTCCTGGTTTTATTTCTGACGTTCCCAGCCGTCACTGCAGCAGCTCAGTCTGAAGAATAAAGATGTTTATTTCTACAAACCGTCTCCAGCAGGACTTTAGACTTCAGGGTTGTAACAGAGTGTGTGACGCTGTGTCCTCCGTCTCCTCCGTCTCCTCCGTCTCTGTCTCCTCCAGGACCTGAGGAACTACCAGTACAGCCTGGCGGTGGTGGAGGGGCTGAGGATCCACATGGAGATGGGACACAGCTACATCGACATTCCCCGGAGCAGCTTCACCGACGTCAGTGCCTCTCAGTCTGTCTCACTGTGTGTGTCTGTGTGTGTCAGCCTCCTCACTGTGTGTCTGTGTGTGTGTGTAACAGATGCAGAAGGTGGTGAACTCGGCCAACGAGCACGTGATCAGCATCGGAGCGCGGTTCAGCTCCGAGGCCGACTCCCACCTGGTCTGTTTCCAGAACGACGAGGGGAACTACCAGACGCAGGCCAACAGCAAGCCGGGCCAGACCCGCACAGGTCAGCCACTTCCTGTCCCCGCCACAATAAAGCTCCACTTCCTGTCCTTTCACAATAAGAGAGGCTGGAGGAGAGATGCTCCACTTCCTGTCCTTTCACAATAAGAGAGGCTTGAGGAGAGCAGCTCTACTTCCTGTCCTTTCACAATAAGAGAGGCTGGAGGAGAGATGCTCCACTTCCTGTCCTTTCACAATAAGAGAGGCTTGAGGAGAGCAGCTCCACTTCCTGTCCCTTTCACAATAAGAGAGGCTGGAGGAGAGCTGCTCCACTTCCTGTCCCTTTCACAATAAGAGAGGCTGGAGGAGAGCTGCTCCACTTCCTGTCCTTTCACAATAAGAGAGGCTGGAGGAGAGCAGCTCCACTTCCTGTCCTTTCACAATAAGAGAGGCTGGAGGAGAGCTGCTCCACTTCCTGTCCCTTTCACAATAAGAGAGGCTGGAGGAGAGCTGCTCCACTTCCTGTCCTTTCACAATAAGAGAGGCTGGAGGAGAGCTGCTCCACTTCCTGTCCCTTTCACAATAAGAGAGGCTGGAGGAGAGCAGCTCCACTTCCTGTCCTTTCACAATAAGAGAGGCTGGAGGAGAGCTGCTCCACTTCCTGTCCCTTTCACAATAAGAGAGGCTGGAGGAGAGCTGCTCCACTTCCTGTCCTTTCACAATAAGAGAGGCTGGAGGAGAGCTGCTCCACTTCCTGTCCTTTCACAATAAGAGAGGCTGGAGGAGAGCAGCTCCACTTCCTGTCCTTTCACAATAAGAGAGGCTGGAGGAGAGCTGCTCCACTTCCTGTCCCTTTCACAATAAGAGCGGCTGCTCCTGGTGTTGTACTGAGCTCTGCTGTGTGCTGTGTGTTGTGTTCAGTGACCGGCGCCAGCTTCGTGGTGTTCAACGGAGCGCTGAAGGCCTCGTCGGGCTTCATCGCCAAGTCCAGCATCGTAGAAGGTAAAACTCACCTGGAACACGGTTCACTGCTCTTCACATTTAAAAACACATGGAAAATGAGAAAACAAGTCAAATGTCCTGGAAGATGAGTGATGACACGGGAACGTGGGCTTCCAGAGCTGCTGCTGAGTGTCCCAGTGATCCCAGTGATGGAGGAGCCGCTCCGAGCTGGAGCTGGAGGGGCCGCCGTTATAAACTAACACATAAACTAACACATGTTTTGTCATCATTTCTAAACATGTCTAAACTTTTCTCTTGTTTTTTTTTTAGATTTTGTTTGTTTTCAATACATTTTTTAAATGTTGTTCTTTTCTTTTTTTCAGAGAACTTTTACTAAATTTTTCGAGAATTTTTAAAACTTAATTTTAAGCTTTGTTTTTTTTTTAGGGAAATGTTACCTTTTTTTCCTAGAAATGTTTCAACTTCCTTTTTCAGGAAGGCGACCACTTGTTTCCAGGATGGAGCTCCGTGGTCTGATCCTTGATGTGAAACAGGAAACTGGAGTCCAGACGGTCTGATCTGACCTGGTCTGGTCTCTGTTGGTCCGGACTGACCTCTGACCTCTGTGTGTGTGTGTGTGTGTGTGTGTGTGTGTGTGTCTGTGTGTGTGTCAGACGGGCTGATGATCCAGATCCCTCCGGAGACCATGGAGTCTCTGCGCGCGGCGCTCCGGGACCAGACGGACTTCCACATCCCGTGTGGGAAGAACGACGGAGGAGAGAGCAGAGAGAACGTCACCGTGCGCTGGGTCGACTGGAGCTCGCCGGTCAACACGGGGTAACACACACACACACACACACACACTGTTTACACACTGTTGTGCAATCTACACACACTCTGGACCAGCTGCTCGTATTCACTCTGTGTTGCTCTTTAGTTGAGTTTAGTTTAGTTTAGTTGAGTTGAGTTGAGTTTAGTTTAGTCGATCTGTTCTCTGATGTGAACGTACAACACAGATTTTCACAATAAATCCTCCCACAACACGGTTGATCTTTTTCTGTTTTATTTCTATAATATAATGATGTGTGAGGACGAACTGTTATATTTTTCTGTCCTGTGTTTTAAGACTGTGACTGAGGCCTGTCAGGCTTTTATTTTGAAACATTTGCAGGAAGTGTTCAGTGAACTGAGTTGATGCAGCTCTAAGTAAATAATGAATGAAAACATGAATTTAACAAGGAGGCGTTGAACTGGTCTCTAACAGTCAAACAGTCTCTTTGTTGTTGGATCTTTAAACAGTCTCACGTGGTTTTCCTCTCGTTGCTGCAGTAAAACCAGCGGCGTGGACGGTCGACCTCTGGACGGCGTGCGCAGCGTCAGGATGCAGCAGGACACCGAGTTCCAGTCGGACGGGCGAACCATCAGCTGCACCGAGGTCAGTTTATCCTCCTGTCTGAGGAGGTCCTGGTCCTGGTCCTGGTCCTGGTCCTGGTCCTGGTCCTGGTCCAGGTCCTGGTTCTGGTTCTGGTCCTGGTCCTGGTCCTGGTCCTGGTCCTGGTCCTGGTCCAATAATCCAAACTAAGACGCTGCAGTCAGGTTAAAATAATCCAGTTAACTCTGGTTTCAGATCGTCTGAATCTTAGTTTAAAGGTTGATTACGTAGTTTAATCTGGTTCTGCTTTTATTTTGAAATGAAGTCCAACAGCAGCTTCTGGTCTGAGGAGCTCAGGTTTAAAACATTTAAATGTTTCACGTTGAGCTTTTCTGTTTTTCTCTGATTCAGTTTTGTAGTTTTTATAAATGTATAAAGTTGTGAACCCGTAACAGAGTAACAGACCATAATTATTAGATTGGATGTCTTAACGTGTTGCCAGCAGCGATGGGCACGGGCAGGACTTTACATCTAAAATATAAATTAAATAAAACTTGACCGTCCCCCCCCCCCCAGGTGTTCTACCAGCTGCAGAGCCCCGTCTGCAGCCTGAGCTCCGTGCTGTCGTCCTGCAGCGTCTTCCAGAAGGAGATGGCGTTGGCGACCTGCAGCGCTCTGACGCCTCACCTCGCCGTCCTCGCCGCCAGCGGCATCAACTCCTTCTGGCTGCGCGTCTCCACCCAGACAGACATGGTAACGCTCCTTCTCCTCCTCCTCCTCCTCCATTTTTACTTCTGTTTTTCAATACATTTTTTGAACTCAGTTTTTTTTAGAGAAATTTTACCAAATTTTTTTCTAGAAAACGTTTAGACTTCGTTTTTTTCGAATTTTTTTTAACCAGTTTTTTTTACTTTTTTTTTGAAAAAATTCAAAAAAAAAATTTGATACCAATTTTTTTCTAGAATTTTTTTTTCCAGAACTTTTTTTTAAACTTTTTTTCAATACATTTTTAAAAACTTTTTGTTAATTATTTTAAAAAAAAATTTTTAGAGAAATTTTACCAATTTTTTTTTGAATTTTTTTGTAAATATTTTTTTTCCAATACATTTTTTAAACTCAGTTTTTTTTAGAGAAATTTTACCAATTTTTTTTCTAGAAAACTTTGGGACTTTTTTTTTTTTGATTTTTTTTAACCAGTTTTTTGTACTTTTTTTTGAAAAAATTAAAAAAAAAATTGATACCAATTTTTTTCTAGATTTTTTTTTAGATTTTTTTTAAACCTTTTTTTTTTACTTTTTTTCAAAACATTTTTTTTTTTACATTTTATTTATTAAAAAAAAAATTTCGAGAAATTTTACCAATTTTTTTCTACAAAACGTTTGAGACAATTTTTTTAGAATTTTTCGTAACCTTTAAAAAAAAAAAAATTTTCAATACATTTTTTAAAACTTTTTTTTTCATTAAATATATATATTTTTTCTTTTTTTGAGAGAGAAATTTTACCACTTTTTCACAGAAATTTCGCAAAATCATTTCAAAAATTCACTATTTGAACATAGAGACAGTCTGGTGTCGCTGCTCCTCCTCCTCAGTGTGTGTCCTGTCCAGCTGTGTTGACGCCGTGTGTGTCTGTGTGTGTCTGTGTGTAGGTGGAGTACCAGGCGGGCTCCTCAGGACGTCTCCTCCCTCAGCGCTACATGAACGAGCTGGACGGCGCCCTGATCCCCGTCATCCACGGCGGCAGCGCCAGCGTCCCGGCGACGCCCATGGACCTGGAGTTCCTCTTCTACATCACACACACACACTAACGCACGCTAACACACACACTAACGGAGGGAGCGCCCGTCGCTGGCGGCTGACGCTCATGCACGGTCGGACGCCACGTCACCGTGGACGGCGGCGTGGCGTTGGTGCAGCGGCGCGCGTTCACCGCAGTTGCTTTAACGACTCGAAGCCAAAACACTAAACAAGGAACAGACCAAAATAAACACAAAGACAACAACTGAGACTCTGACGGCGCCTCCTCCTCCTCCTGACTCCTCCTGACTCCTCCTCCTCGCCGCCTCCTCGCCGCTCAGTGAATGTTCCTCACCTGGATGTATTTATTAGGTTTTACTACCAGCTCATTGGTGGAAGGACAGTGACATCACAGTGACATCACAGATGCTGAGACAGCCGGGACTCAGGTGCTTCAGTCTCCTCCTCCTGAGGTTTCACTCCTCCTCCTCCTCCTCCTGACTCCTGACTCCTCCTCCTCCTGAGGTTTCACTCCTCTTCCTCCTGACTCCTCCTCCTCCTCCTCTTCCTGACTCCTCCTCCTCCTCCTCCTCCTCCTCCTCCTCCTCCTGACTCCTCCTCCTCTTGACTCCTCCTCCTCCTGACTCCTCCTCCTGAGGTTTCACTCCTCCTCCTCCTCCTCTTCCTGACTCCTCCTCCTCCTCCTCCTCCTCCTGACTCCTCCTCCTCCTCCTCCTCCTCTTCCTGACTCCTCCTCCTCCTCCTCCTCCTCCTGACTCCTCCTCCTCCTCCTGACTCCTCCTCCTCCTCCTCCTCCTCCTGATCCTCCTCCTCCTCCTCCTGACTCCTCCTCCTCCTCCTCCTCCTCCTCCTCCTCCTCCTGACTCCTCCTCCTCCTCCTCCTCCTCCTCTTCCTGACTCCTCCTCCTCCTCCTCCTCCTCCTGACTCCTCCTCCTCCTCCTCCTCCTCCTCATCCTCCTGACTCCTCCTCCTCCTCCTCCTCCTCCTGACTCCTCCTCCTCCTCCTCCACCTCACTCCACCCCCTCCTCCTCCTCCACCTGACTCCTCCTCCTCCTCCTCCTCCTCCTCCTCCTCCTCCTCCTCCTCCTCCTCCTCCTCTTCCTGACTCCTCCTCCTCCTCCTCCTGACTCCTCCTCCTCCTCCTCCTCCTCTTCCTGTCTCCTCCTCCTCCTCCTCCTCCTGACTCCTCCTCCTCCTCCTCCTCCTGACTCCTCCTCCTCCTCCTCCTCCTCCTGACTCCCCCTCCTCCTCCTCCTCTTCCTGACTCCTCCTCCTCCTCCTCCTCCTCCTCCTCCTCCTTCAGCTTCACTCCACCTCCATAGTTTCTGTTCTGCAGGAGCGTGTGTGTCAGTGTGTGCGTTCAGGAGCTTCCTCCTCCTCATCATCCGCGCGTCTCTTTTCTACCAGACTGAATGTGATTGGCTCGTGTCGGAGGCGGCGATGAGGTCACTTCCTGTCGGTGTTCAGCTCAGATACCAATGATTTTCTTCATGTCAGTGTTTCAGTCTCTGTTCCATGATCAGAATTTGCACATTTTCCGTCTGTTGAAGCTTTTTGAAACTCATCTCACTGTTTTTAATTCAGAATATTTAGAAATGATAAGAATATGCAGCTTTTTAATCCAACACTTTGAGAAATATGAGTTGTTATTGTTATTATCCACTTTGTTAGCGAGAGTTCAATGAGAAGACTCTTTATACTTAGCTTAGCTTAGCATAATGACTGTAAACAGAGGGAAACTGCTAGCCTAGCTCTGTCCAAAGGCAACTCAACTCAAACTCTAACCCTTGGATGCAGGCTAGCAGTTTCCCTTCGTTTGCAGTCATTGTGCTAAGCTAAGCTTCGGACCGGTCTCGTGTTTTAGCGTCGGAGACGGAGCCGAGTGTCCTCGGCGTCCGTCCTCTCATTCCCTGAAATGTAAATCTCCATGACGACGGTCAGTGAACGCCTCGTCATCAGAACAGACATGTTGATTATAAAAGACAGAAGAAGAAGAAGCGTCAGACAGGATGAACTGTACGCAGAGAGATTGTTTCTGCTTTTGTTTTTTAAATATTGAAGAATTATTTTTGGAATCATTGGTATAAAAGTTAAAAAAAACAAAAAAAACCAGACGGACTATTTTTGATAGGATGTAGCTCCACCTTCATTTTGCAGTTTGTAGCAAAGTTCCTGCAAAAGAAAAGAAAAGAAAAGAAAACACTAAAAAAAAGAGTCAAACAGGTAAAAATCTGATGTTTGGTCATTTTGTCTCCAGGTGGAAAATCAAATATCTATCTATCCCAGAATGCAACATTTAAAGTGCTTTAGTTTGAGATGAATGTATAAAGATGTAAATATATACATATATATATAAATATATATATATATAATAATAATAAAAAACCAACTGAATAAAAGCAGATGTGCACCAGATGTCAGATCTGACCTGCTCGTTCAAACATCCACCGGCTCCTTTATTGTTTGAACGTTTCTGCATCGAAACAAGTGAATGTGGCTCAAACTTTAACCTTAATTTAACTCAGAACGAAGGAACCAGAGTCTGCTGTTTGTTAGTTTCCCGCCTCCAGCTGATTGATCCCAGCGACAGACTGGACTTTGGTCTCTGGGAACACGACCACCGAGTTTAGACAAAAGCAGATTTTTCTAGGTTTGTTTTTTTTTCATATCCTGTGTCGAACTTTGGAAGGTAAATAATTCTTCAGAAACAAAACAAGTTTCCAGTTTGTCAGAATGAGACGTCCTTTTCTGTTTCTGATTGTTTTGAATGTGTTGTTCCATGTAAATCATCTATTTATTCATCAGCAGCAGCAGCAGCAGCAGCAGCAGCTTCACATTGTGAACCTGGTTCTGGTCCTGATCGGTTTCTGAAGAGCTTCTGTATTTAAAGAATAAAATGAGTTTTATGAAAGAAGAAGTCCTCTCTAATCTCTGTTCAAGTCCTGCTGGTTGTTCAGAGGTTGATTTTAGATCTGAACTGTTGAGCTAAGTTAAACCTAACTGGGTTTAACTTAAAGGGACAGTTCAACATTTAGTCAAACTGTCCCATCACCATAATCCCTATAGTCATAGCAGTAGGTTCATTACCTTTAATTGTCGGTGCAAGCTATTTTTAGAACGGCGGAGCAGAGCCGTGAGCTGCTCAGAGCTACGCTACGGAGGCTCATGGGATTTCTTGGTTTCCCTCATCAAACTCATCAAATACACAATCCAACAACTCCACAACGCTCTGGTGGACAAGTTGTGACCTGCACATTCACCACGCTATGAGATAATAACACAACGTTACCACACAGAGTTGTTTTAGAGGGAAATTCATGCAAAACCTCTGATGCACGTTGCCTTCAGGGACAGTTGTTCATCAACAGTCTCTGTGTTTCCCTCTAAAACAACTCTGTGTGGTAACGTTGTGTTATTATCTCATAGCGTGGTGAATGTGCAGGTCACAACTTGTCCACCAGAGCGTTGTGGAGTTGTTGGATTGTGTTCTGTCAAACTGTGTCTTACCTAACAAGACAAACTAACATTGTATATTGTGAACCTGGTCCAGACCTGGTCCAGACCCACCGCTGGTCCTGAACCTGCTTCATCTACAGAGTCTCGGGCTCTGACTGGTGTTTAACTGTTGATTGTGTTGAGTTTTGTTGGGACATGAACATCTGTCCACAGCTGTTGCACTGTGACAGAAAAGGGTTTGTAAGGTTTGTGTTGCTGGTTTTGTCTGATTCACACAGGATGACACAGTGTGTGTCGCAACACACAGCCTGCAGCTGTAGGGTGAAAGTCCACCTGTGTGTGTGTGTGTGTGTGTGTGTGTGTGAAGGGGGCGTGGCCTGTCCTACTCTACCTGTGTGTTCCCTCTGCTGCAGCTCATTCACAGACGCTGCCTCCATCAGACACACACTCACAGACACACACACACACGGCTGAGAGATGAGCGGACGAGTTGGGGACCTGAGCCCCAAACAGGCCCAGTGTTTATCTGAGGTAAGAGATCAATAATCAATAATCACAGCCAACAGTCTGTGCTGTTTGTGTTTGTGTTGTTGTGCGTCTCAGAGTTTGTGTTGCTGTGAGTCTCTGCTCCCATGGCAACGTCTCCTCAGTGTGTCTGTGGTGGCTGTTTATATATTTAATAACATCCACTTCACTACGTTTATATCTTCATGATCAAATACAACCTGTTGAAGTTTTAAACCAGAGCGTCCTAATGTTTTAATATTCATTAAAATACTCTTCACAACCTCAGAGCTGCTGCTGCTGCTTTTATTCAACAAAATGTAAAAATCTGACTCATTTTTCTGAATTAAAATCTTCTCTAACTCCACAACCAGCAGTAACACAATGTTTAACAGCAATAAGAATCTAAAAGTCCTTTTTAATTCTCTTAGTATCAGTTCCATCAGTGAGTATCGACACTGTGACACAACATCACATCAGACCTTGTTGTTATCACTGGTGAAAATGTCATAAAGTTAAAATCTGACCCAAATCCAGTGGAAGATGTAAAAACATGAAACTGTTTGTTTGTCCAGAATCGGAACATTCACTTTATTATGATGTGAAACTCCAGAAAGCATTAACTCTTCATCGTCTGCATCAGGTTTAACGACAGAAACTTGTTAAAAATGTTTATTCACAACTGAAAGTGAAATGAGACGATGGTGAAACCGCTGCGTCGTCGCTGACGACCACGTGTTTAGATCCAGTTTCATACGATGAAATAAACATGTTTGTTTCTGACAGAGCTAGGCTAGGCTAGGCTAACAGTTTCCCTCCGTTCTCCTGTGTTTATGCTAAGCTAAGCTAAGCTAAGCTAAGCTAAGCTACCGAGCCACTGGTTGTAGCTTCATTCTTTACGGCGTAGAAACAAAACAGAGAATCAGAAACAAAAAGAAGGAAATTAGTCATAGATTTAAAAAGAAATTTAATTAATATTAATGAATCTTCTGTCTGATCGTCTCCAGTTTCGGAGCCGGATCCAGGACGTCCTCGCCGACCTGCCGGCGCAACACGACCACTACCTGCTGCGCTGGCTCAGAGGTGACGCACACACACACACACACACACACACACACACACACACACACACACACACACACACACACACACACACACTGTCCAGGTACAAGGTGACTTCTTTAATCCTCCTGCTGCCATGGCAACAGATGACACAAGCAGACAACATGAAACGCCTCAGTACTGATTTCTCCTACGGCCACTGAACATCTCACTCAGCCTTCAGGACTTTGAACGCACCACGAGACGAGCTGTTGCTTTGAGAGCGTTTAGATTTTAGTTTATCGTCTTATTACAGAGAAATAAACATGTTGTAACATCTTTACTGAGTCGCCACAGATGGGAAGTAACTGAGTACTTTTACTCAGGTAGTATTTGTACTTTACACTGCATTTAACAGGTACATGGAGTACTTTACCAACAGCTGATGTGGTTTGATATAAAAACATCTCATCCAACAGCTGCAGAGTTAAAGCAGTGTCAGTAATCTATTACATGTCTTTACTCTAGTTACTCTTTAGATTGGACCTTTAAAATAAAATATGAAATGAAATGCAGCGTTACAGTGTCAGAGGTCAGAGGTCAGAGGTCAGAGCAGCGAGCTGCGGCTCCACGGAGGAAACTTTCATCATAAAGGTCAATTATCAAAGTTTTATTTCTCGTCTGTCTCCGTCGTCGAGCAGCGACGGGATTAAATCAGCGCTTTGATCTGGACATTTTCCAGTATTTAGACCTGGACCTGTCGGTGACATCACTTCCTGTTGGGAAGCAGCGCCTGACCAGGAGGAACCAGCTTCACTCTCCCCTGAAACAAACAGAACAAAGGCTGTTGATTGGCTGCCACTGTTCAACATGGCTGAGTCGCCTGAGGCCACACACACACACACACACACACACACACAGACTCACACAAACCAGTTCCTGTGTTTTCACGCGGCGCTGCAGCCGGTTTCAGTGCAGGACGAGGACGAGGACGAGGAGCTGAGGACGGAGACAGAGACGGAGACGGAGACAAACCTGAGCTGAGCCTCTGGTATCGACCCTGTCACTAAAGTCTGAATCTAACACGACTTTTAAGTTTTACACAAACAACTTCATTTTTCTCTCTTTGCTAAAAGTCACAACAGGACAAACAGGATTGTCTCTTGGACTTTTCTCTCATCCTTGGGAATGTCCATCATGTCCTGACTTTAACCTGAATACGACCCCGACTGGACTCTTAGTCCTGCTTTTAATGGTGAACTACAATACTTCCGTGGTCCAGCGTGGTTAAGTAGGTGTAATCCCCCTTTAAAGTCCCTGAAACCTGCAGTTATAGTAAATATTACAGTCCTACACACACACACACACACTAGGCTGTCCTAATCTGTTGTGTTGTTGTGATCAACCTCACACATTATCCCTGTGTGTGTGTGTGTGTGTGTGTGTAGTATCACTGCAGGTTGTGTGTCGGTGTGTTGTTGCCTCAGGACTCAACCTGTCAGATATTTGTCATAGTTTCCTCGGCCTTCATTGAAACTGTGTGTGAACTGTGTGTGAATTGTGTGCGAACAGTGTGTGTGTGTGTGTGTGTGTGTGTGTGTGTGTGTGTGTGTGTGTGTGTGTGTGAACTGTGTGCGAACAGTGTGTGACCGTCTGGCTCAGTTCACCTCAGTGATACTGGGAATGTCAGGATATAATTAGCATCATTAAGAGAATGAGGTGTGTCTTTAAAAACCACTGGGAGAGACTCACAAGGTGCTAATGGTCTGAGAACACACACACACACACACACACACACACACACACACACACACACACACACACACACACACACTAAAGGTGTGAAGTTCACTGTCTCATCGGCTAAAACAGAGAATGACGCAGCATGCTAACAGCCAGCTAACAGCATGCTAACAGCCAGCTAACATTAGCTAAACTAGAACAACAGGCTAAAGTTAGAAACTAAACTGCAAAAGGAAAAGTTAAAAAATGACTTAACGTAGCTTAACAGCTTTTAGCTGCTAGTTTATGAGTTAAACCAAAGACGGTTTATAATTCATCATCCATTTATTCAATATCTTTGGTTAAACTAATGGGTTTCGTGTGACGTCACTGCGTCTCAACGGCGCCATCTTTAGGACCGTCAGAAACCGTTACTACGCTGTCAATACACCGTCTACCTGCTGTGAGGTCGGTTGTGATGGAGCTAAGGGTAAAAATACAGGACTTACGTTTTACAACATCTCTCAAAACAATGAAAGAAGACAGAGGGGGGGTCGCTGGACTCCCACAGACCTCCAGACCATAAGACTCTGCTGAGCTCTTCATCTCAGGTACATTATGTTTGTAACTAGCTAAAGTTACGTAGCCGAGCGTTAGCTAACTAGGTCGCGTTGAGCAGCTGTTTGGCAAAATTAAGGCAGATTTAAGGGGAATTAACATGTCAGGGGCAATTAAATAGGGATCGAAACTCAAAATACCAATTTTCTTTTGTTTTTCGTTGTTTTTCTGAAGCTGAAAGATGCGTATTTGCCGTTTGACTGGCCATTTTTCTCCGCGACCGTTAGGTGGCGCTAGGTCCTAAAGATGGCGGCCACAACAAAAACATGACGTCACTGAAAGCCATGAATAGGCAAAATACGGTAGGTTGTGAGAGTTCAGCTAATTAGCCTAGTGCTAATCTTTAGCTAATTTTGGCAGCTAGTTTCTAACTTAAGCTTAAATGTTAAAAAGTTCCTGACTTCTGTTTAAGTGACAAGGTAAATGTCGTTAGCAGCTAGTTTCTCATAGGTTACAGTTAAACTGACTTTAGCTGCTAGTCTGAAGTTCTGGTTTAGTTTTACTTAGTTAACTTAACCAAAGATAACTCAGCATTAGAAACTAGCTGCTAACACCAGCTTCACTTTAACCTAAAAACCTGAAACTTAGTTTTCTTTAACTACAGCTTAACAGGCTACTAAAGTTATGAACTACCTAACATTCTTAAAAGGAACTTCAATACAATTTAAAATGTAGTTGCTAAAATTATTTTAACTAACAAAACTAGCTAACATTAGCATTCATCAGTAGAAACTTGACAGAAATAAATTGACATTAGGAGAAATAATGATTAAGTGACTTTAAGATGTCAACATGTTCTGGCCTGGAGGATTAAAACTGTTGTTGTTAATGATGCATCATTTGGGAACAAACATCCAGCTCCTCGTCGTCCTTCTCGCTGCTGTTTCTGGGTTTTCACTCTAAACGTCCAGCAGCTCCACAAACAGAGTGATGTGTGAAAACAGAGAGTCAGTAACAGCTGCCAAAACTCACAATAACCACATTCCCTGAATATTTAGAGCCAGAGAACGACCCCCCCCCCCCCTCCGGACCCCCCAACCCCCCAGACCAGTTCACCTGGTTTATCAGAGGTTTGAACATCAGCAGCAGCAGCAGCTGGTGGTCGTCTCCACATCACCTCACTGTAAAGGCTGTTTGATCAGATCATTGATCTGGTTAATCAGTAATGTCCTTCCTCCTCCTCCTCCTCCTCCCCCTCCTCCTCCTCCTCCTTCGACCCCGGGGCTGAAAACACACTGTTTGTTCAGTAAATCAGCAAATGTTTGTTTTACGCTGCACAGATTTGAATGAAGTTACTTTGTGTCGGTTGAAGACGAGTCACTCTGTCCTGTAGAAAACTATTCATACATAAAACTATCAATCAGTGTATGGAGGAAAAATGACTTCTACATCAACACACATGACCCTGACTGCACTATTTAATCATTCATTCATTCATGAAAAATATCCTGTGGTTTTATTTTGAAAAGTCTTTGAACAGGATGTTGTTGTGTCTCTGTTGACTCTTCACTGGACCAGAGTTCAGGCTCCAAACCATCCATCGATAGCGGTATTGATCGATGACCTTGACCAGTTCCCTCTCTGCTCTGACAACAACAACGTATTGAACCGTGTCACCGTCGCCATGGCGTCATCATCAAAGTTCAACTTTTACACACGACTAACAACGATCAGAGGAAACCAGCTGGTTATTGATATTAATCAGTTGTTGTTGTTGTTTTGTCTTTTTCAGCTCGAAGCTTCAACGTTCAGAAAGCTGAGGCCATGATCAGGAAGGTGAGCGCTGACACAGCCTTTAAAGGGAAATTCTGTAAAATATCTTTATTTTATTTACACTTATATAACAGTCCTGTTAAAGGTTAAACCAGTGTTTACATAAAGAGCCTCACATCGATGTGGTGCTGACCCTCACTACGGTGGCCCGGAGGGCTCAACACACACTCTGTGAACACAGCAACACACTGACTCAACACACACTCTGTGAACACAGCAACACACTGACTCAACACACGGCTGCATCACATACAGTATATTATATTCAGTATATGAATCAGGATCCTGGTGCATCTCTCTTTATTGTCCTGATGAAACAGACTGGGGGCTGCACCGACCCCCCAGGGGGCAATGAGGTCAAATAAGATGAGATGAGTCTTTACTCACGTCCACAACTTGAACAATAACGGGGTTAAATATGAAAAGTGCCTGTAAAATAACATTGCACACAGTAAATGAAGTCTCTCTGTCTCTGTCTGTGTCTGTGTCTGTGTCTCTGTCTGTGTCTGTGTCTCTGTCTGTGTCTCTGTCTGTGTCTGTGTCTCTGTCTGTGTCTCTGTCTGTGTCTGTGTCTCTGTCTGTGTCTCTGTCTGTGTCTCTGTCTGTGTCTCTGTCTCTGTCTGTGTCTCTGTCTGTGTCTGTGTCTCTGTCTCTGTCTGTGTCTCTGTCTGTGTCTGTGTCTGTGTCTCTGTCTGTGTCTCTGTCTGTGTCTGTGTCTCTGTCTGTGTCTCTGTCTGTGTCTGTGTCTCTGTCTGTGTCTCTGTCTGTGTCTCTGTCTGTGTCTGTGTCTCTGTCTGTGTCTCTGTCTGTGTCTCTGTCTCTGTCTGTGTCTCTGTCTGTGTCTCTGTCTGTGTCTGTGTCTCTGTCTGTGTCTCTGTCTGTGTCTCTGTCTGTGTCTGTGTCTCTGTCTGTGTCTCTGTCTGTGTCTCTGTCTGTGTCTCTGTCTGTCTCTGTGTCTCTGTCTGTGTCTGTCTCTGTGTCTCTGTCTGTGTCTGTCTCTGTGTCTGTGTCTCTGTCTGTGTCTCTGTCTGTGTCTCTGTCTGTGTCTGTCTCTGTGTCTGTGTCTGTGTCTCTGTCTGTGTCTGTCTCTGTCTCTGTGTCTGTGTCTCTGTCTGTGTCTGTCTCTGTGTCTGTGTCTCTGTCTGTGTCTCTGTCTGTGTCTCTGTCTGTCTCTGTGTCTGTGTCTGTGTCTGTGTCTCTGTCTGTGTCTCTGTGTCTCTGTCTGTGTCTCTGTGTCTCTGTCTGTGTCTCTGTGTCTCTGTCTGTGTCTGTGTCTGTGTCTGTGTCTGTGTCTGTGTCTGTGTCTCTGTCTGTGTCTCTGTCTGTGTCTCTGTCTGTGTCTGTGTCTGTGTCTCTGTCTGTGTCTCTGTCTGTGTCTGTGTCTCTGTCTGTGTCTCTGTCTGTGTCTCTGTCTGTGTCTGTCTCTGTGTCTGTGTCTCTGTCTGTGTCTGTGTCTGTCTCTGTGTCTCTGTCTGTGTCTGTCTCTGTGTCTCTGTCTCTGTCTGTGTCTGTCTCTGTGTCTGTGTCTCTGTCTGTGTCTCTGTCTGTGTCTCTGTCTGTGTCTGTCTCTGTGTCTGTGTCTGTGTCTCTGTCTGTGTCTGTCTCTGTCTCTGTGTCTGTGTCTCTGTCTGTGTCTGTCTCTGTGTCTGTGTCTGTGTCTCTGTCTGTCTCTGTGTCTGTGTCTGTGTCTCTGTCTGTGTCTCTGTGTCTCTGTCTGTGTCTCTGTCTGTGTCTCTGTGTCTCTGTCTGTGTCTCTGTCTGTGTCTGTGTCTCTGTCTGTGTCTGTGTCTCTGTCTGTGTCTGTGTCTCTGTCTGTGTCTGTGTCTGTGTCTGTGTCTGTGTCTGTGTCTCTGTCTGTGTGTGTCTGTGTCTCTGTCTGTGTCTGTGTGTGTCTGTGTCTCTGTCTGTGTGTGTCTGTGTCTCTGTCTGTGTCTGTGTGTGTCTGTGTCTCTGCAGCACATGGAGTTCAGGAAGCAGATGAAGGTGGACTCCATCGTGTCAGAGTGGAAACCTCCTGAGGTGAAACTCAAGTTATTTTGATAAAGTTAATATTTATATAGAGTTTGATACTTTAGGCCTAAAACGACACGTGTTTCAAAAAGGTGCTTTTATTGTGAAAGACCAGCTCTGCAGCTGGGTCAAGGCTTTTATTTTGAAGGCGTGCCTGTGCTCAGGTGATTGACAGGTACGTGTCCGGGGGGATGTGCGGCTACGACAGGGAGGGCAGTCCCATCTGGTACGACGTGATTGGTCCGCTGGACCCCAAAGGCCTGTTGCTGTCGGCAACCAAGCAGGACTTCATCAGGACCAAGATCCGACACACGGAGCTGCTCCGGATGGAATGTCAGAGGCAGACGGAGAAGGTTGGACCTCCTCTTCCTCATACCCCTCCTCTTCATCTCCTCCTCACCTCCTCTACTCCTCCTCTTCCTCTACTCCTCACCTCCTCTACTCCTCCTCTTCCTCCTCTTCCTCCTCCTCTTCCTCCTCCTCTCTCCTCCTCTACTCCTCCTCTTCCTCTACTCCTCCTCCTCCTCACCTCCTCTACTCCTCCTCTTCCTCTACTCCTCCTCTTCATCTCCTCCTCCTCTCCTCCTCTACTCCTCCTCCTCTTTTACTCCTCCTCTTCATCTCCTCCTCACCTCCTCTACTCCTCCTCTTCCTCCTACTCCTCTTCCTCTACTCCTCCTCTTCCTCCTCCTCTACTCCTCTTCCTCTACTCCTCCTCACCTCCTCTACTCCTCCTCTTCCTCCTACTCCTCTTCCTCTACTCCTCCTCTTCCTCCTCCTCTACTCCTCCTCTTCCTCCTCCTCCTCCTCTTCATCTCCTCCTCACCTCCTCTACTCCTCCTCTTCCTCCTCCTCCTCCTCCTCTTCCTCCTACTCCTCCTCCTCTACTCCTCCTCTTCCTCCTACTCCTCCTCCTCCTCTCCTCCTCCTCACCTCCTCCTCCTCTTCCTCCTCCTCACCTCCTCTACTCCTCCTCTTCCTCCTACTCCTCCTCCTCTCCTCCTCCTCACCTCCTCCTCCTCTTCCTCCTCCTCACCTCCTCACCTCCTCCTCTTCCTCCTACTCCTCCTCCTCCTCTCCTCCTCCTCCTCCTCTCTCCTCATCCTCACCTCCTCCTCCTCCTCCTCACCTCCTCCTCTCCTCCTCTACTCCTCCTCTTCATCTCCTCCTCTACTCCTCCTCCTCACCTCCTCACCTCCTCACCTCCTCCTCTCCTCCTCTACTCCTCCT
>CM064904.1:27450233-27457733 GCA_030347415.2 Decapterus maruadsi | reverse complement strand
AGGTTCAGTACGACAACAGCGTGACCATCAGCAGAGGCTCCGCCTTCCAGCTGGAGAGTGATGTCACTGCAGCCGGCAGCCTGCTCAGGTAAACAACAACAACAACAACAACAACAACAACAACAACAACAACAACAACAACAACAACAACTCTTCTTCTTCACTGTCTTTTATTTTGAAGGGCTGATCCAGGAGAAGATGTAAAAACCATCTCAGTGTAGTTTTCCATCTTCTCTCTGCAGCTCTAGTGACAACAGGTCGGTGTCGGCCAATCAGAAGAGAGGAGGAGGCTCTGAGCCTCTCTTCTGATTGGCTGACTGTTTTCTAAAGTGATCCAATAAAAACAGAGCAGATTTCAGAATAAAACACTCAGAGAAACTAAAAGTCCTGCCAGTTGTTGGATGGTGGGTCCAGGTGGTGAGGGGGCGGGGCTTAGTTGTGACATCACAAAGTGACAGGAAGTCCTGAGCTTTAACACAAACATCTACCATAATATAGAACCTGTAAACCACTGCAGTGACCTCTGACCTCTGACCTCTGACCTCTGACCTCTGACCTCTGACCCAGGTGGCAGTTTTCCAGCGACGGCGCCGACATCGGCTTCGGCGTGTCCCGGCGGAGCGGCGACGGCGGCGACACGCTGCAGCTGCTGCCCAGTCAGCGCTACAACGCTCACCTGGTGCCTGAGGACGGCTGCCTCACCTGCCCCGAGCCCGGAGTCTGTGAGTAACCGCCGCCGTGACATCACTTCCTGTTTCCTCACACAGATCTGACATCACTGGCGTAAAGCTTTGACAAACACATTAAAGGTTCAAGGACGCTTTGTTTGTCTTTGCCTCAGCAGTAAACAAACACCAGGGGAACGGGATCTGTTTTCTCTGCATGGAAGAAAAATATAGAAAACATCAACAGTTTTTTAAAACATACGAGTTAGTAACAGAGTTTAAAACACTGTCAGTGAAAAAACAACAACAAAAAAGCATAAGTGCAACACGGGATGCATTTAGCAGGATGTTCCTACATTAGTGCATATTCTACGTGTCTGTGTCCGTGACCTGCAGCGTGGAGAAAAACAAGGGACATTTTTAGTTGAATCTTTTAATTCTGTTGGGAAATGACTACAATTTCCAACAGAAATCCTCCACCACATGCTACAAAAACATTTATAAAAACATCAGTCTGATTATTTGAAATGACGACCCCGGTTTATTTTGTTCATTTCAATTGTAGAGATTTTGGTTTGATTTTAATTTAGTATATTTTAAGTCTATTTTTTGGGCATTTTTGCCTTTTTTATGGACAGCACAGTGTAGACAGACAGGAAACAGGGAGGGTTAGAGAGAGAGGGGGATGACACGCAGTGAATGGCGCCTGACGCGGGATTCGAACCAGGGCCGACTGCAGCGAGGACTGAGCCTCTACACATGGGGCGCCCGCTCTACCCACTACGCCACACGACGCCCCAATGATGTGTAACTGTGTCACCGTGTGTAACTGTGTGTAACCGTGTCCCCGTGTCGTCCATGTTGGTGCAGACGTGCTGTGTAACTGTGTGTAACCGTGTCCCCGTGTCGTCCATGTTGGTGCAGACGTGCTGTGTAACTGTGTGTAACCGTGTCCCCGTGTCGTCCATGTTGGTGCAGACGTGCTGTGTAACTGTGTGTAACCGTGTCCCCGTGTCGTCCATGTTGGTGCAGACGTGCTGTGTAACCGTGTGTAACCGTGTCCCCGTGTCGTCCATGTTGGTGCAGACGTGCTGTGTAACTGTGTGTAACTGTGTAACTGTGTGTAACCGTGTCCCCGTGTCGTCCATGTTGGTGCAGACGTGCTGTGTAACTGTGTGTAACTGTGTGTAACCGTGTGTAACCGTGTCGTCCATGTTGGTGCAGACGTGCTGTGTTTCGACAACAGCTACAGTTTCCTTCAGTCCAAGCGCGTGAGCTACAAGGTGGAGGTGCTGCCGCCTGCTGACGGAGCCGTGCACAGCCAGTGTAGCCGTGGAGACCGGAGGCTGCAGTGACCTCTGACCCCTGACCTCTGACCTGTTACCTGGTGACCAGCCAGTCCTTCACTTCTCCCCAGTTCCACATGTGACACCACTGTGTTGACACGGAGGACGTTAATGATGATGATAATCATGGTTGTTATTATAATAACAATTTGATCTTATCTTATTTTTACAAAATTATTTTTTAATTTATGGGAACTTTTTTGTAGTTTTTAGTTTTAATGTTTGTATGTAATAAAGTAATAAAAGCAGAAACTGTATAAAGACACACAACAAAAGCTGTTGTTTTTATGATCAACACAAAGATATCAAACAGACCTGTGATCTGTGTTATACACAATATTAAAGATGATGAAGCATTATTTTCATTATAGATTTATTGGTTAATTATTATCTTTTCTATTTGGTCCATAAAGTCAGAAAACGATCATAAACCCAGAGTCATCGATACTCCTGCAGGAAAACAACATGTATATTATATTAATGTGTTTGAATTAGGGGTTGTATGACTTCAGATTTTTTAAAGTCGACTCTAATGTGATGAAAGTCGAGTCGACGTCGACTAGTCGCTGATGACGTCATTCATATTTTTTCCGTCATAAACAAAATCACAGGAGGAGGGAATGTTTCACAACAATCTGTATTAATTGACAACAGCATGCATAGAAGTCAGAAATCACACATAAACATCAGGAATATCAACAAGAAGCTGTAAATCAGCTTTAACATTAATTTAACATGCCTATTTAGGCTATACTTCTCCCACATCAGTGCAATAAAAATACTGTAAACAAGGGAGGAAAACAACGCAGGCATGGACCTGCAAGTCTATTCATCACCATCAAAGTCCTGCTCAGGCACAGCTCCTGTTTTTCGATCCTGGTTTGCGTGTAAAAACACAAGGGCATCGACGTGGGCAGGATGAAGGCTCGCCCGCTGTCGCGTGATAGTATTTCCAGCCAGAGAAAAAATCCTCTCGCTCGGCGTGCTGGTGGCTGGAATGGCCAGGTAACGCTTGCCCCAAACGGGGGAATCTGTCCTCATTCTCGGCCCACCACTGCAGCGGGTTTTGCATGGTGGGAATTTGCGGTGTTTGAAAATAATCATGGACCTCTTCCTCTGCAGTGCACTGATTACCGGCTCTCCGTCCACTGTGATAGTGCGGGCTGAAAAGTTGTTCAAAGTCCAGCTCCAGTCTGGCTTTTTTTCCCCCCTCACTGGCTCTCCGTCCCCGTCATCCACCTCCTCACCTATAATAAAAAAAAAATAATAGGCCTAATTAAAAATGTGAAATTAACCAAGTTTACCAAGGCTGCGCATTCAGAAATAGAACACAATTTAAATCAATGGATTAATTTCATTTAGCGCACTCACCTGTCGCTGCCAGCGGCTCTCCCTCCTCTTCAAGCAGGGCTTTAAAGCCTCTTTTTTATTCTCCGGGATGAACTGAAGATGCTTGAACCGGGCATCAAGCCCACAGGCCATAATAGGGATGGATTCCACCAGGTCATCTGAGTGGTGATTTGCTGCCGTCTTTTCTCTGTTACAGCAGCGCGTTTGGTGAAGTCGCTGATACACGAGGATTTAGTCCGATGCGGGTGCTTTTTCAAATGGGTGTGCATACTACTCACTTTTGTTGTATTTAAGTGTCGACTTGCATATTTTGCAAGTAACAGTGCTACTCATCTCATCTTTGGTGAAATATTTATTATGCTAGTTTGCACAGACCCACCAGCCTCCTCACCTGCTGTTCTCTGCGTCCATGTTGCACTGGCAAAATCACGTGACCGCCGACCTATAACCCTCGACTAGTCGACGTCACACGCAAAACGTCACTGTAGCTCTTAAAGTCGACTAGTCGACTAGTCGATTATTCGATGCAACCCCTAGTTTGAATATAACAATATACGGACAAGTCAAGTGCAAATTCCTCTTATCCAATAAGTACTCATGTGCAGTACTTATGAGTATTCATGTGAGTTCTTCTGCTTCATCATTTCACCAGATTTCCATTTTAAATGCGAGTCATGTGCAGAGTGTGAGCAGCAGGTGGCGCTGTGAGCCAGGACACAGGAAGCTGCTGGAGGCTGGAGGCTGCTGTCTTACATAACACTCAGTCAGTCACTGTTGGGACTTTAGAATCAACAAAGATGCTTCATGAAGTTTAAAAAGCAGTTTCTTTGTCATCAGAAAGATGTAAACCTGTCAACACAGTGACGTCATGGCTTTACACTGAAACAGGAAGTGTGTTTATCTGTGAAACAGCTCTGATTTAAATCACAGTCAAATGCATTTTTCTGCACAGACACTTCATATTATTATAATAGTATTCAATTATTATTAGTGATATTATTACTATTATTATAATTCCTAAGGAGCTGCAGCTGCAGAGTGTGTGCATGCAGCATCAGGACCGGGCTCTGAGCCAGAGGGATGCTGCAGGATGGGGGCGGGGGGAGGGGTGTGTGCGTGTGTGTGTGTGTGTGTGTGGGGGGGGGTTATGGTGGTGGGGGTGTGGGGGTGCTTCAGATGCCATGTGCGTTTACATAACAGCAGCTGACTCCGGATGCAAACAGCAGCATCAGCATCAGCAGAAACAGGAGCGGTAGAAGCGGCAGGAGCGGTAGAAGCGGCAGCGTCATCCCGCCGCGTGTGTGCCGCATCAGGGAGTCAGGGAGAATAATAATGTAAACAATAATAATATTGTTATAATTAATAATAATAACGATGATGTAATGATAATGAGGCTGAGGAGGAGGGGGGGGGGGGGGGTGACGCATCATATGTTGAGCTGCACGTGCTGCTGCAGTGCATCATCAGAAATAAACAAGAAAACAACAGATTGTGTGTTAGAGGAGGAGGGGTGTGTGTGTGTGTTTGTTTGTTTGTTTGTTTATTAGCTGTACCTGTCCCTGTCCGGTAGGCGGTGAGGGGGGGAGGGGGGAGGAGCTGCTCGGACATGAGTAAATGACGTCAGCTCGCAGGTCGCCGAGCAGTGAAACAAACATGGCGACAGAATGGAGCGGGCAGCAGGGTTACATCCTCACTCTGGTCATCTGCCTGTGGAGCGCGCTGAGCGGCAGGACCGACGCGGCGGCGGCGGCGGCGGCAGGGACCGGGAGGAGCTCCTCTACCGGCGCAGGAGGAGGAGGAGGAGGCGGCGGCGGCGGCCACGGGAGTCAGGTGCTCGGCATGCGGCTGGAGAGGAGCGATAAACCCTGCAGCACCACTGAGGACGGAGTGATCCAGGTGACCGAGGAAAGCTCCGTGACGCTGCGCTTCTACGGGCTGCGGCTGCACGCGGCCGCCTGGACGCAGATCCGCTTCACGGAGTTGACTGATGGAGGAGCAGGAGGAGGAGGAGAAGGAGAGGAGGTGCAGCAGGAGCTGGAGGAGCAGCAGGAGGAGGAGGACGCGGTAGGAGCGGTAGCGGCGCGCGGCGGTGGCAGCGGCATGATGGACGCGGTAGGAGCGGTAGCAGGACGCGGTAGGAGCGGCAGCGGCATGCCGGACGCGGCGCGGGACAGGACTTGTGCGGACTTCACCAAGGACATCAGCGTGGAGACCTTCATGAACGTGACAAACCGCGGCGGCACGTCGGGGCTGCTCCGCGTGCACGTCAAGCCGCTGCGTAAGAGCGAGCCGCAGAAGGAGTACGCGGTGTGCACGCGGACCGGGCCCGGGGGGGATCGGTGGGTGGTGCTGGGGGGCAGCGACGGCCGGCTGCTGGTCCTGGAGGAGAAGAAGTCCCTGCTGCCGGTCTGGTTCCAGTCCGTCCTCATCTCCTTCCTGCTGGTCCTGTCCGGGATGTTCAGCGGCCTCAACCTCGGCCTCATGGCGCTCGACCCCATGGAGCTGCGCATCGTGCAGAGCTGCGGCACCGACACCGAGAAGAAGTACGCGCGCAAGATCGAGCCCATCCGCAGCAAGGGGAACTACCTGCTGTGCTCCCTGTTGCTAGGCAACGTGCTGGTGAACACCACGCTCACCATCCTGCTGGACGACCTGACGGGCTCCGGGCTGGGGGCCGTGGTCGCCTCCACCGTGGGCATCGTCATCTTCGGGGAGATCGTCCCCCAGGCGCTGTGCTCGCGCCACGGCCTCGCGGTGGGGGCCAACACCATCATGGTGACCAAGCTGTTCATGCTGCTCACCTTCCCGCTGTCCTTCCCGGTCAGCAAGCTGCTGGACGTGCTGCTGGGCCAGGAGATCGGCACCGTGTACAACCGGGAGAAGCTGGTGGGGATGCTGAAGGTGACGGAGCCGTACAACGACCTGGTGAAGGAGGAGCTCAACATGATCCAGGCAAGGACGGAAGTACCGTATAGGGGGGCCTGCCAATATACAGTATATACAGTATATATATATAGGCCTATATTAAAGGTACAATCTGTAGGAACTCCCCCATCCAGCGGTGCGGTTGCATCTGAATGTATTCTTGATGTTGCATTCACGTGAAATCGGGCAGACGTCAGACAGACAACAGCTGCAACAGGATAATAAGTGTCTATGTAAACAAGTGGCAAAACAGGCCTGACAACATGTTGTCATGGTGATGTGGTATTGTTTTTAGTAAAATGACATCTGGTTGGTCAGTCTGTCTGACTGCACCTGAATGCAACACCACTCCGTCCTTCCTCACACTACACAGTGAGACAGGTTTAACAGGTTAGGGTTAGGTTTGATCTTTGATCACAAAGAGACGAATAAGTCACAGACTGGGGGGGTTTCACCGACTTAAAGGGACAGTATCATGTTTTTAAAGTGTGGTTGTATGATCTGGCGTTGCTGCAGGAGGAGTGCAGAGAGTCTGCTACTGCAATTTAAGTACTTAGGGGTTATCTGTAGATCATACAACCACACTTTAAAAACATGGTACTATCCCTTTAAAACATCAGGTTTCATGCCAAAAAATCAGCAGTTTATCGTAAAACGGCAACAGAAGAATTAGTGCTGGGCGACATGTTGAATCCAGACGATGTATCGTGACCAGTCCTGAGGGATGTAGAGAATGACTGTATCATGAATATTGGAGGATGTTGTACTGTACGTAGCCATGAGCAGGTGTTTACAATGTTTATGGTCTGGAATGTACGGTGTATATAGAGTATATGAAAGGCAGATGTTGACTCCATGGTTACGGCCTTGCGTCCAGGGCGCCTTGGAGCTGCGGACCAAGACGGTGGAGGACGTGATGACGCCGCTGGGGAACTGCTTCATGATCCAGGCGGACGCCGTGCTGGACTTCAACACCATGTCGGAGATCATGGAGAGCGGCTACACGCGCATCCCGGTCTACGACGACGAGCGCTCCAACATCGTGGACATCCTGTACGTCAAGGACCTGGCCTTCGTCGACCCCGACGACAGCACCACGCTCAAGACCATCACCAAGTTCTACAACCACCCGGTCCACTTCGTCTTCCACGACACCAAGCTGGACGCCATGTTGGAGGAGTTCAAGAAAGGTAGATGATGACCAACACTGGCTG
>CM064904.1:27442733-27445233 GCA_030347415.2 Decapterus maruadsi | reverse complement strand
GTTAAACATAATAAAATATTGAAACAAGAAATTAAAACTCTACCCCTAGGTGGATAACAATAAATACAGTATACACAGGACATATTAATAATGTGCATTCAGGATCCACAATAACATTTTTTACTAAGAGCATAGTGGCCGCTAACTTAGAATCTGTGCAGTTGAGTGCAAGTAGAAAATGTAGGGGTGCACACTATAAATTGACTTGGCAAATATTCACATTTCCTTTTCACTCATGATCCTCACACCTGTAATGATTCGTTGAGTTGCTCTTTTCACATTTCATCAGTGTAAAAAAAAAGAAAAAAAAAACATAACATAAAGATTTACTTGCATTGTCTCAAATTTTCGGGGCAAAAAGCCTCCATTGAGGGGCAGAGTCTGGAGTCCTGGTATTGTGTTACTCACCCACTGACATTAACCATTTAAAGGGACAACCAGGAGTTTTGGAAAAGCGAAGCATTTTCACGCTACATTTTTGAGCCTCCGTGCCCACCGTGAAATTCTTTTACCGGCGCAAGACAGACTCATGTTTTCATTCATCAATAATTGAAGTCAGAGGTTCAAAGAAGTTCAGTTACCGTTGTAGTTCCGACCATAAAATTCGATTCGGCGGCGTTATTCTCATTCGCGTCCGCGAAACCGAAAGTGAAAATGCTGGTCGGCTCGCCCAGCATTTCCGCCACCAATAACAAAATAACGATAGAGACAAAACGATATATTTATCGAAAACGGGCCCATTAACAAGAGTAGGTAACGTAGATTCATCCACATTAAAGGATAACTTTAGTTTTTTACAACCTGGACCTTATTTCTAGCATCAAATACGATCATTTACTCACCCTGACAACTTTGGTGTCATTTGGAGTCGTTTTGACGAAATTAGCCCCAATCGGTTGTAAAAAATCAAAGTTATCCTTTAATATGAGACTTTTTTATTGTCGCGAGAAACTCCTCGTTGTCCCTTTAAACACTTACTACATTTTGTTTAAGACTCTACTATGTTTTATTATGTAAAGCAGCAGCTAGTTAGCGTAGCTTAGCATAAAGGCTGCTCTAGCTACAGCTCATCAATCAACATCAGTGATCATCATGATGCATCTTAACAATAACATGCCCCCCCCCCCCCTCAGCCGACAACAGGAACAGGAAGAAGGTCGATCCCAACAAAAGCAAGCGGGACTTCTCTGCCTTCAAACACGACAGCGACAGCAAGGTGAAGATCTCTCCTCAGCTCATGTTGGCAGCTCATCGCTTCCTGGCCACAGGTGAGTTCTCAGAGGGGGGGGGGGGGTGAGGGTGTTTGCTCATTCTTTAGTGGAAACGGATCTTGGTTTTTAAATACACAGAGATTTTTCCTCTATTTATTTATTTATTGTTTTGATTAATTACATTAATTTTAAGATGGAATGCGATTTTATAAATTCACGACACCAATAAGTTGAATGAATAACAGTATTGTGCCCCCCCTCCCCCCTCCGTCCCCCCTCCAGAGGTGAGTCTGTTCAGCCCGTTCCAGATCACAGAGAAAGTTTTACTGAGGATCCTCAGACACCCCGACGTCATCCAGGAAATCAAGTTCAACGACAACGACAAGCGCTCGCCGCTGCACTTCCTGTACCAGAGGGCTAAACCTGTGGACTACTTTGTCCTCATCCTGCAGGTAAACACACACACACACACACACACACACACACACACACACACACGCCTCCTCCAGTTTTTATTTGAATCCTTCATCATTGATCATTAGGCTCCAACATGGCCGCCGCGCCGCCGCCGCCGGTGTTTCAGGGTCATGATGATGCCGATTGGTTGAGGCAGGTCGACCTGGTTACCACGGTGACAAACACAGGTTTAGTCCAGGTCACTGCGTCAGTCTGGAGGAGCATTAACGGACAGGCCACAGCCACTCAGCACGTTGACCTCTGACCTCTTAAGACTCACCTGACTTAGGGTAATTAAAGACAAAACAACATGGACGCCTTCGTTCTGTAAATAGCTACATAGTCACATCCTGTACCTGTAACTGATGGGTTAGCAGTGTGGTGGCTATCCTGTTAGCAATTAGTTTGGAGCCTAAGCAGTTGGTTATGAGTCTTAGCAGTTGGTTAAAAGTGTTAGCAGTTGGTTATAAGTGTTAGCAGTTGGTTAGCAGTTGGTTAAAAGTGTTAGCAGTTTGTTAGCAGTTGGTTAAAAGTGTTAGCAGTTGGTTATGAGCGTTAGCAGTTTGTTAGCAGTTGGTTAAAAGTGTTAGCAGTTGGTTATAAGTGTTAGCAGTTTGTTAGCAGTTGGTTAAAAGTGTTAGCAGTTTGTTAGCAGTTGGTTAAAAGTGTTAGCAGTTGGTTAAAAGTGTTAGCAGTTTGTTAGCAGTTGGTTAAAAGTGTTAGCAGTTGGTTAAAAGTGTTAGCAGTTGGTTATAAGTGTTAGCAGTTGGTTATAAGTGTTAGCAGTTTGTTAGCAGTTGGTTAAAAGTGTTAGCAGTTGGTTATGAGCGTTA
>CM064904.1:27410233-27437733 GCA_030347415.2 Decapterus maruadsi | reverse complement strand
TTTTCCAGTTTTTGTTTCTGTTTGGTTGAGAGGTTTTTTTTGTGATGACACCGAAGGACTGCAGCAGCTAATCTGTGAACTAATCTGCAAAAAAAGAGAGGGGAGACATTGATGGTGAGTCCAAAGAATGTAGGCCTATTCCTGTAACAAGTCAAGAAGTTTGAAGCTTGAAGAGAGAAGGTAGAGGGAAAACCAATACTGTAACTCAGTATAAGTGGTCACTGCAAGTCATGCCCAAGTCAAAGAAACATGGGAAAGAAAATGATGGTGAGCCTGAAGAGTTTGCTCCTGTAACAAAGACATCAAAGAGACATGATGGTGGAAGATCAGAAAAACATTGTCCTGTAAAGTGCATTTTACATGCAAATGAATTTGAGCATGTAGGTTTCACTCCACTCAGTCAGGTTAAAGGGTCTGCAACTGACAAGCTGGCACAGCTACACAGCATTCGTAATAGACGTCTCCAAGAACCTCCTGATTCACCTTTTCGCATGGAGGATGTGTGTAATCGCATTCCAGAGAGTCTGGCTGGTGCCAATTTAGAAACAACTGGTTATCATCGAGCCTGCTTCCTGAAGTTTACCAAGAACCAGGACCGCTTAAAAGATAGGCCTACTGTGACACAGGAGGAAACTTCAACATTACGCTCACCTCGTAAATCACCAACATCTACCACACAGCAGTTCCCTCCAGAGTGTATCTTTTGTGGAAAGCTTGAAGTGAAAGTGTTGGGAAAGACTGAACGATGTGTCAAGTTCCCTGTATTTAAGGACAAGAGTGGAACATTGAAGGAGCCTACATGGAAACAGGTTGAACCTCAAGCCTTAGAGCTTGGGCTTTACCGTCTACATCGCATGGTGCAAGGTGAAGACCTTTTTGCGAGGGGAGCTAATTACCATCTGTCATGCCGTAAATCATTCAACCTGAAATATGCAAATCATCTGCGAGTCACTTCCCCAGGTAAAGTCCTTGTTACCAATGATACAGAGCAGGATCCCAAGGCTGGTGCGCATCAGATGGCCTTCACTGCAGTGCTTGATGTCATTCAAGATCTAGTGATACAGCAGAAAAAGATTGTGCAGCTTTCATCATTGCGTCTTGTCTACATTCAAGAGCTGGAGAGAAATGGCTTCCCTAATCCCAAGTACAGAAGTGAAAGCCTCAAGACCAAGCTTGAGAAGCATGAGGGGATTGCATTTGCTAAAGTCCCAGCAGATGACAAGGGTTGTATCACCTATAACTTGGTATACAGTGCCAGCCTATCTGTCTCAGAAGCCGTGGTATATGCATATAAACTGGGTAGAAAGGACAAGTATGAAGATGTGGCACTACTTCTTCGGAGTACAATCCAGAAGACGTTCAGTGAATCAAAGTCACTTGCTTGGCCTCCTACAGCTGATAATCTGGAGGTCACATCCTTGGATGACCTTCTCCCACCTGATCTCATTAAGTTCCTGACCCTCGTCATTTCTGGTGATGCAGACATAGAGAAGTGTGAGAAGACCAGACGCCTTGTGCTGTCTATAAGCCAGGTACACGATAACTCCACTTTGATGTGTACCCTATTTGTTAGCCTAATAATATTATGTAATTTTTGTTTTGTGTATAGTATAGTTTCTTGAACACTCCAATGTTAATTGCTTTCTTTATATTCCAGGACATCTGCCGTGCAACTACAAAGGGAGAGTGGAAGTTGCCTAAGCATATCCTCCTCTGCACCACCATACGTCA
Organism: Decapterus maruadsi; assembly: GCA_030347415.2. Taxonomy (NCBI): domain Eukaryota; kingdom Metazoa; phylum Chordata; class Actinopteri; order Carangiformes; family Carangidae; genus Decapterus; species Decapterus maruadsi. Next base: position 27,436,002 of record CM064904.1, on the reverse strand, counting down.
TCTTTATCGCAGTAGACAACTTACTACTCTTCTCAATAGGTTAGGTCACTGTGAAAACTATGACTTCGGGTTGGAGCTAGAGACCGCTCTAACCAAGGCTCTCGACGAGGTTTCCGTCTCTCTCAGTCCTCAAATTATAACCGGTGACGGCAACAGTGTCTTTCATCTAGAGTGGGACAATCTTAACAAAATTACAACAAACATCCATGGTTCCAATGTGGTGAACTGGACTGGTGGGATCATGATCCAGGAGGTTAGACCTGGAATTAATGCTACCAACTGTTCAGACAAACGAGTGCTTGCGCTCTACAATCGCAACAAGACACGCTCTCTGAAGGTAGACATACCTGAGACCCTGGACCCCATCCACATCTACAGTCGAGTCGGACCCAGATTTCCTGAGGGAGCAGTTTTCAGTCCACCCCCAACAAACAACAAAGTCTATTCCAACTGCATCAGAGAGTATCGTGTCTGGTTACTTGTCCGGATGATGGGGAGCAGTGGATCAAAGCAACTTGTTGCAGGGTTTGGTGGCTTTGTATCAGCTACTGGTCACAAGCCCCCACAAAAATCTACAATTGACTACCTCACCCCTATCAACCAGCCTTTCACAGAATATTCAGTCATGAAGGAGCTGCTAAAACAGTCTGAGAAGGCCACCATGGAGGTAGGTCAGGAGTATGTCCTTAACACATTTGACCTCGGTGGTTGTATGAAAGCCTTACCTGTCATTTGGAAATTCCCAGACGAATACAAAAAGCATGTTGTCACCCCAGGGCCCTTTCATACCGGGATGAACTACATGGGCATGGTGACGGGGCACAAATGCAAGGGTTCAGGCTATGCTGAAATCCTCATTGAGGCAGAACTTGTCACTAGTGGCTGTTTGGATAGTGTTCTGAGGGGGAAAGCATATGCAAAAGCCCTGTTCTGTCTCAAAACAGTCAGTGAGGCCATGGAAAGACTGTTACTTGAGAGATTCATTGAGGAGGAGAACATTGAGATAACAAATCCCAAAGCCCTCTTTGATCTAGTCCAGACCTGCAGTCGTGAGAACCTAGACCTTGCATTGAAGGATCCCTCCACTCTCAACATCCTCAAGAAGCATGAGGCATATGAAAACAAGGTGCGTGCCGGCCACCTTGGGAAGACTGCCACATTCTGGCTCAGTGTGATAGATCATACCCGCCTGATCCTAATGTTGCAGTATTCTGTGAAGACCAACAACTTGGCCCTATTCCACAAGTGCAATGGGGATATGGCAGATCTATTCTTTGCATATGATGGACCAAACTACTCAAGGTAATTCACATCAAAACTGACATGCAATATGATGAGTAATCCAGTAGACAATGTCATAGTGGTGTTGAAGTAACTATCAATAATATTTTACTACTTTGCAGGTACTTGGTGTGGCTGGATATATTCCTGACAAATATTGATCTGTCTCATCCTGGTGCCAAAGACCTGTTGCAAAAAGGTGGCATTGCAGTGGCACGATCGCTCATCCCTGGTTCACTTTGTGCAGTGGACAAGACAATGGAGGAGACATTTATGAAATTTGCCAAGTCAGCAGGTAGGCCACATAAACAAACTATTAGTACTAGTGCTTCTATGATTATAACACAATTTAAGTATTGCTAATAAATGTTGGCATTACTAAAAATATAATTACAGTATTTTATCTCTTCAGGTGGGTTCACAGGGCTCTTCTCCATGTTTGGTGCCTACCAGCGATGGTGTCGCACTACATCAATGCGGGTTCAATACTTCCAAAAGATGCTGGAGATGTGCGACCTTGTCAATGACCCTGACTGTCCAAAGGCTGGAAAACATCGAGAACTAGAGAGAGCTGAAATAAAAAAATCAGAAGAGGCAGTTCAGCGTACCATCTCTGCTGTTCAAAGCTTCAACAATCCGTTCACCTTGGTTGACAAGGAACATCTGTACAACCTGGCATCTGGTGCCCCTGCTTCTCCAGAGGTTGAGTTTGATGTCCTTCGTGCTGAGACAGCTGGTAAAGAGTCCAAGGAAGCTTTCATCCAAGGTCGCTTTGTGAATGGTTCTTCTGAGAAGCTGTTCTTTGAGCCAATCAAGAAGTTGAAGCTGAAGACTATGGAGGCCTCCAGCAAGAAGGTCAAGCTCACTGCCTCCCAAGGAAAGGTGTGAGACCCCACACTCATAATATAATAATATTATTGTTGCCATTTTTGACATGCAGGGCAGACTGTGTTAAATTGTATTGTTTACCATTTCATCTTTGCAGGTAGTGCAGTACTGTCAACAAAGTGACCTTGCATTCCTGCTGCTCATCAAGTCGCAGAACATGGCTGAACCCCTTAATCTTGATGAGCTGATGCAGTACTCACTCTTCCCAGTTCCTCCCAGCCTAGGCACATCTGATGGGTTCTTCAACAAAACCAACAAGGCTGCAATGCTTCATTTCATGATGGAAGACGCTCTTGAAGATGTGCCTTATCCGAAAGATGCTTTTTACATTCAGGATGGCAATGCCCTTTTCCATGCCCTGAAGAACCTCCCACATACATTTGAGGGAATTTGCCTCCAGGCTTTGGATCGTATGGTGGCAAAGAAGCATTTCCTCTTCTCTACTGATTCATACCATGTCGACTCTGTCAAATCTCAGGAGAGATTGCGACGTGGCATGTCCCAGCGGTATATCATTGGTGGTCCTGCAACAAGGAAACCAAGTGATTTCAAACTCTTTCTCGGAAATGATGATAACAAAACACAACTCTGCAGAGTGCTGCTAGAAGTGTGGGGCAGCAAAGCATCTGCGTCACGGCTAGAGAAATGTGGGACAGCGGTGGTAATTGTGGAAGGCAAAGCCTATCAGCTGGAATCATCTGGTGGCAATGTGAGTATACTTATATGCATGATTCACTATAACCATTTAATTAGACACGTTTGTGGGTAACTGACTTAACATACCTTACACCTTACCTTAAACCTTACACAATAACTTATTTCAGGTGACCACATGTGAAATCCAAGAGCTGGAGTCAACCCAGGAAGAGACAGATACACGTGTGGTTTTGTATCTGTTGTATGCTGCTAAGCTTGGACATAAGACAGCTGTGGTGAGGACTCCAGACACTGATATTTTCTTCATCCTCCTCCACCACGCCCAGTCTATCCCGCTGACCATCTATATAGATATTGGGACTGGAAAGCATCGGAAAATTGTAAATATCAGTGAATTGGCAAAATCTAAGGGGGCAGATTACTGCTCAACAATGCTGGGCCTGTACGTCTTCAGTGGCGAAGACGTTACAAGTGCCTTTAAGGGCAAAGGGAAGGTCGGGCCTTTGAAGAAGCTGCAGAGGAATCAAGAGTACCACACAGCCTTCAGGTGATTTTCAGTAGCAAGTTATTGCTGAACATTAGCATTGATACAATTAGACTTTATGATATAATAATTACTTATCTCCTTAGAAAACTTGGTGAGCAGTGGACAGTGGAGCCTGAAGTTGTGGATGACATTGAGGCATACACATGTCTGATGTATGGCCAGGCTCATGAGAGGAAGGTGAACACTGTACGTACACTCATGCTTAAGAGGATGATTGGGGACGATTCAACACTGACGACCAAATCCAAGGTGGATCTCTCCAGGCTCCCACCGTGCAGGGACAATCTGCTCCCTCACATAAACCGCGTCAACCACCGTCTGGCCATCTATAAGAGAGCTGCCACGCCAATATTCTGGTGCCCCAAGCCTTATGATCCAGGCCAAGGGTGGGAGAAGACTGAGGGTACCCTTGAACCCGTGTGGTCTTGTGGCCCCATCCTCCCCCCTTCACTCATTGACTTAGTGGAGGAAACAATGGAGGAGATGGGTGAAGAAGAAGATGAGGATCTAGAGATTGAATATGAAAACTTTGATGAATAAACATAATTTTCCTTGATATTTTGACTCACTTGACACACATTGTGAAGAAATGGAGTATTTAGTAGTAATATACAGTACATATTTATGTGACAACCATAAAGAATAACCTCTGCCATGCTAAGGAATAGGTTCTCTGTAATACATTTGGTGGTGGTGGGTGTTTGTTGGGGGGTTCCGCTGAGTGGGAAATGTGGGCGTGGATGTTGTTTTACCACCAAGGAATGTTTTGGTTGAAAGAATAATGCTTGTAATCAACTCAGAATCATGAAAAACCTCTAGTTTGACCCCTCACAAGCTACTTAAGGCCAAGTTAAACACTTCGGAATGTTCAAAAATCATGTTAGGAAATCCAGGTGGTGGCAGCCAGTATAACCAAAATAAACACACATGGGAATATAATTCAGGTTGGGATCATCAACATTTGTTTACATGACATCTTGAAGATTGTAAAATTTTAAAAGTTAGGAAAAAAATGTCAATGGGACGCATTGGGGAGGAGTTCCTGTGATAGAATTCCGCTGTTGTTTCAACTTTTTTTTGTGTTTTTCTGATTTTTTATGTACCACACATGATTTAATCATTGCAACCTTCATCTCTACCAATTCCTCATGCCAAGACAAAAATAAAATGGGTTCAGTTGTCTCTGTAGGACGTATGGTTCAGGAGCTATATAGATTTACATTTTTCATTTTTCACAGTCAGAAATACAGGATGGTCACTAAAGATGGTCCAAAAAAACATGCATGGGACAATAATTGGCGCGGGGATCATCAAAATTAATTTACTAGACACCTTAAGGATTACAAAAAGGTAAGTTAGAAAAATATATCTTTCGGGTGCATGGGAACCCCCCCTGGCTACTAGACTAATAGGGGTTATGGTGATGGGACAATTTGACTAAATGTTGAACTGTCCCTTTAATGATTTAAACATGACAGTTACATCAGAGGCTCCGTGTCTCTGGTTCTGCAGAGTTTACACACACTGCTGCAGGTTTCTACCTTAGTGTGTGTGTGTGTGTGTGTGTGTGTGTGTGTGTGTGTGTGTGTGTGTGTGTGTGTGTGTGTGTGTGTGTGTGTGTGTGTGTGTGTGTGTGTGTGTGTGTGTGTGTGTGTGTGTGTGTGTGGGGCAGGTGTATAGTGATGTAAGCTCAGCTGTCAGACTGTGGCGCCCCCTGGTGGCTCAGAGCCGTACTGCTGCTGCTGCTGCTGCTGCTTCTTCTTCTTCTCTGTCGACTGTTTCTGTTCTTCTTCTTCTGTGCTTCATGTGCACATTCTGCAGCTCAGTGTGTGTGCGTCCATGTCTCATCGTCATGGAGACGTCTCATGTTACAGACTTTGTTGTAAACTTTCCTCATAATTCACTGAAACATTCTCTGCTTTTTACACAGAAATGAGACGTTTATTTAGCTTTTACTTCCAACTAGAATGTTAATAAACTAGTTGTAATAAACCTTTATCACAACTCATACTAATGATAGAAGACAGAAAACATTCCACCTTAAAACTGTCAAGTTGCTTCAAGTAGGGACTCAAATACAGTATATTACATTACATTACATTATATTATGTTATATTACACTATATTACACTATATGATATAATATTATGGTCTGTGACGGTGGACCAGTGTAGTAACAGCAGCAGGACTGATGATGGCGCTAATTCTCCACGTTGACGTTTGTAAACACTGATCAGCTGATCGGTTCTTCCTCTCGATGAAGAGGATGGTGGGAGGAGGAAGAGGAGGAGAGTTATCTACTCAAATAAACCTCTCCCCCCCCTCTTTCTCTCCCCCCCCCCCCTCCTCTCAGCTGTCACCCCCCCTCTCTCCCCCTCAGTGGCCTCCCCCCCTCCACGACGCCTCTCTCTAAAGAGGTTTTCTCTCTTCTCTCGTTTCCCAGGTAACAACACTTGCATGGGTCGGCGGGGGGGGGGGGGGTGGGGGGGGGTCGGTCATTCACATTTCCTCCATCATCCTCAGAGCCCTGTCCAGCAGGTACAGACACACAGAGGTCAGAGGTCAGAGGTCAGGAGCTCCTTAAGGTGGACTGCTGAGCCTCTTCTTCTTCTGTGGTGTCGTTAGCAGCTCGTTAGCAGCTCGTTAGCAGCACGTTAGCAGCTCGTTAGCAGCTCGTTAGCAGCTCGTTAGCAGCTCGTTAGCAGCTCGTTAGCCTCTGATCTTTCCACAGACGTCACCAAACCAACAGCCACATCGCTGCAGGTGTGACCTGAGAGCTGGTGGATCTGCTGGACGGGGCTCTCGTCCTTTCTTTTTCTTTCTTTTCAACCCCCCCCCCCCCCACCCCCCATGTAACCACTGATCTACGGTCAGATCTTAACCACGCCTCCTGTGATGTCACTGACCGCAGAGCTTCGGTTAAAGGAATAGTTTCAGGAGAAGAAGGAAAAACACTTTAATAATGATAATAAACCATGAAGCTACAGTTAGCTTAGCTTAGCTTAGCTTAGCTTAGCTTAGCTTAGCTTAGCTAGCATCTGGGCTCTGATCAACACAACATTGTTTGTTTGTTTGTTTGTGAGAAAACAAACAGGATGTAAGGTGTTGATCAGAGAGCAGCTAAACTCAAACTATTCCTTTTTGGCCCAGACGTTTCTCCGTAGCTCCGTTTCCTTCCTCTCGCTCAGAGCACAGGGTTGCTGCCCCCCCCCCCCAGCACAGGGTTGCTGCCCCCCCCCCAGCACAGGGTTGCTGCCCCCCCCCCAGCACAGGGATGCTGCCCCCCCTCTCACGCCACCACCTCCATGACATCACCAAACACCAGCCAATCAGAGCGCTCCCTCCCGCCGCCGTGGCGATGACACGTTCAAACGAAGCGGTGACATCATCTCTGCCTCTCACTCATCACATCAACGTGTCTGTGTGTGTGTGTGTGTGTGTGCTGTGTCCGTCGCCACGGTGACATCAGTCTTTCTCCTCTTCACCGACTCATCGCCTCGTTTTCACTTCGCTGTTCTTGGTGTTTTTCTGCTTTTGTAAATGTTTAAATGTGTGTGTGATCTCTTCTTCTTCCTCTCCTGTTTCTGCCGTTGCCTCCTCCTCTTCCTCACTCTGCTCTCCGTCCATCCCAGAATTCCGTTCTCCGTCTCACGGCGGGAACCTGAACCGCTCGGCGTCGTTGAGCTGCACTGAGCGCGCTCCGGAGAGCGGCTCGGTCGGCGGCAGCAACACCCAGATCCCTGGCACGCCGTTCCAGTACATCCCAGACTTCTGTGTCCGTGCGCTCACCGACCTGCAGTTCGTCAAGGTGAGCTTTATTCATGCTTTTACTTTGAAGGTCTATATTCTACTCTTTTATTTTGAAGGTTTGACCTGTGAGAAGATCTAAAAAAACATCTCAGTGTAGTTTTCCATCTCCTCTCTGGAGCTCTAGTGACAACAGGTCGGTGTCAGCCAATCAGAAGAGAGGAGGAGGCTCTGAGCCTCTCTCCTGATTGGCTGACTGTAAATATCTACCTTTATTTTGAAGGAGCTTTGACATAAACATCTACCTTTATTTTGAAGGAGCTTTAACACAAACCTCTACCTTTATTTTGAAGGAGCTTTAACACAAACCTCTACCTTTATTCTGAAGGAGCTTTAACGAAAACATCTACCTTTATTTTGAAGGAGCTTTAACACAAACATCTACCTTTATTTTGAAGGAGCTTTAACACAAACATCTACCTTTATTTTGAAGGAGCTTTAACACAAACATCTACCTTTATTTTGAAGGAGCTTTAACAAAAACATCTACCTTTATTTTGAAGGAGCTTTAACAAAAACATCTACCTTTATTTTGAAGGAGCTTTAACACAAACATCTACCTTTATTTTGAAGGAGCTTTAACACAAACATCTACCTTTATTTTGAAGGAGCTTTAACACAAACATCTACCTTTATTTTGAAGGAGCTTTAACACAAACATCTACCTTTATTTTGAAGGAGCTTTAACACAAACATCTACCTTTATTTTGAAGGAGCTTTAACACAAACATCTACCTTTATTTTGAAGGAGCTTTAACACAAACATCTACCTTTATTTTGAAGGAGCTGTAACACAAACCTCTACCTTTATTTTGAAGGAGCTTTAACACAAACCTCTACCTTTATTTTGAAGGAGCTTTAACACAAACCTCTACCTTTATTTTGAAGGAGCTTTAACACAAACCTCTACCTTTATTTTGAAGGAGCTTTAACACAAACGTCTACCTTTATTTTGAAGGAGCTTTAACACAAACCTCTACCTTTATTTTGAAGGAGCTTTAACACAAACATCTACCTTTATTTTGAAGGAGCTTTAACACAAACATCTACCTTTATTTTGAAGGAGCTTTAACACAAACGTCTACCTTTATTTTGAAGGAGCTTTAACACAAACATCTGCCTTTATTTTGAAGGAGCTTTAACACAAACATCTGCCTTTATTTTGAAGGAGCTTTAACACAAACGTCTACCTTTATTTTGAAGGAGCTTTAACACAAACGTCTACCTTTATTTTGAAGGAGCTTTAACACAAACGTCTACCTTTATTTTGAAGGAGCTTTAACACAAACCTCTACCTTTATTTTGAAGGAGCTTTAACACAAACCTCTACCTTTATTTTGAAGGAGCTTTAACACAAACATCTACCTTTATTTTGAAGGAGCTTTAACACAAACATCTACCTTTATTTTGAAGGAGCTTTAACACAAACCTCTACCTTTATTTTGAAGGAGCTTTAACACAAACATCTACCTTTATTTTGAAGGAGCTTTAACACAAACCTCTACCTTTATTTTGAAGGAGCTGTAATACAAACCTCTACCTTTATTTTGAAGGAGCTTTAACACAAACCTCTACCTTTATTTTGAACGAGCTTTAACACAAACCTCTACCTTTATTTTGAACGAGCTTTGACACAAACCTCTACCTTTATTTTGAAGGAGCTTTAACACAAACCTCTACCTTTATTTTGAAGGAGCTTTAACACAAACGTCTACCTTTATTTTGAAGGAGCTTTAACACAAACCTCTACCTTTATTTTGAAGGAGCTTTAACACAAACCTCTACCTTTATTTTGAAGGAGCTTTAACACAAACCTCTGCCTTTATTTTGAAGGAGCTTTAACACAAACATCTGCCTTTATTTTGAAGGAGCTTTAACACAAACCTCTACCTTTATTTTGAAGGAGCTTTAACACAAACCTCTACCTTTATTTTGAAGGAGCTTTAACACAAACATCTACCTTTATTTTGAAGGAGCTTTAACACAAACCTCTACCTTTATTTTGAAGGAGCTTTAACACAAACCTCTACCTTTATTTTGAAGGAGCTTTAACACAAACATCTGCCTTTATTTTGAAGGAGCTTTAACACAAACCTCTACCTTTATTTTGAAGGAGCTTTAACACAAACCTCTACCTTTATTTTGAAGGAGCTTTAACACAAACCTCTACCTTTATTTTGAAGGAGCTTTAACACAAACATCTACCTTTATTTTGAAGGAGCTTTAACACAAACATCTACCTTTATTTTGAAGGAGCTTTAACACAAACATCTACCTTTATTTTGAAGGAGCTTTAACACAAACATCTGCCTTTATTTTGAAGGAGCTTTAACACAAACATCTGCCTTTATTTTGAAGGAGCTTTAACACAAACATCTACCTTTATTTTGAAGGAGCTTTAACACAAACGTCTACCTTTATTTTGAAGGAGCTTTAACACAAACATCTACCTTTATTTTGAAGGAGCTTTAACACAAACGTCTACCTTTATTTTGAAGGAGCTTTAACACAAACGTCTACCTTTATTTTGAAGGAGCTTTAACACAAACCTCTACCTTTATTTTGAAGGAGCTTTAACACAAACATCTACCTTTATTTTGAAGGAGCTTTAACACAAACCTCTACCTTTATTTTGAAGGAGCTTTAACACAAACATCTACCTTTATTTTGAAGGAGCTTTAACACAAACATCTACCTTTATTTTGAAGGAGCTTTAACACAAACATCTGCCTTTATTTTGAAGGAGCTTTAACACAAACGTCTACCTTTATTTTGAAGGAGCTTTAACACAAACGTCTACCTTTATTTTGAAGGAGCTTTAACACAAACGTCTACCTTTATTTTGAAGGAGCTTTAACACAAACCTCTACCTTTATTTTGAAGGAGCTTTAACACAAACATCTACCTTTATTTTGAAGGAGCTTTAACACAAACATCTGCCTTTATTTTGAAGGAGCTTTAACACAAACCTCTACCTTTATTTTGAAGGAGCTGTAACACAAACCTCTACCTTTATTTTGAAGGAGCTTTAACACAAACCTCTACCTTTATTTTGAAGGAGCTTTAACACAAACCTCTACCTTTATTTTGAAGGAGCTTTAACACAAACCTCTACCTTTATTTTGAAGGAGCTTTAACACAAACGTCTACCTTTATTTTGAAGGAGCTTTAACACAAACCTCTACCTTTATTTTGAAGGAGCTTTAACACAAACATCTACCTTTATTTTGAAGGAGCTTTAACACAAACATCTACCTTTATTTTGAAGGAGCTTTAACACAAACGTCTACCTTTATTTTGAAGGAGCTTTAACACAAACATCTGCCTTTATTTTGAAGGAGCTTTAACACAAACATCTGCCTTTATTTTGAAGGAGCTTTAACACAAACGTCTACCTTTATTTTGAAGGAGCTTTAACACAAACGTCTACCTTTATTTTGAAGGAGCTTTAACACAAACGTCTACCTTTATTTTGAAGGAGCTTTAACACAAACCTCTACTTTTATTTTGAAGGAGCTTTAACACAAACCTCTACTTTTATTTTGAAGGAGCTTTAACACAAACATCTACCTTTATTTTGAAGGAGCTTTAACACAAACATCTACCTTTATTTTGAAGGAGCTTTAACACAAACCTCTACCTTTATTTTGAAGGAGCTTTAACACAAACATCTACCTTTATTTTGAAGGAGCTTTAACACAAACATCTACCTTTATTTTGAAGGAGCTTTAACACAAACCTCTACCTTTATTTTGAAGGAGCTTTAACACAAACCTCTACCTTTATTTTGAAGGAGCTTTAACACAAACCTCTACCTTTATTTTGAAGGAGCTTTAACACAAACCTCTACCTTTATTTTGAAGGAGCTTTAACACCAACCTCTACCTTTATTTTGAAGGTGACCCGTGCTCAGTACCAGAACGGCCTCCTGGCGTCCAGACTCGACAGCTCTCCTCAGTCTCCTGACGGCAGCCACACCCGCCTGGACACGTCCATCTCTCTGCCGCCGGTGACCCCCCCGGGGACGCGCACCCCGCTGCCGCTGGCCACGCCCCCCGTGAAGCGTCCGCCGTCCAACGTGCAGCCGACGCCGCCGAGTAGCCGCACGGCGCTGGCCCACGCCGCCGCCACCACCACCTCCTCCTCCTCCTCCAGCCGCCGGCCCAGCCAGTCGCTGCCGCAGGCCACGCCCCCCCCCAGCAACCACACGACCCCTCCCTCCTCCATGAGTGCGGCGCCCTGCTCCTTTACCCCCCACTCGGCGCTGAAGCCGCCGCCGCCGCCAGCCGCCGCCGGCCCCGAGAACGGCCCGGGAGAAACCACGTCTCTGCTCAGCGAGCAGCAGAACTGTGTGGGCCCCCCCCGCCGGGCCAGCCACACCCACCCCCACCCCCCCCACCCACACCCACACGTCCACGCCATCAGTCACGCACACACGGAGAGCACCATCTGACACCGGCGCCACTTCCTCTTCCTGTTTGCTCGTCATCTCAGAGGGAACCTGAGGATCCTCCATGTTTTATAACAGATCCTCCTCCTGCATGACCCCCCCCCACCCCCGACCCCCCCATTTAAAAGACCTAGAGTAGAAACACAGAGAACAGGGAACACTAGAGTTAGACACGTAGACGGGTCGAGTGTGTGTGTTTTGTCTGTAGATTCACACAGATCACAACAAACACTAATAGACTTCAGCAGTTTAAAGGGATAGTTCAACATTTAGTCAAACTGTCCCATCACCATAACCCCTACAGTCATAGCAGTAGGTTCGTTACCTTTAATTGTCGGTGCAAGCTATTTTTAGAACGGTGGAGCAGAGCCGTGAGCTGCTACGGCTAAAACAACTCTGTGTGGTAACGTTGTGTTATGATGTCATAGCGTGGTGAATGTGCAGGTCACAACTTGTCCACCAGAGCGTTGTGGAGTTGTTGGATTGTGTATTTGATGAGTTTGATGAGGGAAACCAAGAAATCCCATAATGAGCCTCCGTAGCGTAGCTCTGAGCAGCTCACGGCTCTGCTCCGCCGTTCTAAAAATAGCTTGCACCGACAATTAAAGGTAATGAACCTACTGCTATGACTATAGGGATTATGGTGATGGGACAGTTTGACTAAATGTTGAACTATCCCTTTAACAACACATCAACAACAGAAGTGTTCTTGATGTAAACTGTGTGAATGTGGTGATCGGTGTGAACTGACCTTCAGTCTCCGGTGACACATTCCCTCCTGGTGCGTTCAGGATCAGTGCTTTACTCCTCATCCTGCTCCTCATCCTGCTCCTCATCCTGCTCCTCATCCTGCTCCTCATCTCCTCATCCTGCTCCTCATGCTGCTCCTCAGCTCCTCAGCTCCTCATCCTGCTCCTCAGCTCCTCATCCTGCTCCTCATCCTGCTCCTCAGCTCCTCATCCTGCTCCTCATCCTGCTCCTCATCCTGCTCCTCATCCTGCTCCTCAGCTCCTCATCCTGCTCCTCATCCTGCTCCTCAGCTCCTCATCCTGCTCCTCAGCTCCTCATCCTGCTCCTCATCCTGCTCCTCAGCTCCTCATCCTGCTCCTCATCCTGCTCCTCATCCTGCTCCTCATCCTGCTCCTCATCCTGCTCCTCATCCTGCTCCTCAGCTCCTCATCCTGCTCCTCAGCTCCTCATCCTGCTCCTCATCCTGCTCCTCATCCTGCTCCTCATCCTGCTCCTCATCCTCAGCTCCTCATCCTGCTCTTCATCCTGCTCCTCATCCTGCTCCTCATCCTGCTCCTCATCCTGCTCCTCATCCTGCTCCTCAGCTCCTCATCCTGCTCCTCATCCTGCTCCTCATCCTGTTCCTCATCCTGCTCCTCATCCTGCTCCTCATCCTGCTCCTCATCCTGCTCCTCATCCTGCTCCTCATCCTGCTCCTCATCCTGCTCCTCATCTCCTCATCCTGCTCCTCATCCTGCTCCTCATCCTGCTCCTCAGCTCCTCAGCTCCTCATCCTGCTCCTCATCCTGCTCCTCAGCTCCTCACTTTCATTTCTACTTTTCCAAAGAGACAACCTGGAGCTGGAGCTCAGAGTGCGACTGTGTGGCGTTGATGTGTGTTTGTCTGAGTCGGTTCATCCAGCAGCAAACGGACCGGTTGGTCGCACACGTGGCGTCGCACGTTTTCACCCATTTAATGATTGAAACTGTTCCTGACTGTTCTCACAGAGCTCGCTGCACATCGCTGCATTTCCCCTCAAGTGGTATAAAAACCATTTATTATGATCTGTTTTAGGATGAAATAATGAATTTACATTCATAAAAATGAAATGAAGACGTGGAGGAGTAGAAAACATTTAGATTTATGGAAGATTTGGGCTTTAAATGAAAAGAAATATAAATGAATTGTGATGTATTATGATCAAAGACTAAAAATGGAATAGCAGTTTAACCGACTATCAATAGCTTTATTTATCAATTCATGGACTAATTGGTTAAAGTCAGTCTTTAATTATTGAAGTGGCACATCACAGACTCCATAAAGAATCAATAACTGCCTGTAAAGTAAAGTAAACTGTGTGATGTGAACAGTCACAGTTTTCAATCAATGGGCTAAAACCTGCACAGACCGGTCTGGTCCTTTAAAGGTGGACGTCTCTCTGTCCAGGAAATATGCTTTAAATTATTTAATTTATACGAGGGATCTTGAATTTAAAATATTTATTTTGCATAATGTTAATTTATATGTATTTGTTGTTTTATATTTTATAGATAATATTTATTTTTAGTTTTCTCTGGTTGTTGAAAACTCTGCGACACGAACTGCACAGACTCTTTATTACAAACAGTTTGTGCTGAATCTTCCTCACTGTGACCGGAGCGCGGCCGGAGCGCGGCCTGAGCGCGGCCGGAGCGTGGCCGGAACGTGGCCGGAGCGCGGCCGGAGCGTGACCGGAGCGCGGCCCGACGCCGGCTCACGCTCAAAGCTTCACGATGACGAGACCTGGCCCTGAAGGCGTCACGGAGGTCGGAGCTGATGTCAGAAACTCCTCTGGACTTTTTTTTATTTGTTTGGATCAGTTTCCACTGAGTTAACGCACCTGACACGAAAACCAGCGTGAGTTGAGCAGCAGCTGCTGTGCAGGTTCAGCGAGAGGCTTCTGCACAAGACGACTTGTTATTAACACGTCTGATCATTCACTCTGGACTGTTTTGACTCTAACGAGCTGCCGTAGCCTCAGACCCTCATGTTCAGACCCCCTCAGCGTCTGGTTTGAGAGAACTGAACCCACTATTGGTTCTGTAGCTTCAAACAGCAGCCTGATAGCTTAGCTTAGCTTAGCTTAGCACTAGAACTGAAAACAGTAGCAAACTGCTGTGTTTACCTGTAGCTCCCTGGTTTTATGCTAAGCTAAGCTAATACTAGCGCTCCAGTGTCCCATAGAAACCACAGAGGAGCTGATCAGGGGACGCAGCCCTGAGTCCAAACGGTCCAGCTGTTTTTGTTTTGTTTCCTGGTTCTTACTGTAAACAACATGACTGACCACCACTGTACACACTGGACTGATGTAAACATACGGCTACAGGAAGCCTGAGGGGACAAGAGGAGCTGAGCTGTGAGCTAAAAACGACAGAATAGTAAGCTAAAGCTATAAGCTAATAGGGAGCTAACAATGAGTTAACAGGTAGTGGTAAGCTAACACTGACTTAATATGAAACTAAATATAAGCTAACAGTGACTCAATAGGGAGCTAGCCTAACTGTGACTTAACATGAAGCTAACTGTGAGCTAAGGCCGACCCAGGAAGCTAACTAACAGGGAGTGGTGAGCAAACACTGACAGGAAGCTAACTATGAGCTAACAGGTGGTGAGCTAGCACTGACTTAACAGGAAGCTAACATGAGTTAAAAATGGGGAGCTAACTATGAGCTAACAGGTGGTGAGCTAGCACTGACTTAACAGGAAGCTAGCATGAGTTAAAAGTGTCCTAAAAGGAAGCTAATGGGGAGCTAACCTTGAGCTAACAGGTAGTGGTGAGCTAACACTGACTTAATAACACAAAGCTAACTGTGAGCTAAGAAGGAGCTAACAGTAAGCTAACAGGTAGCTAACAGAGAGCTAACAGTAAGCTAACAGTAAGCTAACAGGTAGCTAACAGTAAGCTAACAGTAAGCTAACAGGTAGCTAACAGTAAGCTAACAGAGAGCTAACAGGTAGCTAACTGAATGACTCGTCCTGAACAAACCTACAGCACAAAGACCCGTCGAGACAACAAACATTCCACATCGTCATATTTTCCCACAACACCTCCATATAGGCTACGTGTGTGTGTGTGTGTTACGTCACCATGTGTGAACATTTTAACGTGTGTGTCTGTGTGTGTGTGTGCGTGACGCCGCCGCAGGTGGAGGACGTGTGGTCGTGTTCCCGTGGACCGAAGATGATAAAGAGATTACCGTGACGACGCGTCGGTCTGAGCCGAGACGTTAACGCTGCTAGCATGTAATAATCTACCTATTTTATTTTCTCCTATGTATGCAGTGACCCCCCCCCACCTAAAAAAGATTTTAAAGTGACTGTAAAGATAAATTATTTTGTTGAGGACATAGTGGAAGATATTTATTTGAAGACCTTGTTGTATAAGCTAGCACTGATCTGAGAACACTTTAACCTGTGATGTAGCATCGAGTCTGACAACCAGAAGATTCCAAAGCATTTCTTCTTCTACTGGAGGCTGAAGGTGGATGAGCCGACGGAGGCGGGGTTACCGGGGTTACCGGGGTTACACCCTACCTGATGTAGCCTATTGACCAATCAGCTGTGTCGGGGGGCGGCGCCCTCCAGAGACTAAACTGTCACAGTTTTAATTCATCGTTGTTTTTCTGAATCACATGGGTCCAAATCTCCCATGATGCACTGCATGCAAACACAGCTCCAGCCCAACACGTGACATTTAGAGAAGATTTAACAGTGTAAATTGTTATCTTTAGTCACTGAGAGGGGAAACAACAAAGAGACGAGCTCCTCCGCAGGGCGCCCCCCCCCCCCCCGACGATGATCGATCTGGTTTCAATACTTGATTATTTAAGTTTGGTTGCAGACATGTTGTTTTTTATTGAATTAATTTGTGCTTTAAGAAAAAAAACGACCACAGAGAGGCCGGCACAGGAGGGGGGGGGGGGGGTGGGGGGCAAGATGGCCTCTCTGTGAAGACCATAGATTGATCCATCAGGAGGGAGAGAAGACGCAGCCGAGCCAGAGCCTTAGAGACTCGGCTGCCTCGTCTACTTCCTGTTGTTGTGTTTATTGTTGTCAGCATTGTTTGTGTTGTTGCTGTTTGTTTGTTTGTTGGTTTGTTTGTTTGTTGGTTGCACCTGAGGGTGTGGTTCTGTGAAACGGGCTTCCAGCTGCGTCACGCAGCTTTTTACTTGTATTTTATTTTTATTTTTAGTGGGTTTCCTTTTACCCAGAATTCACTGTGTTCACTTTTCTGAGTGCTGTTTGTGTTGTGATGCTGTAAATACTCTGTACCGGAGACAGTGAGACACGGAGACAGAGAGACATGGAGCAGGAGAGACAGAGACACGACCAGACACAGAGAGACAGAGAGACAGATGTTTAAAAAAAACAAAGAAGAAGAAGTTCTATTTATAAACTTGGTTTGGTTTTATTTTGTTTCACTTTTATTTCCTTCGCTCAGCAATAAACGACTGGACCTCACACCTTCATCTCTTCCTCCTCCTCCTCTTCCTCCTCCTCCTCTTCCTCTCTCCTCCTCTTCCTCCTCCTCCTCCTCCTCCTCTTCCTCCTCCTCCTCCTCTTCCTCCTCCTCCTCCTCCTCTTCCTCCTCCTCCTCTCTCCTCCTCTTCCTCCTCCTCCTCCCCCTCCTCCTCCTCCTCTTCCTCCTCTTCCTCCTCCTCTTCCTCCTCCTCCTCAGTCTGTATCTCCAGAGCCGTGAAGTCTTCCCTCCTCTTCGTTCCCATCCTTCTCCCCCTCTTTTCCTGTCTTCCACTGTCTCTCCCCCTTCTTTCTTCCTCCCATGTTTCCTCCCTCTTTTCCAATCACTTTGTTTTTCCCTTTTCATTTCATCTCTTCTGGAAGTTTTGAAATTCCTTGGATCCTTTGTCGGCCGATGTGTTGAATCCTTCTTATTGGTTTCTGGAGGAGGAGGAGGAGGAGGAGGAGGGAGGGGGGGGTCCTGTCATGTTGTTTTTGCCCCCCCCCCCCCCCCCCGGGGCAGCGGTGGTGTGATGATTAGACCTGTGTGTGTGTGTGTGTGTGTGTGTGTGTGTGTGTGTGTGTGTGTGTGTGTGTGTGTGTGTGTGTGTGTGTGTGTGTGGATCATTCACAGACAGAGTTTATTTATTGATTTGTCTTGTTTAGGATTTTCTTTCTTTCTTTGCACTTGAAGGGACGAGAGAGTCAATCAGTGTTTTTCAGGTTTTGACCTTTGACCCGGGGACATGAAGACAGACAGATACTGGTGGGTTACCATGGCAACGGCACATCCCCACGCGGGGGCCACGCGGCCGGACGCAGACGGTTTTCAATGCAACATGTTTGACTGTGTGTTTCCTGAGGACGAGGACCGACTGTAACTCCAAGCAATGTGTACATAATATTTTATAAACTCCTGTACGAGGTGAATAAACCTGAGATCTATTTCTCTACTGAACGACGACTGGTTTCACATTAACTCATCTGACTCATGTTTACAGCTGCTTACTGTTTCTGTCAGGACCACCTCACCTTATTATAGTATTATTATTATTATTATCATCACATAGATTCACACTGTTCTCATAATCACATGTCAGTCAGATGTATGAGGTCACTGCTTATAAAAGATGAACCAGATCAGGACAAATATGTCATAGCTATAAAATATGACTTTCTATCTGAGGAACAAAACATAAATGTCAAGGTATTTTATATATGATCAATAACTCTGTTCACCTTAACGAGCCTGTTTCACTGTAAGAGACGCCTTCACTGCCACCGTGGAGAGTAGGACATCTTAGAACTAGACAGTATAATAATACTTTATATAACTAGACAGTAGTAAAATAGAGTCAGAGCTCCTGAGGTGTTTGTTTGTGATAGTGATTTATTGCTTATGAAGATAAACAAACATGAACATAAAAACCAGAAGCCCGTGGATAAAACTGTCTTTTGTCAGACATTATATAGTGTCTTATTTTACAGGTTTCCGTGTGTGTGTGTGTGTGTGTGTGTGTGCGTGCGTGCGTGCGTGCGTGCGTGCGTGCGTGCGTGCGTGCGTGTGTGTGTGTGTGTCCAGGCTGCGGACTCTGGGTGAACGTTCATGAGCTCGTGCTGTTCTCACGGTGATGAATGACTTGTTATGATGAAATCCAACAAAGGTGGGCGGGGCCTCCTCCTTGTTTTCTCCTGTTCTCATTGGCTGGCAGCTCGCACCGAGGAAGGGGGCGGGGCTTCAAAAAACAAAACAAAACAAAAACATTCAGATTCCCGCCCCGGAATGGACGGCGGCTCCCCGCCCCGCGCCTGCGTGTCTGGAGCCAAGATGGCGGCTCACGTGTCCCAGTTGCACAGGTCTGTTCGTTTTGGTTTTTTTTGGAGCAATTGAAAACACAAACTCTCAAAGAGGAAAATATTATTAAATAATAATAACAATACAGATGAAAATTGAGTACAAGTGCAAAAACATAACATTATGGGATGTATGAGGCAGAAACAGAAGAGCAGAAGACGGGCTTATGCTGCGTTCGATTGCACTCGGAACTCGGAAAGATCCCGGTCGGAAATTCCGATTTCCGAGGTAAATGCGTTTCATTGCACAACCTCGGAAAACATGGCGGGCCACAGTAAGCTGATGTCTTTAGAGCATCAAAAAGTTCTGCTGGGGAAGAACATTAGCTGCTTGGGGGAGAGAGAGAAAGAGAAACGCCACTTCTGCAACACACAGTCTTGAACGCAGCAGAGAGGGGAATCCTGCATGTGTCACAGCGAGCCGTGCAGATTCAACTGTTGCTGCAATACACGTGAAACTAGGCTATATTCCCTTTTCCATGACTTCTCCCTTCTAGGTTGGAAAATAAATAGCCTAAATAAATACATACATCTCGCGGTGTGCAACGCCATAGTGCTGTGACGTAATTCCGACCAACTCGGGCTGCTCGGATCCAACCCGAGTTCCCGAGTCGGAGTTCCGACTTCAAGGGCCGTTCTATTGCTTTTTTCCGAGTTGGAGGTCGGATCTTTCCGAGTTCCGAGTGCAATCGAACGCAGCGTTAGTTTCTATTTGCTTTTTTTTAATCTTTTTAAGCGATGAAAAAATAAACTTAAAATCTTTAATAAAACCAGGAAGGAAGTCTTATCCTCCCTCCGTTCAGCTCAATGGATGTGATATTATTTACCCAACAGTACGATGAGGTTAACAGTGTCTGAACAGACAAAGATGATCCAGATCAAATAATAGCCTATGACATCATTCATTTTTAGAGAACTACAATTTTTTATGTCACACTAAAACATTGTGTGTTAGGGCGTAAAAACAGATGCTCCTGAATTTAATGTTCATATTTATTTAGTAGTTCTTCTTCCACAGGATCAGTGTTGTTAATGACTGTCAAGTGTAAATGTAACGTTGTGGCTCATCGCTCTTCTCTAAACCGTCTCTGATTGGCTCATCTCCCCCTCCGCCTCCCGGGGGGCGGGGCTACTGCAGGCAGCCTGATCACATGACCCGCGCGGAGCCAGGCTGACCAAATCCAATATGGCCGCCAGGCTGGCAGGTCTCCGGGTCCTGTGGATGGTGTTGTTGCTGAGCGGGATTAGAGACGCAGCCTGCGGCCTCCAGGCTCCGCTGGCTCCGCTGGTCCTGGGGCTGCGGCTGGAGGATCCGGTCGGTCCGGTGCTCATGAAGGACCGGATCCTCTCCGCGCCGCCAGGATCCCGGTTCCGGATCCGGCTGTTCGGCTCGGGGCTGAATGGGACCTGGCCCTGGGTGGCGTTCGCGGGGGGGGCGGTGGGACTCGGAGCTCCGGACCCGTGTGGACTGGAGTCCAGCAGGACGGAGTCCGCCTTCCAGGTACCGAGACATGAAGCTGATCAGCAGCGTGGGAACAGTATTATGGTCTGGCTGTAGTGTTGTCATGGTGTCATGTTGTCATGTGTTCACCTGGGGAAGCACGAGTTGTAGCTAAAGAGAGAGAGACGGGCTGCAGAGACCCGGTCTGGTCTGAGACCCGGTCTGGTCCGACCCAGAGACCCGGTCTGGTCTGAGACCCGGTCTGGTCCGACCCAGAGACCCGGTCTGGTCTGGTCCGACCCCCGGTCTGGTCCGACCCCCGGTCTGAGACCCGGTCTGAGACCCGGTCTGGTCCGACCCAGAGACCTGGTCTGGTCTGGTCCGACCCCCGGTCTGAGACCCGGTCTGGTCTGGTCCGACCCCCGGTCAGAGACCCGGTCTGGTCTGGTCTGACCCCCGGTCTGAGACCCGGTCTGGTCCGACCCCGAGACCTGGTCTGGTCTGGTCCGGTCCGACCCCCGGTCTGAGACCTGGTCTGGTCCGACCCAGAGACCCGGTCTGGTCTGAGACCCGGTCTGAGTCTCTACCAGACCACAGACCACTACTCTTCCTCCTCCTCCTCTCCTCTCCTCCTCCTCTCCTCCTCCTCCTCCTCCTCCTCCTCCTCCTCCTCTCCTCCTCCTCCTCCTCTCCTCCTCCTCCTCTCCTCCTCCTCTCCTCCTCCTCCTCCTCCTCCTCCTCTCCTCCTCCTCCTCCTCCTCTCCTCCTCTCCTCCTCCAGCCTCCTCCTCCTGACTCCTCCTGCTCCTCCTTGTTCCTCCTCCTCCTCCTGTCTCCTCCTCCTCCTCCTCTCTCCTCCTCCTCCCTCCTCCTCCGCCTCCACCTCCTCCTCCTCCTCCTCCTCCTCCTCCTCTCCTCCTCCTCCTCTCCTCTCCTCCTCCTCTCCTCCTCCTCCTCCTCCTCCTCCTCTCCTCCTCCTCCCTCCTCCTCCTCCTCCTCCTCCTCCTCCTCCTCCTCCTCCTCCTCTCCTCCTCCTCCTCCTCTCCTCCTCTCCTCTCCTCCTCCTCCTCCTCTCCTCCTCCTCCTCCTCCTCCTCCTGTCTCTGTGGTACTCAGGTGTACTCAGTATACTCACAATGCAGAAGTACTGCAGTATTCCCAGTACAACAGAACTATGTAACTACAGTCAGTGTCAGTGGTTCTGCAGGTTCTCGTGAACATTAACTTTTCTGGACATTTTACCAGTTTTTCTTAGAATTTTTAACTTTTTATTTGAGAAATGTTTCACTTTTTAAAGGGATAGTTCACCCAAAATTCAACTTTCACTCATCATCTCCTCCCCCTGATGAGTGACATTTGAATTTTGGGTGAACTATCCCTTTAAATTATTGTTTGGCTTTAACTTTTCTACTCAATTTTTAGTTTTATGTGTGCTCTTCTTCTTTAGAGAGAAATGTAACCGTAAACGTTGTGCTCCACTCCTCCAGGTGAGCGGGGAGTTTGTCCAGGACCAGGAGAGCAGCGGTCTGGTCCAGGTCCAGGTCCAGGTCCAGGTCCAGGTCCAGGGCCGGGGGGGCAGCGAGGACCAGACCCACTACCACCTGTGCGTGCGGCGTGAGGATGGGGAGGGGGGCGGCTGGGCCTCGGTGGGTCCGGACCGGCTGCGGGTGGTGCCCCCCCCCGGCCCCCCCCCGGACCACCTGCCATCCTGGCTGCTGGTCCTGGTGGCGGTGCTGCTGCTGCTGCTCAGCGCGCTGCTGCGCTGCCTGGGCCTCAGCCTCCTCAGCATCGACCCCCTGGAGCTCTACGTGCTGCACAGCCTGGGGGGGGAGGAGGAGAAGAGGAGCGCCAAGAGGCTGGAGCCGCTGCGCCGGAGGGGAAACTTCCTGGTATGTGGGGGGGGGTGGGGGGGGGGGCAACTTCTGGTCGGGTGCATTTATGACTGGACCGTAAAAGGTTTCTCAGTAGTTTTTTATAGTATTAGATGTCTCCTTTCAGGATGGCGTCCTAATGTAAATGTAATGGGTTGAAGCCCAGAGAGACGCTCCAGGTGAATAGGGTAAACATTTTAACTAACAGGTATCACCATGAAACTTCACAAGTTTATCACTTACATTAAGACAAATATTTTTTGTATTACAAGTTTTGTCAAATGTTATGTTTAAATATGTAAATGAGGCAATAACTAATTAAATATGCGCTAAATTGCATACTTTTCCAGATCCAAAAATGTAATGGATAAAGCCACTTTCAAAAGTCTTGTTTTATTTTGTTGACACATTAGAGTCAGAAGGTCTCACTGAGGAGATTCTGGATATCTCTTTTTATCACTTTGTAAATGAGAAAATACTGTCACCAGCCCTAAATAAATCACATTTCCTCATGTTTTCAGGACTCAAATATTGTATAAATGAGGCTGTGAATGATAGATCAACAATCCCCTCTGTAAAAACCTTCAGAATATGGAAAATGATCAAACTGGAAGGTTTGGTGTGTGGAAGTGCTGCTGAAG
Source organism: Decapterus maruadsi (assembly GCA_030347415.2). Lineage (NCBI taxonomy): Eukaryota > Metazoa > Chordata > Actinopteri > Carangiformes > Carangidae > Decapterus > Decapterus maruadsi. The sequence goes on along the minus strand of CM064904.1, from coordinate 27,413,341 downwards.
TGGATCTGGAAAAGTTCTGGAAAAGTATGCAATTTAGCGCATATTTAATTAGTTATTGCCTCATTTACATATTTAAACATAACATTTGACAAAACTTGTAATACAAAAAATATTTGTCTTAATGTAAGTGATAAACTTGTGAAGTTTCATGGTGATACCTGTTAGTTAAAAATTTTACCCTATTCACCAAAACTACTGAGAAACCTTTTGGTAGAAGTTTTTTTACGATAAGGTGCTTTTTTTTCATAAATGCACCGACTATTCCTGGTGGGGGGGGGCGGGGGGAGGAAGAGGTTTATGATGATGGTTCTGTTGATGCTTTCTCTCCCCCCCCCCCCCTCAGACCTGCTCCCTGCTCCTCCTGTGCGCTCTGTCCCACGCGGCGCTGGCCGTGCTGCTGTACCGCGGCCTGGGTTCGATCCTGTCGGCCGTGTTCACCAGTGGGTTCCTGGTGTTCGCGGTGTGCGAGCTGCTGCCCCACGTGGTGAGCTCGGGCTACGGCTTCCAGCTGGCCCCCAGCCTCACCTGGCTGGCCCAGGTGTGTCTGCTGCTCACCTGCCCCCTGTCCTGCCCCCTGGGGCTGCTGCTGGACCTGGCGCTCAGGAGGGACGTCAGCACCGTGGGGATCCGCGAGCGCGCCATGGAGATGATCCGCACCAGCGTCAACGACCCCTACAGGTCAGAACACACACACACACACACACACACACACACACACACACACACACTGACTCTGATCAGGGTTATTATGGTCTGTGCTGAGGCGGAGACAGAACAAGACGCCGTCTGGTGGTTTGAGAAACACTGGTTGATGTTTTTCAACCTTTTTTAACATTTTATTGACCAAACAACTAATTGATTAAAGGGACAGTTCAACATTTAGTCAGACTGTCCCATCACCATAACCCCTATAGTCATAGCAGTAGGTTCGTTACCTTTAATTGTTGGTGCAAGCTGTTTTTAGAACGGTGGAGCAGAGCCATGAGCTGCAGAGTTGTTGTAGAGGGAAATACAGAGACTGTTGATGAACAACTGTCCCTGAAGGCAACGTGCATCAGAGGTTTTACATGAATTTCCCTCTAAAACAACTCTGTGTGGTAACGTTGTGTTATTATCTCATAGCGTGGTGAATGTGCAGGTCACAACTTGTCCACCAGAGCGTTGTGGAGTTGTTGGATTGTGTATTTGATGAGTTTGATGAGGGAAACCAAGAAATCCCATAATGAGCCTCCGTAGCGTAGCTCTGAGCAGCTCACGACTCTGCTCTGCTGATCTAAAAATAGCTTGCACTGACAATTAAAGGTAACGAACCTACTGCTATGACTATAGGGGTTATGGTGATGGGACAATTTGACTAAATGTTGAACTATCCCTTTAATCATTTAAATAATGAACAGATAAATCGATGATGCATTGAATGAACTTATTGAGCAGAACATCAGAGCATCAGGGCCACAAAAAAATCACAAACTTGGAGAATAAAGTCGTTGTTTTTCTCTGATCCTCTGTCGTACAGGATTTATATGTTTTAACTGTTTTAGTTTCATTTTTCAGTGAATGAAACAAATAAATAAACTAAAGTAAACATGAGACTGAGACTCCAGCTGGTTTAGACCTGGAGTCATCGTCCACGTCCCGGCTCTGTAAATATGTAACTGTGTCTCTGTGTGTGTGTGTATGTGTGTGTCTCTGTGTGTGTCTCTGTGTGTGTGTGTATGTGTGTGTCTCTGTGTGTGTCTCTGTGTGTGTGTGTCTCTCTGTGTGTGTGTGTGTGTGTGTGTGTGTGTGTGTGTCTCTCTGTGTGTCAGTGAGTTTGTGAAGGAGGAGTTCAGCCGTGGGACGCTGCGTATCAAGACGGTGGAGGACATCCTGACTCCTCTGAAGGACTGCTTCATGCTGCCCAGCGCCGCCGTGCTCGACTTCTCCACCATGTCCGAGATCATGCAGAGCGGCTACACGCGCGTGCCCATCTACGAGGAGGAGAGGTCGCCACGGCAACCCACACACGCACGCACGCACGCCGCACTTCTGATGATGGTGATGGTGATGATGAAGGTGACGTGTGTGTGTGTGTGTGTGTGCAGGTCCAACATCGTGGAGATCCTGTACGTGAAGGATCTGGCGCTGGTCGACCCCGACGACTGCACGCCCATGACGACCATCACCAAGTTCTACAACCACCCGCTGCACTACGTCTTCAACGACACCAAGCTGGACGCCATGTTGGAGGAGTTCAAGAAAGGTAGGAATGCTCCTTTAACCAACCAACGCCTCCAGTGTGTTTTGTGTAGGTCTTTAGACAGCTCTCTGCTATTACCCATCATGCACTGCTTCTGGTCCGACACCTTGGTGCTGAGAAACCTTTGTAAAAGGCATCAACCAGGACTGAACCATCTGAGGGTATATGTACAGTATGTGTACAGTATGTATGTATGTATATGTTTCTATGTTGAAGTGTAAAACCATGAGGAATCCTCTCTCCGCTGAAACATCCCTGCTACACGTCCTGTCTCCGTCTCCTCCGTCTCCTAGGTAACTCCCACATGGCCATCGTGCAGAAGGTGAACAACGAGGGGGAGGGCGACCCGTTCTACGAGGTGCTGGGTCTGGTCACGCTGGAGGACGTCATCGAGGAGATCATCAAGTCAGAGATCCTGGACGAGTCCGACGGATACCGTGAGTCAAGGGAGGAGGGGAGGGAGGGTGATATCTTAAAATTAAGGGGGGAGTGTCAAGGCCAAAAATTATAGTTGGGAGGGAGGGAGGGGAAGGAAGGAAGGAATTTCTGGTGGACAACCTTTTACAACGCTCCGTGTCGTTTTTTTTGCTTTGCCCCCTGGGAAGGATGTTTTCTGAGAGGAAGGAGGATGAGGAAGGAAGGAGGTGCTGGGTCTGGTCACGCTGGAGGACGTCATCGAGGAGATCATCAAGTCAGAGATCCTGGGACCGTGAGTCAAGGGAGGAGGGGAGAGGAGGAAGGAAGGGAGGAGGAAGGAAGGAAGGGAAGGAAGGGAAGGGAGGAAGGAAGGACGGGAGGGAGGAAGGGAGGAAGGAAGGAAGGAAGGGAGGAGGAGGAAGGGAGGAGGAAGGAAGGAGGAAGGAAGGAGG
>CM064904.1:27375233-27405233 GCA_030347415.2 Decapterus maruadsi | reverse complement strand
CCCTCCTCCTCCCTCCTCCTCCTGACTCCTCCCACCTCCTCATGGCTCCTCCCACCTCCTCCTCCTGACTCCTCCCACCTCCTCATGGCTCCTCCCACCTCCTCCTGACTCCTCCTCCTGTCTCCTCCTCCTGTCCCCTCCCACTTCCTCCTGACTCCTCCTCCTGGCTCCTCCCACCTCCTCCTGACCCCTCCCACTTCCTCCTGACTCCTCCTCCTGGCTCCTCCCACCTCCTCCTGACCCCTCCCACTTCCTCCTGACTCCTCCCACCTCCTCCTCCTGGCTCCTCCCACCTCCTCCTGGCTCCTCCCACCTCCTCCTGGCTCCTCCCAACTCCTCCTGACTCCTCCCACCTCCTCCTGACTCCTCCCACCTCCTCCTGGCTCCTCCCACCTCCTCCTGGCTCCTCCCACCTCCTCCTGACTCCTCCCACCTCCTCCTGGCTCCTCCCACCTCCTCCTGGCTCCTCCTCCTGACTCCTCCCACCTCCTAACCCTACTACTAACGTGTCGTTCAGCTGAACTAAACTCTCTCTTCTTCTTCTTCTTCTCCTCCTCTTCCTGCCTCCACGTCTCGTCTCTTCTTCTCTGGTGCCTCCACGTCTCGTCTCTTCTTCTCTGGTGCCTCCAGAGTTTCCTGTCAACTTCTCCTTCTTTGACACCATCGAGAACTACTGTTAGTTTCTCTCTTTCTGCTTTTCACTCCGTTTTATTCTTGCATGAGGTAAATCACACACAACGCTCTTCTTCACGCAGCTACAACAACACAGGAGACGTTAAACTGAAAACCTTCACATTCCTTCTGTTAGACCTGGAATGATAGGAACAAACACCCTGAGTTGAATTTGTTCCATCAGCTGTCACTCACCCAGCTCTCTCCTCTGATTGGTCGGTTCTCCAGGTGACAGCAGAGCCCAGGAAAGCTCCACAGAAGAGGAGGCTCATGGGTAATGCAGTCCCACCTGCCTGCTGTTGACAAACAAACAAACAAACAAACAAACAAACAAACAAACAAACATCTGCTTCAAAGGTTTAGATTCTTTAGTTTTTGTCTTATTTTGAAATCATCTATGGCTGGAACGTAGTTTTATTGGACGAAGACTGGACCGAGACTGATTTTATTATTATTATTATTATAGACCCCCCCCCCCCCCTCACATTCCTTCATGTGTTTCCATTGCTGTTGTTATTACTTTAAACTATGTGTATATTTTATCATTATATAATATTATATATAGAAATACATTTTATTTGAAGTTGGCGGTGCCTTCACTGTAAAAACTCTAAATCTTAAACGTCATTTCTAGTCCAAACTAAAGATCAGACTCCTCACATCGTTTTTAGACACTTTTTATGTGGAGCAAGTTTTTCTTTGATATTACAAACACAACAACCTGCTTCACTGGCCGATTTCTACTGATTTACAGTGAAAATGAAAACCAGTTCATGTTTATGAGACGAGTCTGATTTGAAGTGGAAAGAGTTGAGTTTGGACAGAAATGAGAGGTTTAGAGTTTTTACAGTGTTTCATAGTGAACTCTGTTGCCATTCCTCACGCTGCCTGTCTGGGTGCCAAAGCTCTGTGTGTGTGTGTCTGTGTGTGTGTCTGTGTGTGTGTGTGTGTGTGTGTGTGTGTGTGCTGAAGCGTCCGTCCGTCTGAGACACTAGAAACACTCGAGCCGGTTGACAGCAGCGTCACGGCGACGGCGCTGAGCCGAGGTAACGAGTCGTCGGTACGTCCAGGCTTCACGCGATGCGTTCAGGGCCCGTCGGTGAAGGGAGAGACGAGGAGTCACGACTCCCGTGGCGACGGGACGGAGGAAAACAACCTGGACCGTTCATTTTCTCTGCTTCATCTTCATTTAGAGTTGAACCATGTTTAATTTATAGTTTAGATGAAATGAAGTCCAGAGAGAAAGAAGCTCGATGGTTTGTCTTTATTATTATAATAATAATCATTTAATTCCTGTTTTAGACTTTAACTGACATTCAGCTGATTTCAATCTGAATTCATTTTCATTGAATATTCAAACTTCACATGAGCAGCTGAAATAAACCCAGACAGTAACCTGTAGATACTCACAACCTGGAACATCATTATACAACACTTTCACATCAATAAAACAGCTGTTAGAATATGGTGAACTCTGGGCCAATCAGAGGGGTTCTATCAGTGTTTTCAGTGTTTTCAGTGAAGCTGCTGTAACTCAGGTATCGAGCATCACTTCATCACTAAATCACTTCAATCATCAGTTCATCAGAAATATATTGGTTTAGGATCAATAATCAATCATCTCACAGCTGGATGTCCATGTTGTCGTCCCTCCCTCCCTGTGGGGAGTCGCTCCATCGCTCCGTGGTGTCGTCGGCCGCTCCTCTTCCTCCTCTTCCTCCTCTTCCTCCTGTTCCACAGACACAATATGAAGAGTTCAGATTGACACACATTCAGCTGAACAGAGTCAACCAATCAGGTGGAGAGGAGTCGTCGTCGTCGTGGTCGTCATTGAATCATATTTACGTCACACGTCGTGTAACATTCCTGACAGCACTTCCATTCGTTCCAGAGGAAACAGATGAACCCTCGGTCTGTTCCACTTCCACCACCCTGGACAACATTTAAACACACCTGTCATACACACCTGACCGGGTCTGACCTGGGGTTCACAGTGTTAACCCCTTCCTGACCAGGTGGTTTTGCTGCAAACACACATCATTTTCAGATAAAAAGAGATCAAATCCAAAATCCCCTCGTTGAAAAACTAAAGACTGTAATATGTCAAAAAAGAATGTAGAAAGTAGCTTCATCCACTGTTCAGAGAAATGTCCAGGGTCGTCAGAGGGTCACGTTACACATCAATAAAGAAATAGTTACATTTATTCTCATCTTCTTCCACTGAACCCAGGTCAGTATTTTTATTCCAGCAGGGGGCGCCGTGGCCCCGTGGTCCAGCAGGGGGCCCCCTGGTGTTTGTGTGTGTGTGTGTGTGTGTGTGTGTGTGTGTGCGTCAGCTGTTGTCTATGTCAGTGTGTTGACAGCATCTGGAGCCTCTGTCGGTCGTCGTGTGAACGGCCTTGAACACTTCCTGTTTCTACATTCACGTGTTAACGATGAGGAGTTTTAATGCAACAACGTCCACTGTGAGTGTGTGTGTGTGTGTCTGTGTGTGTGTGTCTGTCTGTCTGTGTGTGTGTCTGTGTGTGTGTGTGTGTGTGTGAGTGTGTGTGTGCGACTGCACTGTAAAAACAACCAGCTGGTAGTGAGAAGCTGCTCTGTGGTCAGATTCAGGTTGATACTCATGAAGAACTAGTTGCTACCGGCGACCACCGCCACCACAGGACCAGACGCTTCATCAACACCACATTAACAGATCAATACTTGTATTAATGATTCATTCTATTATTAATCAGCAGCTATTTGTCCGTGTGACGACTGATCAGGGATCAGTTCAGTCTCCACCTGTTTCTTCTTATTGCTCTGTTACATATTTAGGTCAAATACTCATCTTAATCATTCATAACTCTACTGTGTTGGATTATGGGATGTATCCTACACTTTCCTAGACTGAGTCCAGTTCATGAGGATGTAGTTGTCATTAATGCTGATGTTCAGTTTCCTGAATCTACAGATGCTCAGAGCGACTCAACATCAAACATCTTCTGCTGTTCACTCCATCTGTAGGACGGCCAATCGGCCCCTGATTGGCCAATCAGGGCCCGGCGCTGCCCTCTAGTCCTGTAGGACGGCCAATCAGGGCCCGGCGCTGCCCTCTAGTCCTGTAGGACGGCCAATCAGGGCCCGGCGCTGCCCTCTAGTCCTCCACTATTAAACCTGTGGGCTTTTACTGCTCCACATGGATCTGGAGATCCTTTTATCTCAGATTTAAAAGTCGATTTTAAAGGTAAATATTTGTTGGTTCCAGTTTCTCATATTAGAGTAAATGTAATTCTTATCTTTAGCGCTTTCTAGAACTTTAATTTAATAAACAGGTTTCTGACGCCACCTGCACATTGTTTTTCATCTGATTGACTCTCTACAGAGCGATCTGTATCAAATACATTTTATGTGCAAATAAATAAATAAAAAGTGCGACTGAAGGAAAGATAAAAGAAATAATACGACAAAAACAACAACAAATGTAGGAATAAAGTCACTCCTTAATATTATCTACAGTTTTTATCACTAGATGACCAAAGCTTTCCACCGCTAACACACACAGCAGCAGAGGCTCATGGGTAATGTAGTGTCAAACTGAAGGAACCAGGAGGACGTATCACAGCCAGGACGTATCCCTCCGCCACCGCCGCCGCCCGGCAGTAAAACTAATGCAAACCTGAACTTGAAGGTGGTGTTTTTACAGTGCAGTCACCATGACGACAGGACATCATTGTTGTGTTAAAATAAGCTGAGTATCAGTGGCCGGGTCACAGACGATCGGTCCTCTGGCGCCACGCCGGCGCCACGCCAGCGCCACGCCAGCGCCCAGCTGTTTATTTCTTCCACTGTTGTGATTCTGAGTAAATATTTTTCAACTGTTTGTTTTTTGTTTGTTTTTTTCTTCTATTTTATTTTTTTGTTGTAATAGGTTTGTTTCTATGGTATCAAAAGACTGAATGTACAAAAGATCATGACTTTGTGCTACTTTTACTGATGGAGAGAAGTGTTTTGGGGCGGGTGGGGGGGGTTTGGTCGGGGGGGGAGGGTTTTTTGATGAGAGCTGTGTATTAATTAATTAATATATGACTGGTTAGATTCTAGAGCATCGTTGGAGGATGTAGTTTCTGGGTTAGTGTGTCGGTGCAGGTCAGGAGTTCTGAGAACCGGGCGGTCGCTTCACTTCCTGTTTCCGGTTCTTAATGCTGCTGCGTTCAGGTGCATCGGGACTCACTGCATTTAACACTTTCAATAAGTTTCTTAGGTAATAAACTCAATCCTGTTCTAAATGTGTCTTTGTTGTTGGCCTTTTCTATTCACACACACTCACTCACACACACTCACACCTCAGTCATTTTCCTTAAAGGGACAGTTCAACATTTAGTCAAACTGTCCCATCACCATAATCCCTATAGTCATAGCAGTAGGTTCGTTACCTTTAATTGTCGGTGCAAGCTATTTTTAGAACGGTGGAGCAGAGCCGTGAGCTGCTCAGAGCTACGCTACGGAGGCTCATTATGGGATTTCTTGGTTTCCATCATCAAACTCATCAAATACACAATCCAACAACTCCACAACGCTCTGGTGGACAAGTTGTGACCTGCACATTCACCACGCTATGAGATAATAACACAACGTTACCACACAGAGTTGTTTTAGAGGGAAATACAGAGACTGATGATGAACAACTGTCCCTGAAGGCAACGTGCATCAGAGGTTTTACATGAATTTCCCTAATATCTAAAACAACTCCATTGGCGCTGACGTTCCATTAGCCATCTTGAACCGGTCTGGAGCTCCACTCAGTGCATGTGTTTGGTAGGTGCAATAGATAGTTTCACTAGTGTCAGTTAGTTTTAGGTTGAATATGTGCAAAAAGGTCATTTCAATAAGTTCTCAATTAACAACCATGTGGCCCTCGGCTTGGGCCATTTTTTCAAATCTGATCCTCGGCGTATTTGAGTTTGACACCCCTGCTATAGGGGTTATGGTGATGGGCCAGTTTGACTAAATGTTGAACTATCCCTTTAAGAAACTTTTCCACATTAAAACGAACACACATTTATATTCTATTAAGATCACTGTAACAGCTCGACATTAAAAGACGTGAATCCTCTTTTAACTCACAGTTCAAAGACATGAGAGTGAAGAGGTGAGTCTGGACTGAGCCGTGTCAGTGAAGACAACGTGGCTGCTGGTGAAAACCTGCTGACCTCAGAGGTTTAACAGAGAAACGGAAGCAGCAGTTTGAAAACAAACGTTTCATTGTCTTTGTTTAAAACCTCTGATCAAAGGCTTTAGATCCAACAAGGAAGAAGCACTTCCTGAAACCAGGGCTTGAACCTGCTGTGAACCAGTTTGAAAACAATCCCACCATTGTCTCACCATCGCCACACCAATATTGCTACACCATCATCTTGCTACACCATCATTCACCAAACCAATATCTGATCAAAGGCTTTAGATCCACCACAAGGAAGAAGCACTTCCCTATTGTCTCATGAAACCAGGGCTTGAACCTGCTGTCTCACCATGAACCAGGATCTGAAATCGTCTCACCATCGCTACACCAATATCTCACCATCGCTACACCATCATCTCACCAGGCACTATCGTCTCACCCCAATATCTATCCACAATATCCCACCATTGCTACACCAATATCTCACCATCGCTACACCATCATCTCACCATCCAATATCTCACCATCGCTACACCAATATCTCACCATCGCTACACCAATATCTCACCATCGCTACACCAATATCTCACCATCGCTACACCAATATCTCACCATCGCTACACCAATATCTCACCATCGCTACACTATCGTCTCACCATCGCTACACCAATATCTCACCATCGCTACACCAATATCTCACCATCGCTACACCATCATCTCACCATCGCTACACCAATATCTCACCATCGCTACACCAATATCTCACCATCGCTACACCAATATCTCACCATCGCTACACTATCGTCTCACCATCGCCACACCATCGTCTCACCATCGCTACACTATCGTCTCACCATCGCCACACCATCGTCTCACCATCGCTACACTATCGTCTCACCATCGCTACACTATCGTCTCACCATCGCTACACTATCGTCTCTCACCAATATTATCTCAATATCTCAATATCTCACCATCGCCACCAATATCTCACCATCACTATCGTCTCACCATCTCACCAATATCTCACCATCGCCACCAATATCTCACCATCGCTACACCATCATCTCACCATCGCTACACCAATATCTCACCATCGCTACACCAATATCTCACCATCGCTACACCAATATCTCACCATCGCTACACCATCATCTCACCATCGCTACACCAATATCTCACCATCGCTACACCAATATCTCACCATCGCTACACCAATATCTCACCATCGCTACACTATCGTCTCACCATCGCTACACCAATATCTCACCATCGCTACACCAATATCTCACCATCGCTACACCAAGATCTCACTATCGTCTCACCATCAATATCTCACCATCTCACCATTATTTTACATCATTATCTCACCAATATCTCACCATCGCTCACCAATATCTCACCATCGCTACACCAATATCTCACCATCGTACACCAATATCTCATCCAATATCTCACCATCGCCACACCAATAACATCTCAATATCTCACCATCGCTACACTATCGTCTCACCATCATTCACCATCTCACTATTGTCTCACCAATATCTCACCATCCAATATCTCACCATCGCCACACCAATATCACCATCTACACCAATATCTCACCCGCTACACCAATATCTCACCATCGCATTATCTCACCAATATCTCACCATCGCCACACTATCGTCTCACCATCGCTACACCAACATCTCACCATCGCCACACTATCGTCTCACCATCGCTACACCAACATCTCACCATCGCCACACTACCGTCTCACCATTATCTCACCATCGCCACACCAATATCTCACCATCGCCACACTACCGTCTCACCATTATCTCACCAATATCTCACCATCGCCACACTATCGTCTCACCATTATCTCACCATCGCCACACCAATATCTCACTATCGTCTCACCATTATCTCACTATTGTCTCACCAATATCTCACCATCGCCACACCAATATCTCACTATCGTCTCACCATTATCTCACTATTGTCTCACCAATATCTCACCATCGCCACACTATCGTCTCACCATTATCTCACTATTGTCTCACCAATATCTCACCATCGCCACACTATCGTCTCACCATTATCTCACTATTGTCTCACCAATATCTCACCATCGCCACACTATCGCCTCACCATTATCTCACTATTGTCTCACCAATATCTCACCATTGTCACACCATCATCAGCGGCACCACTCCACCTCCTGTCAGACCAGTTCCAAGTCTTGTGAACACGCAGCGCGGCAGGAAGGAGGCGGTTGCTGCGGTAACCAGCAGCTGTTATCTCCATCAGCTTTGCACATTGTTCATCAGCCGCCGTCGGGACCAAGACTCTGCTTCATGTGCACCTGAATATTTCTAATCTTCATCACAACATTGATCAGTTTCATCAGACATTTTTCTCTTGTCAGGCTTTAATATAAAACAATACAGACGTGTGACTGTCACATTCACACACACACACACACACACACACACACACACACACACACCATCTCGTGTTTAGACTTCCAGCTTTCACATAAAACCACAATTCAACTTTCAAAGCTGAAGTGGTCACTTCAGGTTTTTGAAATGTACAGCAGGAAGTTTGTCAGAGTACATTCTGGTCTGGTTGTGCACACCCAGCTGGAGCTGCGTGAGCTCATGCTGCACTAAAGGAAACCACACACACACACTACTGCCTTCACCATTTCCTAAGCACCACTCTGGTTCTCAGAAGGCCAAACCTTTCCTCTGTGCTTTTTACTCAAACACACGAAACTAAACCAACAAGAAGCCAAACCACTGCCAGCTGTGCCGTTCACTTTACCCATCAGCCACCACTGGCCCACTGTGGCCCAGGTCTGGGTCAAACCGGGTCAAACTCAGACATGCATTAAAGAGGAACTATGTAAGATTTGGATGTTGGGTGCAGAACAGCAGGAAAGCGACCTAACATGCGAGTTAGTATTTATGACTGTGGCAGCTCCGTCATGGCCGTCAGTCGGCCCAGTGCCTGGACCAACGGCCTGCTGCTGTCTGACAGCAACAGGCTCTCCACTGGCTCTGGCTGCTTCCTGTTCTGCAGGAACCAACACAACAACTGCTGTGTGAAGGTTTCAGAACCAACACAACAACTGGTGTGTGAAGGTTTCAGAGCAGAGAGGTGCGTGCGTTCAGGTGACATTGTGATAAACTTATGTACATGATCAGGTACAGGTGTGTGTTTTTCCTCAGAAGCAGCGCAGCATTCACAAGCGAGTCAGTGTGTCGACCAGCAGCGACCACTTCCTGCCCCACACACACACACACACACACACACACACACACACACACACACACACACACACACACACACACACACACACACACACACACACACACAGGGCGGCTGCTGCTGCTGCTGCACGCCAGGTCAGGTCAGGTGACTATTACAGTCTTTCTGTAGAAACCCACTCTGTTTCAGAACCTTGTGTTTTCTGTGGTTGTTAACATGCGGATGACACGCTAGACCTGCTAGACCTGCAGACCCTAACACCTCATCATCCTCCACTTCCCGTCAGCCCCCCCCCCCACACACCCACAGATCAAGACCTTCTCAAAGCAGAGCCTGGTCTGAGATTCACTGCTTCAAATCTGCCTTTAGGAAAAATGTGACGCAGACATGAGTTCATCTCCATCGCCTCTTTCCTTTCCTGTCAAAGCAGACACACGTCACACAGCGAGGTGTGATTCTGGCTGAGGATCTGGTGGCTTTGGTGCGGCGCGGCGCTCCCACAACATCTAGGCGTCTGCACGCAAAACGGTTGAGCAAGTTCTCATAATGTCAAACATATTTCTATACATTTACATTAAATCAAAGCTTCCAAAGCGTCACCAGACCAGAAGCTGAGCCTTATTGGCTTCTGTTTGATTCACATTGCCATGATCTTGCTTTTATCCTGAAGCAGTTCATGACTTTATGCTCCTGATGTGAAGGAAGTTGATCTGAGTTGCAGGGACACGACTGTTGTGGTGATTTATGGGGAATATTGTGAACAGTGTGCCATTAATCTCACATCTTTCTTGAAGGTCAGGCAGCTTCTTCCTGGGGTCGTGGTCTGGGACCCCCAGGCCCCCCCCACCAGGCCATCCCTCCAGACCCCCCCACCACCCCCCCCTGCTTTATTTCTGAGCTACAGGCAGAAACATGTCAGGCCATGTTAGCATTTAGCATTTAGCTCATACGAGGAATGTCCCTTTGTTTCCAGCCAGTATGAGCCAATGATGAGAAAGGGATCAAACAGAGCTGAGTGATGTCACAACGAGACGCTGATTGTTTTTGTTTGAACTGGTCAGAATGTGAGTGAACTACGTCGCCGCGGCGACCGATCAGACCGCTTTACTCGGCGGTTCAACTTGTTCTGGTTTGATCTGATCTGTGTCAGTGAAAGTCTTCAAACACACACACACACACACACAACTGTACAGCCTTGTCTTTGTGGTGTGTTGATGGAATGAGTCAGTGGTAACATCAGGATTTGCCCCACGTGGGCGACAACTTTCCCTGACGTTTCAGTCTGAAGCGTGTGAACATCAATCACACTGAATTAAAGTAAATCTGATATCATTTATTCACTTTCTCCCCCCCCCCCCCAACAACCACCACCCCCAACATCCTGTGGCAGGTTTGAAGAAGGGGAATTTTTTTTTTTTTTTTTACTTTTGGGGTCAAGTGACTCTACTGGGAAATCCACCACAAAACACACACACACACACACACACACACACAACAATGAACCTGTAGCCGACGTAAAACCTTATTGTGAGTAGTTTAAACCTTATTATGAGTAGTTTAAACCTTATTATGAGTAGTTTAAACCTTATTATGAGTAGTTTAAACCTTATTACGAGTAGTTTAAACCTTATTATGAGTAGTTTAAACCTTATTATGAGTAGTTGCTCCTTCTCTGTTTAGAAACGACTCCATTTCTATGGTTGAATCTCTGCACGTGATGCAAAGAATCTACACCCAGCTGTTCACTACTGAGTTCACTAATGCAAACAAACCAACAGAAAACCACGGCGACAGAAGCTGATGTCACTTTTACACTCATCCTTTCCACTTCTTTAACTGTCGTTTCTCCTGTTTTGAACCAATGGTCTTGTTGTTTACAACTACTTCCGGTGTAATGTGAATGAGAACGATCACTATCACTAGTCACGGTCACGTTGAGACAGATCTGAACTGACTCAAGAAACAGGAATATTTCTGTGTGTTGCTATGTGTGCTGTTTTTCACTTTTGGAGAATCACAGTCATCTGTGTCAGTCAAGCATCAGTGGCTCAGGGGACAGGGACAGCTAAACTTTTAGCTCCATGTGACTTCATGCTGGTCTCTAATTGGCTCAAGATTTTAACAGCAGCTGAGCTAACAGCGGTTTGGGTTCATTTTTTTATCCAATAATTGATTGATGATAGCTGAGCTGACAGCAGCTGAGCTAACAGCAGCTGAGCTAATGGCGGTAGCTAAGCTAACAGCAGCTGAGCTGACAGCAGCTGAGCTAACAGCAGCTGAGCTAATGGCGGTAGCTAAGCTAACAGCAGCTGAGCTGACAGTATGTTGAGCTAAAGCCAGGCTCTCCTGTAACAAGCTCTGAGCCAATACTGTAGATCATCATCTGCTTATGGCGGTAGTTCAGAGTTTAAGCTAAAACAGCTGTTTGCTTTATCTGACAGCTGAGCTTTAACAGCCCCATCTAGTGGCTAAGCTAACAGTCAAAGCTGAGCTTGACAGCAGCTGAGCTAATCCAGCAGCTGAAAAAAAGCTAATAGGCCATTCATTAAAGGTAGCCAATTTATTTTAACAGCAGCTGAGCTAACAGCAGCTGAGCTAACAGCAGCTGAGCTAACAGCAGCTGAGCTAACGGCGGTAGCTAAGCTAACACCAGGATGTCGGCGATGTGACCCTCCCGTTGTGGAACGCGACATGACACTAGTCCAGTAGCTCAGTCATGGTGGAACTCAGATCCACTGGAGAAAATATTTATTGAGTCACTGAGTTATTAAAGTTAAACAGCTAGCTAACAGTTAGCCAACATAAGACACAAGACATAAGTAGTAATGTCTGTCCAATCAGTGGTTTTATAAACTTTACAAACATCAGATCAGTCAAAACATGAAAAATTTGATTTATATATGAAACTCTGGTCCGTCACTATTGTTCTCACGCTGGTTTTCTACCAGGAAGCCGTTGTAAACAACAACAACAACAACAAGAAGGAGATTGGATCTATTCATTTAACAGCGTAGTTGAGAGACAGGAAATGGGACGCAGCAACAGATCTTATCCAACCGGATGAAGGCAGCGCCCGCCGCCATCCCAGGCCTTTTCTTTCTATTGTTGGGAGTCTGAGGGGGGGGGGGCTATTAAAAAACACTTGACTTTTATTTATTTATTTTTATTATTATTATTATTATTATTATTGTTATTGCTATTGATCTTGCCTCCTCTGAGCTGACAGGACAGGTGCCCGCTGATGGAAGTGGTTTTGACAGTTTCCGTGTGTGGGGGGTAAAGGTTGTTTGTGGTTGCGTAATCAGGTCATGGAAGGAAGAGAAAGTGTGTGTGTTTGTGTGTTTGTGTGTCGTACACACCAGGAAGTGGCTTATTTAAGGCTGAGCTCTGGACGTGCAGTGACAGTGTGACGTTGTGAAGCGACGGTGACAGACACACAACCGCTGACAGACACACAACCGCTGACAGACACACAACCGCTGACGACCATGTGCGACTTTGATTTATCTCAAGCTCTGGACGGGTGAGTGTCACACGCTCCACACACGTTTGATTTGACTTGACTGTTTTTAACTCAAGCTTTATAACGCTGCCTTCACTGACTGTGGGAGATACTATATGTTTTTAAACAAGTGTTATTTCAGAGCATCACAGGCACAGCATCAGGCTCTAAACAGGAACAGACTCCAGTCTGTCCGTCTCACCACCTCTTTCACTTCTCACATTGACTTCATGTCTTCATTACACTTTTACAATTTCTCATGTAAAAAGAACTTCATCCTCTTAATAACGTTTCTTTTATAGCACGTTTTAATACAAAGTTTGACAAAGTTCAGAGGCAGAAGCAGAAACTAGACGCCGTATCAAAGAGTGTGAGGTTAGATGTGTGTGTTGTGTTTCAGCTCTCCGGACCTGGACCAGACAGGATGTGAGTCCAGCTGCTTCAACATGACGGTGAGAATCATCATCATCATCATCATCATCATTCCTGTGGTCCTTCTACATCATGAACTTTGACTTCTATGGTATCATTGATCAAAGTGAAGTTCTAATATTTCTCTCCGTGTCTCTGCTTCTGCTGCAGGACGTTCAGGAAGAAGTCATCAGTCTGGATGCGGGACTGGACCTGGTCATTTCCCGCAACCCAACGACCATGAGGGGCGCGGTGACGCTGGTGGTGGCGGTGAAGCGGCTGCAGAAGTCGCTGCACGGCGCCAGCAGCTGGGAGCTGAGCGACGGCGACCTCTGCAGGGCCATCATGGACAACCTGGTGGACGGTGGGTGGAACCAGCACACACTCAGTCAGTTTCAGAGTAACGTGGAGGAAAATGGCCAAGAAATGAAACTGATTGAGTAAAAACATCCCATAAATAACGGCCAGCTGCAATGACTTGGTGGAGAAAGATTCAGCATGAAAAGCATGTGTGATATTTGGCCTTTATGAAAAACATGACATGACTATGAAACTGACTGTTATTATAGGCTGTTTTTACACATTATGATGCAATTACATGTTATTTATTGGCTATTTCTTCATATTATCACGTAATTTACAGGGTTACCGAAAAAACAAGATTTAGATTTCACATATTTGTTGCAAAGACACAGAAAAAGAGTCTCAACTTGTTTTTAGACTCTGTGTAACAGTTCTCTGAGGTTTTGGGGATTATGTGAAAAATAATAAAGGCTCTAACTATGATACAGTTATTGATAATAACGCCCACTGGCTGCAGGAGAACAGTGTCTGGAATGAAGCAGGAACATCTGACCCGTGTCCTGGTGGAAACGCCTCAACGTTAACCTGCACTTCATTTAGGACATTTACAGCTGATTTTGCATTAATGAGGTTAAAGAGTGCAGTAACGCGCCTCAGAGGGTTCTGACGTCTCGTCCTGTCGTCTCCATAGAAACGCTGGTCCCCACGGAGGCCAGCGTCACCAGGGAGGCACGGCAGGTGTACAGCAGGTTGCCGAGCACCGAGTGCAGCCTGATGGACACGCACAAGAAGGACATCGTGTGCAGCTCGGACCGACTGCAGGCCGTCACGCTCACAGGAGGAAACTTCCACCACAAAGGTACCACAACCACAACCACAACCAGAACTAGCTTCACTCTGACTTCACCTCTGCTGCCATGCCTTTACACTGACATCAAATCCTGTTTGTCTGTGTGTGTGTGTGTGTGTGTGTTGTCAACACTAGTCAACTTCAGACTGGCGTCGCTGTGCCGCCCTGGACCTGCTCCCACACAGACCTGCTGTCTGTCCATCAGGAGCCCCGTCCAGCAGAAACTCTACCTGTCCTGCAAACGCAACAACGACAACAACGTGGAGCTGCACCTGGAGGTAACACACACACACACACACACACACACACACACACACACACACACACACACACACACACACACACACACACACACACACACACACACACACACACACACACAGCGTAGCGTTCAGCTGCTGTGTTAACTAGAGCCGTCCCAACAGAACTCATATTATTTTAGAAATGAGAACAGTGAAGGTGAAAGTGACGTTCCAACGTGTTCCTTAACGTTCAGGAAAATAAACATGTTGATAAAACAAACTATTTGGTTGTTGCCGTGGGACGCAGAGCAGAGTGTGTTATTGGCTGTTACAGTAACACAGCTGGGACGGGGCATTAACAATCAGATGGTATAGGTGGATACAATCAGCTACAACATTACAAACTAAATATAGCTAATCATTTGAATATTGAACATAAGAAGCGTTAGAAACTCAAATCTGATTGGGGGGGGGGGGGGACTGACATCACAAACTGAGCCAATCAGTGATATTGATGCCCGTCCAGAGGGAAGCAGCGCTTCAGTTCAGGCTCAATGTGGAACATCAGATGAGGCTTTTATGAATTAAGACTGAATCTTTTAAACAACAACTGAGTCCAAAACCCCAGCCCTGATCTAAAGGATTTACTTTAGTTTCCTAGTTTTAATCTCATGTTGACTTTAGAAGTAAACGTCAGTAGGCTTTAAGTGGCGTGTCTCTGGTTGCAGGAGTGCAGCGACGATCTGAAGCACGGCGGCGCCGACATCGAGCGTTTCCTCTTCTACAAGACGGACGAGGGCGTTTCTCTGAGCTACTTCGAGTCGGTCCTGCACCCGGGCTGGTTCATCAGCACCTCGGAGACGGAGAACCAGCCGGTGGAGATGTGCAGGGTGGACAGCGCCCAGCGCGTCACGCGCTTCAACGTCGCACGCCGCTAATACACCAACAGCCGCTTGATGAAGCCTCTACGGATGAATGTCGCCAGCACAGTTATGCTTTTCTTGTACCTGACCACTAGATGGCGCCTCAGCCCCGCCTGTGTGTGTATGTGTAGAAAACTACTAAAAAAACAGAAACTTTATATTTATGAGATGTTTTCCACCTGCAGACATCTGTGAAACGTGTATCTTCTTTGCTGGAGAAAGTGTAAGGATATTCCTATTTTATAGAAACGAGTTCAACCTGTGCTACTCTGTGATCTGCAGTTTGACATTTTATTTAAATGACCAGTAAAAACCAGTTCACTTTGACTTGATTTGACTTGTCCCAAATTCTCTCACATGTTATTAACTTCACTGTTTTGTGTTTTTATACATTTTATCATCAGCTGTCTTTCTAATGTTTACCTTCACTGTCGTTTCATCTGTCCTTATTTTATTTGACTTTTAAGCAGTTTAAAAAGCTCAATAAAAAAAGCTCATCATCATTAATTGTCTCTACTCTCAGCTCTTCATATTGTGTTCAACATGGTTTCTCCCTACGGTGGCCCTGAGGGCTCAGCAAAGGTTTCACATCCTAAAATCAAAGTGCGGTGTAGTCGGAGGGAAAACATACGTTTGGTGCTTTATTAGACTGGAAAACCACCAAAAACAAAGAACTAAGGAAATTCCACCGTGTCTCTCCCGCTCCGCTAATAAAACATTTGCCCACCCAGATGCATGCTGGGTATGTTGTTGTTGACCTCTATTCTATTCTACACCGTGTCTTTCTTGGATGGTGGTTTTTAATGATTGATTATGTGCCGTTCTGTGTCTTATGTCTAATATCTAGAACCAGACAACCCTCCACAATCATTCCTGTGCCTGGACTTCGGTTTGGACACAAATGGCAAATAAATCTCAATCACAATGGTTTAGCGGAGGAAAGGTGATCAGCAGTGTGTGGTCCATCACATACATTGCCAGGTACGATACACTGACATATCAGGAGTACCTCATCTCCTGATTCTCTAACAAAGAGGAAGCGTGTCATTTGATTTCCTCCTTTTATTTTTCTACACATACGTAGACAGCAACACGACAGATGGAGTTTCCAGCAGAAGGATGTAACATTGTTCAGTTCAGAGTTTCATGTTGTACATGAAAATGTCCCTCGAGGGCCATATTTTGAATTCATAACGTGTCTATTTATTCTTTTTGCGTCTTTGATGCTTTTCTGCTTTTTTATTCTGATGAAATCAGACTGTTGTCTCTCTATAAGTCTTTCTCTAGCGGATTAACCCATCGTCCATGGTTTCAAATTAGTTATTTATTGTCTTTATAGTTCATTGTTGAGGCCTGAACATGATCTAATATCAGATTAAACCTAAAAGAGGTTTGACCAAAGTCATCTAGTCATATACTGAGTGTTTAACAGCTGGGTTTCATCCTGTTGCTGCTGCTGCTGCTGTGACAACATGTCTGACTGCTCAATAGCCGTTTTTGGAGAAAATATTAACTACACAGTACCATGTCCTGTTCTACATAAAAACATAAAAGCCATAACTTCACTGATTGAAGCCGGAGAGTTCAACCAACTCACCCCGGGTCCAGCGGCCTCAGGTCGGTCTCCGGCTCGGTCCTGGTCCGGTCTCCTGGTCCGGTCTCCGGCTCGGTCCTGGTCCGGTCTCCGGCTCGGTCCTGGTCCGGTCTCCTGGTCCGGTCTCCGGCTCGGTCCTGGTCCGGTCTCCTGGTCCGGTCTCCTGGTCCGGTCTCCTGGTCCTGGTCCGGTCTCCTGGTCCGGTCTCCTGGCTCAGTCCTGGTCCTGGTCCGGTCTCCTGGCTCCTCTGCTGTCCGTCCCTCCACTGACAGGTTCACTTAATAAAATACACATGGACTTGACACAAGACTCTTTTTTAAATCATTATTATAATTATTAATATTGTTATGAAGTTGGGCTGCTCCTATGTAACTTGCCGATAGTTAGCATGTAGCTCGTTCCGTTAGCAGCTAGCATAGCAGCTAGCAGCTAATTACCGTTGGTCGGCCGTTGACGTAACAAACCAGCTGTCCGTCAATTAACCATTTTTAATTATTGACTACTGTCATTCAAACAACCACTGGAGACATTATAGGGTGTACAATTGTTCAGTTCAGAGTTTCATATTGTACATGAAAATGTCCCTCGAGGGCCATATTTTTTAATTCATAACGTGTCTATTTATTCTTTTTGCGTCTTGATGCTTTTCTGCTTTTTTATTCTCATGAAATCAGACTGTTATCTCTCTAGAAGTCTTTCTCTAGCGGATGAACCCATCGTCCATGGTTTCAAATATTATAGAGATGTTATTTATTGTGTTTATAGTTCATTGTTGAGGCCTGAACATGATCTAATATCAGATTAAACCTAAAACAGGTTTGACCAAAGTCATCTAGTCATATACTGAGTGTTTACCAGCTGGGTTTCATCTATGGGTTAGGGTTTCATCCTGTTGCTGTGACAACAACATGTCTGACTGCTCAATAGTCGTTTTTGGAGAAAATATTAACTACACAGTACCATGTCCTGTTCTACATAAAAACATAAAAGCCATAACTTCACTGAAGAACTTGGTAAAATATCTACTTGGTTTAAATCCAACAAACTATCACTTAATATAAAAAAGTCTTGTTTCATATGCTTTGGGTTAAAACCAGGGATGTCTAATTCTTCTCTTAAAATTGAAATTGATACAGTGCCTTTAACTAATGTACATTGTACACGTTTTCTTGGCATACTGCTCGATGAATCCTTGTCTTGGAAACCTCATATTAGAGCCATAACCACAAAGATGGCCAAAGGTATCGGAATTCTTGGTAAAATTCGACACATGATCAACACTGAGGTTGCCATTATGTTATATTATGCAATGGTTTATCCATATATAAATTATTGTAATATTTCCTGGGCCAGCACTTACCAAACTAAGCTCAAGCCCATATACCAGCTTCAGAAAAGAGTAGTAAGAATAATTAGCTGTGCTCATCAAAGACACTCCTCACAGCCTCTATTTTCTCAGTTTGGTATCCTCAGTGTTTATCAAGTGAATCATCTTCAGATTGGTTTATTTGTTCACGGTTCTCTAAAAAAAATCCTTCCATCATCTTTTTATCATATGTTCTCACACAACTATCAATTTCACAATTATTCCACACGTAATTCGTATCACCTCAGGACCCAGTACTGCTCCACCTCCCAATCACAGTTCTGTTTACTTTATCGGGCCTAGAATTTGGAATTTACTACCTGTACATTTCTTGGAATTATCAACACATCAATTTAAGAGAGCACTAAAGTCACTTCTGTTAACCAGTGAATATTTCCCACATGGTCTGCCTATCTAAGCTTGGATAATTTTATAATTTATTATATACTTATCAAGTTTCTGTATTGTATTATGTTAAACCATGTTGGTATTTATTATATGAATGTTTTTTTGTTGTTGTTTTTGTTTTGTTTTTTGTTGTAGCTCATAAATGCATTTTCATTAGCCTAGAATAGTACTTAATTTGGGAATGCCACCCTACAAGCCCCTGGAGGGTTTTTTTGGTATTTCCCTTCATGTTGTTTTGGATTTTATGTGTTTATTCTTTTTAACTTTTGATATGTGAAAATAAACAAACAAACAAACAAACAAACAAACAAACTGATTGAAGCCGGAGAGTTCAACCAACTCACCCCGGGTCCAGCGGCCTCAGGTCGGTCTCCGGCTCGGTCCTGGTCCGGTCTCCTGGTCCGGTCTCCGGCTCGGTCCTGGTCCGGTCTCCTGGTCTGGTCTCCTGGTCCGGTCCGGTCTCCTGGTCCGGTCTCCGGCTCGGTCCGTCCACTGACAGGTTCACTTAATAAAATACACATGGACTTGACACAAGACTCTTTTTTAAATCATTATTATAATTATTAATATTGTTATGAAGTCGGGCTGCTCTATGTAACTTGCCGATAGTTAGCATGTAGCTCGTTCCGTTAGCAGCTAGCATAGCAGCTAGCAGCTAATTACCGTTGGTCGGCCGTTGACGTAACAAACCAGCTGTCCGTCAATTAACCATTTTTAATTATTGACTACTGTCATTCAAACAACCACTGGAGACATTATAGACACATTATAAATATAAACCAGTTGTTAACTTACCAGTGTTTCCCCCTGGCTGTCACCGCTCCCTCTCCGGTTTCTCCGGTGTCTTCTGTCACCGTGACCCGTTAAATCCCTCTTGTCAACGTTTCCCTGTCGGTTCGTGGTTGACGTTAGAAAACGGTCGGATTTAACGCTGTTTTTAAACCAAACCTGAATTCTTTCATTTCACTGTTTGACTCCGCGGAAAAAAATCAAAACCAAATCAAACCTATCCTCCGGTATCCTCCGGTATCCTCCGGTAACCAGAGCTGGACGGTCGGCCATTTTTTGTTTTATTTTGAAAATACCTGAGGAAAAGGTTGAGAATATTTCATCAGAATTCGTTGTCAGTTCGATTTAAGATATTAAATTGTCGTAAATAATCCATCTGGACGAGGTTAAACTTGGTCTACACGAATCCAAACAGTGGAGATTTTATTTTTGCCTTTTTTTCTTTTTTAGCTCGCTTCCGGTTCGAGAGTGGTCCGCCGCTGCCGAGCAACGGTTGCCAGGCGACGTGATCTGGTCTGACGCCGAGTCTGTTCTTTCTGCCAAGGTAAGCACGTCACTGCATGGCAACAGTTGCTAGACGCTAGTGGCTTTTATCTCAGGCCCGCGTCATAACTGACGTCACAATCTAAGGCTTTAAACGCTCGAATTTCCTTTGATCTGTTAGTTTTTGAAGAAGTCAGTCTACAGAAAGGCAGCCACGTTCAGAAGCTCGTCAGTTTGTCGCTCATAAAACAGCTTGTTCTTCGCAAAACAACTCGTTTATCATAAAACAAGTTGTTGTTTGCAAAACAACTTGTTGATCACAAAACAAGTTGTTCTTCACAAAACAACTTGTTTATCATAAAACAAGTTGCTGTTGGCAAAACAACTCGTTGATCACAAAACTCATCGTTCTCAAAACAAGAAGAATCAAAAGATGGACATAACAAAAACAGACCGGTGGGTCACGAGAGAAGATGTGCGTCGACTCATCACCGTCGCTTTCAAAAGAGTGACAAACCAGCAGTGGTCAGAAATCCTCTTTGGCGGACCCATCGGTTTCGCCATAAAAACCATGTGTGCAGAGCAGATCTTGGCGTTCATCACAGGTATTTCAGACGCCACGTTGACAGATCTGACTTTCTCCAACAACTGGTCAGACAAATACATCAAGTCCGCGGCGCGCAGCATCCTCACTGAAAGCTGTGGCAACATTGTCAACCAGTGGGATGAACACAGATGTCGCAGTGTAAAAGTCTTGACTGATATGATCGTCAGAGAGGTCACAGCGAGAGTCAAGTCCGCCCGCTCTAACGACTCCGACTCTGAAAAACTCGTTCCAACTTATGTAACCGCCCCCAGCACACTCGATACAATGGTCCAACACGTGAACAGAATTTTGTCCGAGTGCTCAATCAATATTACGAAGGAGTTTTGTCCACCCTTGAAAAAGACAGACAAAACAAGCAAAGCCACCTACACGTTTACAATCACTCAGAAGCTGCAAGAGATTTTGAGCAGGGAGGTTAGTGAAATCACAGAACATCTAACTGCAAATCTGCCGGTCTTGAAGCGGAAGCTGCTGCAATCTGCATCTTCTCAGGAGATAAACATTGCTGTGCGCGATATAGTGAAGTCAATTATCGGGGCTGATGTGAACCCAATTCCCAAGAAGAAGTTTAAAGCGTGCTTGGAACCACTTTGTCGGCGCATAGAGACCATCCTTGGAAAGCAGTTTGTCAAAGCAGCGATACATCTCACAGTAGCAGAGGTAAAGGCCAACTTCAGCAAAACCAAAGCTGAAAACAAGCACTCGGTGCAGTTGCTCATCGCTAGTGTTGACTTGCTGCTTCAGAAAACCATCGGTTCCAACAACTACGACTATCACGTGTTTTGGACACTGAAGGAAATCTCCAGTGGACGGATTTTTAAATTCACGCAAGATCTTTGTGACCTGGTCTACAAGCACCTCACAGGTCAGGACATGCGCAGAGGTACTCTGATACAAATAATTAAAAAGATCTCCAAGAAGCCCCCCATCCGTCAGTCACACATCAACCTGTACGCTGACATACAGAACAGAGTGCAGACTTGCTTGGGACTGATGAGTTGGTGGCTAAACACCCAGTGTAACACCCACATGACCAGGGCGATTGACACTTTGAAGGGGCGCATGTCTGTGCAAAGACCACAGTCCCAAGTGCATGACGCCGAGGAGGAGGAGGAGGAGGAGGAGGAGGAGCCTGTAACATTTGCAGACTCTATTACAGCGGCGAAGCAGAAGAAGAAGAGCGGTATAGTGCCACCCCCAATGTCACCAGAGGACTTGCTGCCTCCAAAGGACGGAGACAGTGACTCAGAATCTGAGGCAACAGGCGAAGAATCTGTTTATGTGGAACCCCTGATGTTACCAGAAGACACAGAAGAAGAAGAATATGAAGAATATGAAGAACCTCCGCTAAGAAGACGAGAGGAAGAGTCACTGAACCTCGAGACCATACTAGAGGAAACAGAGGAAGAAGTCCAGGCTGCTTCATACATGGAAGAAAGAACACAGTCCCCAAAGGCTGCAGTAGAAGAGGTACGACCCACCACCCCAATGGACCGCACTTCATCCGAAAGCACACAAGCTTCAAAGGTTGTGTTCGAAGAGGCAGAGTTTCCCTCCAGGGAGCCAGTGGCTGCGTTTGAGGAGGACGACCCTGACGTAACAAGCTCCGTGTCTCCCTGGACTGGGCTCAAGTTTTTAGAGATAATGGATGGGTTTGAGGAGGAAGAACTTTGCATGTCAAGCACAGAGTCTACTACCTCAACAGAGACAACACTGACCCCAGTGGTTCCGTTTGAAGAGGAAGAACCTGTGGTCACAGTTACAAAGTCTGCTTCAATGGACCTCATTTCACCAGAAAGAACACAACCTTCAAAGGTTGTGTTTGAAGAGGCAAAGTGTCCCTCGGTGGAGACAACACAGACTCCAGTGGTTGCATTTGAGGAGGAAGAACTTTACACAACAAGAGCAGAGTCTACTACCTCAACAGAGCCCGAGATTTCAGAGCCAACACTGACCCCAGTGGTTCCGTTTGAAGAGGAAGAACCTGTGGTCACAGTTAGAAAGTCTGCTTCAATGGACCTCATTTCACCAGAAACAACTGAACAAGCAAAGTGTCCCTCAGTGGAGCCAACACAGACCCCAGTGGTTCCGTTTGAAGAGGAAGAACCCGTGGTCACAGTTACAAAGTCTGCTTCAATGGACCTCATTTCACCAGAAAGAACACAATCTTCAAAGGTTGTGTTTGAAGAGGCAAAGTGTTCCTCAGTGGAGATAACACAGACTCCAGTGGTTGCCTTTGAGGAGGAAGAACCTTATGCATCAAGCGCAGAATCTACTGCAATGGACGCTGAGTTTTTAGAGACAACACAGACTCCAGTGGTTCCGTTTGAGGAGGAGGAATCTGACGCATCAAGCGCAGAATCGGCCGCAATGGACGCTGAGTTTTTAGAGACAACACAGACTCCAGTGGTTCCGTTTGAGGAGGAAGAACCTTATGCATCAAGCGCAGAATCGGCCGCAATGGACGCTGAGTTTTTAGAGATAACACAGACTCCAGTGGTTCCGTTTGAGGAGGATGAATCTGACGCATCAAGCGCAGAATCGGCCGCAATGGACGCTGAGTTTTTAGAGACAACACAGACTCCAGTGGTTCCGTTTGAGGAGGATGAATCTGACGCATCAAGTGCACAGTCTACCTCAATGGACACTGAGTTTCTAGAGACTCCAGTGGTTGCGTTTGAGGAGGAAAAACCTTTGGTCACAGTTAGAAAGTCTACTTTGATGGACCTCCCTCCCTCAGTACAACCACCACCCCCAAAAGATGTGTTTAGGATGGTAGAATCTATGATGGATTATAAGAAGAAAAAGATGGAGGCTGTACGGACACTTGTGCAGCAGATCGTCATGAAGACGTGGAAGAAATCAAAGGTGCCCTTTCCCAGTAGAGAATCGTTCAGCGCAGAAGACTATCTTTTCGACATAATATGGCCTCAGGTCGAGGACCTTTATTTTGAAGACAGCCAAACACAATCCGAAAAACTTGGCAAGGCCATTTTCAAGGACCTGTGTCTGAAATGGGACTGTGTCGTGAATTTGCTGGTTTCTATAAGACTGAATGAACCAGAAGTTGAAGAATCTATTCTCTCCTCCTTGATGCGTAATCTGACCAAACCAAAACAGTCCCGCGTGTCCAGGTTCTTCTCGTCGATCAGCAAATCCATCACCAGAATCTTTACTTAGGAACCAGCTTCAAGGGGAGTGTACCATTCAGCCCAGTGAGCTCTTCAGACTGTGAGTGTTATCTACAACGGTCTGACCTCGCAGCTGGAAGGTGAGGGTTGCATTTGTTGTTTGTGTGCTATTCTCAACAGCTGTGTCCGAAATCACTCACTCACTCACTGTATGAACATGAACGAGTGATTTCGGACACAGCCCATGTCTTTTTTGCCCAGTGAGCCTTTTAGATTGTTAGTTACATGAGGTTTTCTCCGGGTGCTCCGGTCCTCTCCAATATTTCTCAACAAGAAAAAGAAAAAAAAAAGGGAACATCTACAGCAGTCTGACTTCACAGCTTGAAGGCGAGGGTGGTACGGGTTTTCTCCGGGTGCTCCGGTTTCTCCCACATTGTTCCACACACGGAACATCTGACAAAAAAAAAAACAACCCATCTACATCTGCCTTCCCTCACAGCTTGAAGGCTCACGCGGCATCTTTACTATCAGACAGAGAGGATAACACACAGCACACAACACCCACAGACAAATGGACCACCAGCTTGTTTTACTGTCACTATTATCACCTATGGGTTTTCTCCGGGTGCTCCGGTTTCTCCCACATTGTTCAACACACGGAACATCTGACTATATAAAAAAAACCAACCATCTACATCTGCCTTCCATCACAGCTTGAAGGTGAAGGTTCATGTGGCATCTTCACAGAGAGGATAACACACAACATCCTACCACCAGCACGCTCAATGAGCTTGTTTTAATGTCACTATTATCACCTATGGGTTTTCTCCGGGTGCTCCGGTTTCTCCCACATTGTTCAACACACGGAACATCTGACTATAAAAACCATCTACAGCCGCCTAACCTAACAGCGTGAAGGCGAAGGTTCACGCGGCATCTTCACAGTCATTTTTGCTGTGACAGAGAGGACAACACACAACATCCTGAGCTTGTTTTAATGTCACTATTATCACCTATGGTGGCACAGGTTTTCTCCGGGTGCTCCGGTTTCTCCACACATTGTTCAACACGGAACATCTGAGTACAATTAAAATAAATAAATGTAAAAGCTTGTTTTCCAGCTGTGTGTGTACTTTGGTTTGAGTAAAACATCAGCCATATGATCCTAGGTGATGTTGGAAGAGGTAACACTGCCACCTGCTGGACACGTGGAGCAGCTTCACATCTGATGTGGTACAAACAAACAATGGCAGGTTAAAAAACAGGTGGAAAAAAGTTTCCATATTTGAATAAAAACAGGTGGAATACTGGTAATACAAGTTGTCAAATAAATATCATTAAATCAATAGCCCAATATATACCTCCTCAATTCACACAAAATATTGCCTCTCTTATTTTTATCTTATCTTTTCTGAGGGTAAATGTACCTTTTATTCCATATCCTGTAGAGTACAATAACTGAGTCTTCAGCACATACAGATTTTAAGGTTGTTCAACAACCAGGTAAAAATGCATGAGTGAAAACATATGGTGTGTGTATTAAAGATGCTAATAGCCAAAAAAGAAAACGATTTTATAAACCACCAGTGCCACACAAAAGATTGAAATTAAACTGAATCTTTTAGGTAACACCTAAGCCCACAATGAATTTCCCCATGGGGACCATTAAAGTATATTGAATTGAATTGAATTGAGATTTGCTGCCAAAAAAGAGAGAATAAGTCAGTGAAAGACGAACGAGTGCAGCTTTAAAATGAAATTGATAAATACGCGACCAACGATTAAAAACCCAGCGTTGTTTGAAAGCAGTCAGAAAAGCTACACATTGACTGTACGATGATGGAAACTGTTGCACGTCCTGACGCGGAGGAGACACGGCCGCCGAGAGAGAGAGAATGGTTCCTGTAGAAGTTCCTCCAACCTCCTCCTTTTACCAGGAACTCCTGCAGTGAAAACACAGAACAGCATGTAATACAACAAGCTCTGGTTATCTGGTGACGTGTGCTTCTGTTGCCTGTTGTCTTTGACAGATTATTGAAGGCCTTTGATTTTTTACGGTTGTTTCCTTTAGATGATGAACTGAGCAGAAGCTTCCATTAGGAGGGAACACCCCAGGTTTCACATGTCCATGTACATGCAGCTTAAATTAGCAGCAGCACTTAGTTATGTGCTTTATTTATAGCACATATACCACACACACACACACACACACACACACACACACACACACACACACACACACACACACACACACACACACACGGCCTGTAATGTGGATTTCACAGCTCGCAGCAGATTGAACATCAGTCTCTTCTTCTCCTTCAGGCCGGTCGGGCCAATCAGAGGCGGCTCGGAGGAAGTCGACGTGTCCTGATTGGTGCGTGCTGCGCGGGTTTGCATGGTGACACCTGAGGCCGCGTCGTCTTGACGGAGCGTGTGGACCAATGGGAGCGGCCGCTCCACATTGTGGATGCGCGTGTGTACGAGCAGCGTTTAACTTCACAGAGGAAAACTAGAACAGCAGGTCAAGATGTGAGGAGACGATGCACACACACACACACACACACACACACACACACACACACACACACACACACACACACACACACACACACACACACACTTTAACTTATTCCATTCAGATTCAGTCAGATTTTCTGCTGTCGTTTCAGAGATTAAATAATCATGTGTCACTGTGTGACAGAAAGCTGAACCCTTTGTGCTGCATGAATACATACACACATACATACATATGACAGTACATACACATACATATACATACATACACATAGGCTACATCCATACATTACATACATGAGCTCTCATCTCACAGCTACACAATGTGCAGGTGATGTCATGTCAGAAAATCTCCCTCCAACTGGTTCATTGATCTACACACACTCACATGTGCAGGAGTGCAGTGCATGAACCTATTGTGAGGAAGTGTGTGTGTCTATTGAGTATATGTGTGTGTGTGTGTGTGTGTGTCTCCCGCTGCCATGCACATTCCCGGCACATGGCAACAGCAGCTAAATATAGCCTCAGCCTCAGCAGCAGCAGCAGCAGCTTCACAGCGGGATCATGCTTCCTCTGGCTCCCTGCTAACGTCTCTCTCCCTCTCTGCTTCATACAAACATGGCTCCCTCTTGTGCACCACTCACCCCCCCCCTCCCTCCTCTCCTGCTTCCCTTCCTCTTTACTTTGTCACTTTTCCCCGCCATCGTCTCCTCCAGACGCTCTCCCTCCGTCTGCATCAGCATCCGTCTCTTCTCCTGCAGAAACACCACCAGCTGCTCTAAAACAAACAAACAAACAAACAAACAACCTAAATAAAAGCGTCCTCTGTCGCCTCACAGTGATAGAAGTGTTCAGACCACAGAACGGTGTCATTCAAAATAGCAGCGTGAAACCAACCTGCACTGCGGCGGCTGCACTACGTGATGTTTCCTGTCAAACATCAAATAAAATAAATATTCTGATGCTCTAGAATATTAATATACACATACTTATGTATTGAAATCGATCCTGCTCTTATGGGGCATTGTGCAGAATATCAGAATAAATGTAATCTTGCACTCGTCACTTTAGCACATAGCATTTTAATTAGCATATAGCACATGAATTAGCATATAGCACTTAGCATGTTGTGTGTCCTGGTTTAATAAACGTATGTTGTTGATGTCTATATGTGTGTGTGTCAGATGTCAAGGTGTCATGATGCATTGTTGTATTGTCGAGTCCTGCCACTTGTGCTTTTATCTTCTGCAGGCTGCAGCTCAGCACCTGCAGCCTCTGACCTCTGACCTCTGACCTCTGACCTGCAGCTGCTGACCTGCTTGTTGAAGCAGCTGTCTGTGTGTGTGGTCAGGACACGGCTCGTACAGGACGGAGCAACACTCCAACCAGAGGATGTGGTGGATCAGAGCTGATGCTGCAGGTGTGGGGGGGGGCTTCAGAGCTGCTACTGTTGATGTCAGAGCTTTGGTCTCGGCCTGGTTTGTCTTTATATGATTATATAGAATTCAGATTAACAACAGAACAGGGATCTACGTACTAGTATTACAGTAGCAGTGTAGTATTACTTGTACTTGTTATAGGATGTAGGCCACTAACTGTGAGTATCTAGAGTTATTTATCAGTTAGTTGTAATAATGTAATAATAATACATGTATGAGCTGTGTCTGACCGCGGCTACAGAGGAAACATCGTTCATCAGAATAAACCTCGTTAGCAGCCAGTAATAATCCAATAATGTGATCTATGGGTTGTTTACATGTGTGTTGTTGTATCCAGGTGAAGGATGTGACCCCCCCCCCCGTCTGTCTGTGGCCGTAGCGTGATGCTGAGGTCTAATCCTGGTTGGCTGCTTGGCTCTCTGCCTGCTGAGGTATTACATCCCAGGCTCCCAGCATGCATCACTGCCTTCACATGTGGGAGGTCAGCGGGGACGAGGAGCGTCTCCTCTTCCTCCTCCTCCTCCTCCTCCTCCTCCTCCTCCTCCTCCTCCTCCTCCTCCTCTTCCTCTGAGACGAGCTGCGACGCTGCAGCTTCAACGTGTTTCTGTCGCCTCTTCTTCACCTCAGGCACTAGATTTAGTTCTTAACCTCTCGCTCTGACGACACGACGCTGCTGTTAATGCTGCTGCTGCTGCTGCTGCTGCTGCTGCTGCTGCTGCTGCTGCTCACCTGTACATCTCTGCAGGTAGAAGCTGCATCAGACTGAGAGTAAAAGGGATAGTTCAACATTTTAGTCAAACTGTCCCATCACCATAATCCCTATAGTCATAGCAGTAGGTTTGTTACCTTTAATTGTCAGTGCAAGCTATTATTAGAACGGCGGAGCAGAGCCGTGAGCTGCTCAGAGCTACGCTACGGAGGCTCATGGGATTTGTTTACACTTTAGTCTGCGTGACATCATAATAAACAGGAAGTGCTAATCACTAATTTGGTGCACTTCTTAACTCATTTTACACTTCCTGTTTCCATCCCTCCCCCAAAGCATTATGGGAACTGTAGTTCCAACCTCTAAAGCGTTGATGCATGAACATGGAACAGGCACAAACATCACCGGACTGAGGAGATTGAAATGACTCCATCATGGAGCACGTGCTCTTATTTTGAAGGGGAGGTCATTTTCTTTTTGTTATGATGAAATGACATGAAATGAATTGAAGAGACTGTGACAGAACAGACTAATGAGGAGGAGGGTGGACGTATACAGACATACTGTATGTAGGTCAGTAACTCAGGAACATGTCGATGTGGAGACGGAGACGTTTGAATCAACCAGATTAAAGGTCAATGACGTGATGAACCAGCTGCTGGAAGCAGTAGTTTCTCATAAAAGTCTAGGGATTATGGCAATGGGCCAATATGACAAAATGTTGAACTATCCCTTTAACAAATCATTCATCATTTGTTACATTATAGCGATTATACACGTATACAAATATATTAATGGATGGTAGCGTACTGTATATTCAGATTTGAACAATAAACCTTGTTAATTATTACGGACTGGACCTTTAACTGTTATCGTTCCAATGAACAACATGTAGGTTTGCTACTAGTTCCTGTTCACAGCCTACGGTGGCTCTGCAGGGTCAAACCACTGGAACCAACAATTCAACAACACAACTTCAGTGGACACACACACACACACACACACACACACACACACACACACACCCCTCCAGCCGTCAGACCCTCATGATTGTGCATCTTCTCATCCAACCCTCCACTGCACACGACCAGTGTCTTATAGGGTTTGATGAGAAGATGCACAATCATGAGGTGTGTGTGTGTGTGTGTGTGTGTGTGTGCGTGCGTGTGTGTGTGTGTGCTGACACCACAGCTGACTCCAGGTCTGTTGAAGTTTCTCTCCTACATTAAAATAGCCGGTGTGTCCTGTCAGCAGGTCGGTCCAGAGGCCGCATGGCTGCACGACAGCTGCTGGGGGGGGGGGGGGTGGGGGGGGCATGGGTGTGTGTGGGAGGACAGGAGGGGGTGGGGGCAGGAGTCACATTACTCTGCAGCCTCCTCCTCCTCCTCCTCCTCTCTGCTCAGTGCAGTAGAGCTGCAACTAACCACGATCATCATTATCAATTAACCTGTTGATTAAACCATTGATCGATCAGTAGTTGGTCAATAAAACTAGTTCATGTAATAATGATGTAATAATGACTGATTGATTAATTAACCATCTAGTCGCTGCAGCTCGACTGTTCAATGTGGGAAAAGGAAACGTCAGTGTGTCTGAGATTCCTCGACGCTGTGGGTTCAACAACGAGCTCCT
>CM064904.1:27355233-27370233 GCA_030347415.2 Decapterus maruadsi | reverse complement strand
ATCTTTTTTTAACACGTCCACTTCCAGATGCACACACACACACACCACCACTCCAACCTTCACCCTACACACTTGCTTTTTTAGGAAAACACACCGATACTTCTTCCGCTGCACAATTTGTTTTTTGTGGTTTTTTTGTCGTTTTGTGTTTCGTTAACGCCACGGTGACTGTAGTTTAGGCTATTACAGCACGATTTGTCATGCACTTACTTCTCTTTTTTTTCTTTTTATGCAAAATACCCCTATGTTGTTGTTGTTGTTGTTGTTGTTGTTGTTGTTGTTGTTGTCGTTGTTGCAGACCTGTCGTGTAACGTGGACTAACAGCTGTCTGGTTCCTCTCTTTCATCTTCATCCTCCTCCTCCTCCTCAGTCGTCGTCCACGTCGTCTCCCTCCGACTCGTCCCGCCGTTCGTAGGCCTTGTCGCGCTGCTGCCGCTCCTGGATCTCCTTCATCTCCTCGGCGTAGCGGCTGAAGGCGCCGCCGAACTTGCTCCAGGCTTTGAAGGGGATGGTGATAGAGTTCCGGTAGCTGGGCTTCACCTCGCTCACGCGCAGGAACACGCCGTATTTGTTGGAGCCCACGTCGAAAAAGAAGCGTTTGGAGTCCACCATGATGGAGGTTCCCTCGGGCAGCTCGCCGTAGCCGTAGCCGCCGCCGCCGGGGCCGCAGCCGCCGCTCAGCTCCTCGTCGTCGCCGCCGTAGTCGTCGATGAGCTTGGCCAGGGCGTCGCGGAACTCGATGAGTCCCTGCGCCGGGAGGGCGATGGTCTGGCCGGCCAGCATGCCGCCGACCGGACCGCCCACGCCGAAGCCCGGTCCTCGGTTCACGGTCTGCCGGATCCGCAGGAACCTGCGGTGGAACATCCACGTGTTGGTGAGAACCAGTGATGTCACCGTTACAAAGGTTCTTGGTACGGTTTTCCACCTTTTTCCCAACGTCAACAACGTGAAGCCGGTTTTACTCTTCCGGTGGAATTTTACGTTTACGTTTCCATGGTTTCGGTAGTCGAGGTAAATGCATGTTGTTGTTTCTTTCAGTGAAAATCTGTCAAACGTATGAACGACCTCACAGAAGACGATGACAACCACTGAAAACCGTGGAAACGGAAACGTAAAATTCCACCGGAAATGAAAAACCGGCTTCCGGGTTTTGACCAAAGATGGCGTTCGGAAACTTGTGGATCGTCAGAGAAATAATCACGATAGTCAGGCATGCATTAATAATTAATTCATTTAACAACACTATGAATGTGTAAAATCAAATAGGGATGCACCGATAAGAAAATTTTGGCCGATACCGATATCCGATATCCGATATGAATTTTTCTGTGATGGCCGATAATCGATATTTACCGATATCGATATGTGTTGTTGTTTTTTTTAAGTTTCTGAGATGATAAATTTTTGTACAGACTGAAAATCATGCAAACTGAATTTTTGAATGTCTTCCTTTATTTTCAGAATTTATTTTACTTCCAAATAACAAGGTTACAGGTTACAAGGTTAGTCGCATCACCAACGAATATATGGCCGATATATATCAGCCCAATTTTAAACATCGGACCGATACCGATATGTTAAAAAATGACGAACATTGACGTCAAAATATATATTTATTACCATGTGACCAACTCTAAATCCCGGGGGAAGCGTTGGAAACATTCAGGTCATTAATTGTCATCAATGCCAAATGTGTTTATTTTAATGGGTTTTAGTTTTATTTTCTAATAAAGATGACAGGCTAACATTAGTTAACCGTTAGCTGGTTAAATAGACCAGTTTCTGAGCCTTTCTGTTTCCTTCCATCTGCTAACGAGGCTCCAACGTTACATTGTTGGGAAAGTAACGGTTTTTATGGATGTTTAAATAAAGGATAGTTGTGTTTACCACCGTGATTAACGGTGAAACCCGGTCCCGGTGCCGTTAGACCCGGACTAACCTACGCTGAGGACGTTAAACCGCTAATGTGAACTAACCTTCCGCGCTGGTTCTCCTTCAGGTCCAGGTAGTACTTGCGGTTCTCCCGGACCAGGAACTCGCTCTTCAGCGCCCGCCTCGGCCCCCCAGCGCCGTCCTCCCCGGCGGAAGCCTGGGCGATCTGCTCCGGGCTGCTAGGCCCCAGCTGGGCGTAGTGCTCGATGAAGTCCCCGAGGTAGTCCCGGAACTCTGCCGCCACCGACAGGGAGAGGGTCAGCCGGCTCTTGGAGCCTCCAGCCCCGACCTCCGCGATCTTGATGAAGCGGCCCTTGCTGTTCTGCTTCACGTCCAGGTAGAAGCGCTTGTTCTGGATGTCCAGCCGCTTGGACGCCAGCTCCTGGGTCTCCTGGTCCCGCTGGAAGTGCTGGAAGCCGCCGCCGCCGCCGCCGCCGCCGCCTCCTCCCCCGCTGCTTCCACCGCGCTCACTCCCGCTGTCTCCATCCGCCATCTTCAGCTCCACCATCCGGCTTCTCTCCCTCTCTCCCTCTCCTGCGTAGCTGCTTTCTGCGCGCTCCCGGCCGCGGCGCGCTCCCGTCACGCTCCGTCGTCAGCGGCAGCTCCGGCGAGCGACGTGATTGGTCCGGACGTCTGCCACTCCAGCGCGTTGTCGCGGCAACGGCTTTCCCATTGGTCCGCCGGAAATGTCAATCACGCCCCACACGCAGAGTTCCCAACGGTTGTTTTTTTTGTGTGTTGAAAACTTTATTATTATTCAACAATACAGCATAAAGAAAAGAGAAAATAATATTTAAAAAAATAAAATAATAATAATATAAATTAATTAAGTAAATACATAAAATAAATGAGTAATATAGGAAGAATGAAAAATGTAGATATAAAAATAAATATAGAGCTGATGAACATCTTTGTTAGTTACAATTTCAGTCGAGTTAAAAATAAAGGAAATGAAGAAGTTGCTTTGGACATTTTTTTTTAACTTTATGAGGAATTTACCAGAGTCTGCCACTCCAGCGCGTTGACACGGCAACGGCTTTCCCATTGGTCCGTCGAAAATGTCAGTCACGCCCACAAGCAGCGTTCCTCGTCAGCCATTGGTTGAGATGGAGGTTCCGTTTGCCTGCTACTTCTTGTCAAACTTTCTTTTCTTTTTTTAATATTCTCCATCGGTTGTGAAATTCTCCTTGTTGAACACTTTGTTTTCCTTCACAGAAAAAAAACTGGGTCACATTGATGTGAGACCTAGTTACATACATTACATTATACAATCATTTTAATATAAATGTATACAATTTGAATAACATCACATGACAATCAACAGCAGAATAAAGTATTGAAAAGTAAAAATGCTCACTACACACAAAAATGTATCTACTTTAGCACTAATTGAATATTTATTTTCATATTTCCTCATGTTAAAGGTCTGAATTCTTCCATATTTAGGCAACAGAGACAGAACAGTGATGATGGGATGTTGCAGTTCCGGGCTCCGCCTGCAGGTGTCAGTGTGGCTCCACCGGCAGCGCAGGTACGGCTGATGACGTCATCAGCACCTGTCAGAGCAGCTGCTGCTTCACTTGCTCAGCAGAGTCTGTAAATGTGGGTTTTATCTTTTCATTTTGTTTTTATTTGAAGCGAAGCCTCAAAGAATCTGAGGTTTTAAATGTGAAGCTTTAACGTTAATGTTGTTTTTTTTGTTTTGTTTTGTCTCATGTTGTGTGTTTGTGTAGCAGATGTGGGTCTGGTGTAAACACAGAGAGAAACTGAAGCTGTAAAGGCTCAGTGACAGTTTTTTATTTAACAACAATCTGATTTCACAGTGACATTAGAACAAAAATCTAATTAAACATTTCATAGATTCAGATTTAAATATTTCCAGACTGTACATCACACACACACACACACACACACACACACACACACACACACACACACACACACACACACACACACACACACACACACACACACAGTATTGCACACCAGCCTGTTTGACTGTAGCAGCAGGTGGGTCAGTAGTAGGGGGGTAGGGGGGTAGGAGGGCAGGTGGGTCAGTAGTAGGGGGGGTAGGGGGGGGTAGGGGGGCAGGTGGGTCAGTAGTAGGGGGGGTAGGGGGGCAGGTGGGTCAGTAGTAGGGGGGTAGGGGGCAGGTGGGTCAGTAGTAGGGGGGTAGGAGGGGTAGGGGGGTAGGAGGGCAGGTGGGTCAGTAGTAGGGGGGGTAGGAGGGCAGGTGGGTCNGTAGTAGGGGGGGTAGGAGGGCAGGTGGGTCAGTAGTAGGGGGGTAGGGGGCAGGTGGGTCAGTAGTAGGGGGGTAGGAGGGCAGGTGGGTCAGTAGTAGGGGGGGTAGGAGGGCAGGTGGGTCAGTAGTAGGGGGGTAGGGGGGGGGTAGGGGGCAGGTGGGTCAGTAGTAGGGGGGGTAGGGGGGCAGGTGGGTCAGTAGTAGGGGGGGTAGGGGGGCAGGTGGGTCAGTAGTAGGGGGGGTAGGAGGGGTAGGAGGGGTAGGAGGGTAGGTGGGTCAGTAGTAGGGGGGGTAGGGGGGGTAGGAGGCAGGTGGGTCAGTAGTAGGGGGGGTAGGGGGGGTAGGGGGGCAGGTGGGTCAGTAGTAGGGGGGGTAGGGGGGGTAGGAGGGCAGGTGGGTCAGTAGTAGGGGGGGTAGGGGGGGTAGGAGGGCAGGACGACCCCCGGCAGGCTGCTGTACTGGTAGAAGGCGTCGAGGGGGGAGGGGCCGGCGTACTGGAGGCCGTGGGCGTGGTGGACGTAGGAGGAGGAGCCGGGCCGGGCCGGGGGCTCCTGGGACGCCGTCGCCGCCGCCGCCGCCGCCACGGCGGCCGAGTGGTAGCGAGGATACGGCCCCGGTCTGAAGCTCTGCAGCTCCGGGTAGTGGAGCAGCTGGGACGCCACGTTGGCCTGACACGCCTGAGCCAGAGCGTCCTGGACCGTCCGCTTCAGCTTCATCCGCCGGTTCTGGAACCAGTTCCTGATCTGAGGAGGAGGAGGAGGAGGAAGAGTTTAATTATAATATAAACATTATACATTAGAGTTATTGTTAACGACAGGGCAAAGTCAGGAATATTATTATTAAATGAATCAAATTTAAAATATTGGCCAAAATGAAATAAAAGTCATAAATTAAATGTATAAAATGTAAGTATCGTATAATTTAACACAATAATATAATAGCCTATAATGAAATGTCATTTAAAAAAAAAATAATTTTTTTTAATTAAATAGAATACATTTTTAGTCCAAGTTATGAAAAAGTAAATTAAAAAAAAATACCAAAATAAAATAAAAGTAATAAACTAAATGTATAAAATGTAAGTATCGTATAATTTAACACAATAATATAATAGCCTATAATTAAATGTCATTTAAAAAAAATCTTTTTTTTTTTTAAATTAAATAGAATACATTTTTAGTCCAAGTTATGAAAAAGTTAAAAAATAAAAATAAAAAAATAAAATAAAATAAAATAAAAGTAATAAACTAAATGTATAAAATGTTAATATTAATTAGTTTTAAATTTTTTTCTAAATATTTTTTTAAATTAAGTAGAATAAATGTTTTAGTCCAGATTATGAAAAAGTAAAAAAAGAAAAAAAGAAAGAAGAATTATTTAATAAATTAAACATGTGAGAAAAAAAAATAAAAATTTAGATTAAATAAAATAAAGCGATAAATAAAATAATGAAAAATAAAATGGCCTCAGTGACATCACAGTGACGTCACGGCAGCGTCTCCATGGTTACCTGTTTGTCCGACAGGCTGAGCTTCCTGCAGAGCTCGGCCTTGTCCTGCGTTCCCAGGTAGGCGTTCCTCTTGAACGCTCGCTCCAGGCTGCTGATCTGCTCGGCCGTGAACGCCGTGCGCGGTCTCCGGCCCGCCGGTGGCGAGGGCGGCGGCGAGGACGTTGTCGTTGTCGTCGTGGCGATGGAGCAGTCGTTGGCCGCCGAGGGCGACAGGGAGCGACCGCCCTCGCTCTCGTAGCCAGAAGTCTCCTCCTCCGTCCCGCTGCTAAACCCCGCCTCCAACCCTGGAAACAGGAAGTGACATCACGTTAACATCAGGAAGAGAAACTTTAAACACAGAAATATAAAGTAAAAAAGTTATTTTACACTTAAATATTCAACTTATAAACTAAATAAATAAAACAGTAAATAAACATTTCATTAACGGTTCAAAGCTAAACGTTAAAGCTGCTTCATAAACAATAAACAGACGTTTTATTACATTTATTTATAATTAAATCACTGAGCTTTAATAATAAAAACAACATCAGTTACTTGGTTTAAATCACTTAGAATAAATAAATAATTAAAGCCGCAAGCGGCGTTGTCGGCCCTCGCTCGACCCATGCAACCGCGGGGGCCTGAGGTGTGCGGGGGCTGTGGCAGGAAGCGAGAAGGACGAAAAAGTGCTGCGGGAGAGGGAAAACGCAATGCGTGGTTCATCCACCAGGTGGCGCTACGAAGCCAGATGTGGGTAGGGGCGTTCAGGGGCTGACTGGGATCAAACACCTGAAGTTTGAAGTAAATTGGACAATGTAAATGTAAAATGGTCACTTCCTGTTACCACCAGGGGGCGCATTTGTGTTATCCCAGATGTGGGTAGGTGTGTCCAGGGGTGGAGCCTCATCAAACATGTAAAATTAGAATTCGATCGGACAATGTAAGTGTAA
This sequence comes from Decapterus maruadsi, assembly GCA_030347415.2. Taxonomy (NCBI): domain Eukaryota; kingdom Metazoa; phylum Chordata; class Actinopteri; order Carangiformes; family Carangidae; genus Decapterus; species Decapterus maruadsi. The sequence continues at coordinate 27,363,620 of CM064904.1, read as the reverse complement.
ATTATGTCACTTCCTGTTACCACTGGGGGGCGCATTGAGTAAAGTGGGCGTGCCATACATCGCAGCGTTCAGGGTGGAGCCATCATCATCTTCAGCAAGCCTTTAGAGCTGTTCGAAGGTGAAACAGGAAGTGACATGGCAAGTTAACATCAGGAAGCCACGCCCTTTGACGTAGAACCTATGGAGCACATCGTTGGATCAGCATGGCATCTCGGTGACCTGTAGCCAATTTGAAAGAAATTTGTGGGAGGAGTTAAAGATTTTAATGTAAAAAATTGTCACTTCCTGTTACCAAAGTAAAGTGGGATATTGATTATCACGCGAATCAAATATTCAACTAAATAAATAAAACAGTAAATAAACATTTCATTAACGGTTCAAAGACAAGTTAATTTCCCGCCAAAAACGACCAATTCAAAATGGCCGACTTCCTGCTTCATTAAACATGACATTAAGAGGCTTTTTTTATTTATAATTAAATCACTGAGCGAGCAGCACAAAATAACGCCCGGGCAAAAAAGTGTTTTCGCATTTGGGAAAGGGGTCAAAAATTTCAAAACGCAAGAATAATAATAAAAAACATTTCAATTTCAATATAGCAATTTTTCCCCCGGGGTCCGTCCATCACATGATCACTTCACTACTTTCACTTTGGGGTCACTTGCACTGTGGGGCCATTTAAATAAATAATAATAAAACAGTGTCTTTAATGAGCTGATACTTAACCAACAGGATGAATGAAGTAAATTAATCAGTTCAACTCGTTAAACTAAAACTAGTTAAATGACCTTTAAAAACAGGAAGTGGCCTCTTGTAGTGATGGCATTTCAAAATAAAAGCTTTTTGCAGAACAGAACATGAACATATTATAAGTCGTTTTCAGACGGTGCTGTTGCTTTAAATCCACTCGAACTCTCATAAAGGGTTAAATAACACCCTGACATGGACTTATTATGGGATGTAGTGTAGCAGCGGACTGACCTGGGTGACTGTGGGAGCTGTGGTGCTGCAGGCTGAACCGGTCCAGGTCCAGGCCTCGGCCCAGGCCCAGGCCCCGGTCTAGGTCCTGGTCTAGGCCCCGGTGGTCCTGGTCTAGGCCCCGGTGGTCCTGGTCCTGGTGCTGGTGCTGGGCTGAAGCCTGGGGCCTCGTCCTGCTGTAGAACCCAGGGAGACTCTCTGCGTTGGTCCCACAGGCGGCCGGTCCGCTGGGGGCCGGGGTCTGCTGGGTCTGCTGGGTCTGGTGGGTCTGGGTCTGGGTCTGGGGGGTCTGGTGGGTCTGGTGGTCCAGGGTGTGGGGGGGCTGGTGGTGCTGGCTGCTCTGGGCCATCCACTCGATGGAGAAGGTTCCTCTCATGGCGGTCTGGGTCTGGTCTCTGTTCCAGGCTGTAGATCCGGTCTGGTCTGGTCGGGTGTGGAGCAGCTCTGAACCCTCCTGGTCTCAGCCCCTCTGCTTTTATAGGGGGGGTCCAGACTCCAGACCTCAGTCCAGACCTTCAGCCCCCCGGAGATCAAAGCACACACATCCTCACCCCCCCCCCCACCTCCTCCTTCAGTTTTCACAACTGCAGTAATTAAGACGTCTCATTCAGTCTCAATGAGGCTGTTACAACCTGGCTCCACTCAGTCTGGCTGGGAACCCCCCCCCCCATCTACACCCCCCCCCCCCCCACCACCACTCCTCCTTCCTGCCTCCAACAACAGATAATAGACACACCTCCCCCCCCCCCCCACTGTCTCCATTACACTGTAAATCCTCTGCTCCAACAACAACCTGAGCTTTTTGTTTCTGCTGCTTCTCTTTTTCCTCAACGGAGACGAAACATCAACAAAACATAAAAAACATCAAATATCAACAATTAGTTTTTAAATTAGGAGTTAAAATAAAAGTCACTCCATGCATCGACATGATTCTGTTGTTGCTGCAGGAAGTCGATCAAAACAAACCAAAATAAAAGCTTTTAGTTTCACTGAGTCCTGAATATTCATCACTATAATGAACTGATTTCTCATGTTTATAAAGCATTGATTTAAAAAAGATTGTTTTTCCTCTTTAAGTTTCTCACTGTGAATGTTTTAGTCGTTAATGTTCAAATATCCAGATCAATAAGAATCATTTAGAATTAAATGATTTAGAAACAGTAAAGCAGATGTTTTGCAGCAGATGTTTTGCAGCTGTTTTGCAGCTGTTTGGAACTCCAAGTTTCCAATAATCAATAATCAAAGGCGGCGTCAACGAGCGGTGAGTGGTTTAATGTGACCATGACGATGATCCAGGATCAGCCCAGATTAAAGGCTCAGTGACGACTTTTAATGTTTGTCATTAATTAACAAACAAGCTGAGGTTCAATGTTCAGTTTTATAAACTCTGACTGAAATACACATGAAAATACTACAGTCAAATACCTGCTTCCAGTATGAAGTACTCTGCAGTAATACTGAATACAACTATGATGTCATTCACTGTAATAACTGATCTGAATCTGCAGGTTATTTATACTGTTCAAGTATTTGATGATATTATATATAAATACTGTGTTACACTACAATGTATAGATATCATATCACACAGTGTAGAAATACTGCAGTATAATGTATTAATATATTGTACCACTACAGTATAGAAATACTGCGTTACACATACTGTATGTATAAATATTACTTATAGAAAAGGTTCAGTGGTAGAGTTAAATATAAAAACTGTTATAATACTGCATTGTATCAATACTCTTATAATACTAGTGTATAAATACTTCCTGTTACAACAATAAAAGTTTTCAGGTGAAATATTGTTTTCCTATTGGATTAAAATGTGATTATTATTGATTATTATTAATGAGTTTTATTATTGATTTATCTGTAGTTCAGTCCAGTGAAGTGAAAGTACCTGTAACTGGTACTTTAGTGAAGTACTTGAGTAAAAGTACTTTAAGCCTTCCTCCTCCTCCTCCTCCTCCTCGGCGCCTTCAATCAGATCCTTTCGATGCTAAACAGGATTATTATGGGATTGGGATCAGGCCGAGCACCTGATAACGACCTGGTTTTAGGGACTGGAGGGGGGGGGAAGGGGGGGGTGAGGGGGGGGGGGGGGCAGGGGGGGTCCGACTACCTGAGTCTGTCCGGTCTCACCTGAGGAGCCGCCGTTTTGTGTGCAAATGGAGCGCGAGCTCAGAGGATTAATCCGGTCAATGACGTAACGACCTCCATTGATAAGATAATGAGAGCGATCAGGCTCGTGCACGGTGCGCGATCACGGCGCGGGAAAATTCAACCATGTAGAAAAACAGACAGAGAGAGAGAGAGAGGAAGCTGCAGCTGACACGTGGATTACGTCACTGTGACGTTTAATATCGATACGAGTGAATCAATAGAAACATGAATAAAAGTCTAATTATTAACTTTATATTTCAGTCAATTTACTTTAGTTGTTCATATTTCTACTCCACAACAACAACAACAACAACATGTCACTCATTAACAGAAAGATTTATTAAACATAATTATATGATAATAATAATAATCTGTTAATGTTTAATAACAGGCTGCTTTTATTGGAGGAATAATATTTGATTGATCTTGATCCGGTTCAACTTGTCACTTGGTTTCTTTCACCATCAGGAGTTTGTAACGGAGAGAAACTTCCCTCTTTTTAGTTCATGAATCATAATTCATGAATCTGAACCAGTTTCCTACATGATTGTTTTATTTTGAAGGAGACGGTGCGTTCACTGACCGTCAGATTTCTACTGTTTTCTCTGTTTAATTATTTTCCATCCAGTTCCTTTGAATTCAGCTCCTCTTAAAACAAAAATGTTTTAGTTTCATTTTCATCAGCGAATCAGTGACTTTTATTTTGTCGAATCTAAATTATTTTCATACATGACATCATCAAAGTGTTGACATCATCATCTTATTTTGTAGGAGCCGTGACCTCAGACCGGGTCCTGGTTCAGGTCCTGGTTCAGGTCCTGGTTCAGGTCCTGGTTCAGGTCCTGGGATCAATACAGTAAATCTGAGTTGTTAAAGTACTTTTACATACTCTAAGTGTATTTCTATGTACTAATACTAGTCTCTAAGTCCATAAATAATAACCAATCAGAGCCTCAGAGCGTTGACGCCTCGGCGTCTTGGTCCCGTCTCCTCTCGTCTGCGTCCTGCAGACTGGAGAGGACGAGAGACACGAGCCACAGACAGAGACAGAGACATGATGGAGGTGAAGGAAACTAAACTAAACAAATGATCAGAAGCTCTTTGAACTCTTCACTGAACCAATCAACTCTGTTACTGTTGCATTCAGGTTCCTGTTCCTCGCTGGGAAACCACCAACACGCCACAAATACACACAACTTACACTGTAGCTTTTACAAATGACAACAAGACGTTTTCTTCTTCCTGCTCTTTTCCATGAATGTGTAAATTATAAACTGTTATCATTTTGTCAGTAAAATGGAACAAATATAATGTAATTAAACTCAATGAAATAACAACTAAAGAATCAATAAATCTAAATAACGAGTTGAATAATCCCATAATAATCTGTCATGTCACATAAAATAACAACACTCACGTCGTTATAATAATAATATTAAAAACATCTTGCTGGTTCATTTCTCATATTTAAAGGGATAGTTCAACATTTTGTCAAATTGGCTCATTGTCATAATCTTTATAGTCCTGATGAAAAACTGTCCCTGAAGGCAACACGCATCAGAGGTTTCCCTCTAAAACAGCTCACGGCTCTGCTCCGCCGTTCTAAAAACAGCTTGCACCGACAATTAAAGGTAACGAACCTCCTGCTGTGACTATAGGAGTTATGGTGATGGGACAGTTTCAAAATGTTGGACTATCCCTTTAAAGTGTCACGTTGATCAGATCTTCTCTCTGTTTGTTTACATCAGTCCTGCTGCTGCTGTGTGTGTGTGTGTGTGTGTGTGTGTGTGTGTGTGTGTCTAACGGCCTCCTGCTGCCTCCGTCTTTGATTGGCTCCATTCAGACTCTTTCATCTCTAATGGGGCTGTTTGCTGCTCTGTTATGGACACAAACGGCCTCCTGCTGCCTCCGTCTTTGATTGGCTCCATTCAGACTCTTTCATCTCTAATGGGCCTGTTTGCTGCTCTGTTATGGACACAAACACTCCTTCACCCCCCTCACCCCCCCCCCCCCCCCCCCCCTCTCACTGACAGGAGACACATGTCCCAACAGGAGCTGAGATTTCTCCTGCGTCTCCTCCAACGCGTGTCTGAGTCGTCTGCTTCCTCCACCACCGATATCTGATCAGATCTGATCAATACCTGCTGATACAAACACACAACACACAGCTGCAGTTACACTAATACAACACACAGCTGTTTAACATCATCTACAGACTCAGTGATGATCCTGGTTTTTATAAATAAACTTTCATTCACAGATTTTATATCAAAGGTCGAGGCCACGTCTTTTATTTTGAAAAGTCTGAAGTTATTGATCTGTTCTGAATAAAAAACAGGAATCTGTGAATCCGTCTCAATGAAAACCTTTGAAAACTTGGGTTTAGTTTGAATTATTTCTAATCAAAACAAAGTTCATTCTCCCTCAAATAAGTATTTAGTAGTTTTTAGACACTTTTTACTGCTTTTTCACTGTAAATAAGTAGAAAAATCTGAACGTGAAGCAAGTTTTTCTTTCTTGTTACAAACAACCAAACTTTTTTACTTATCAAGTGGAAATGATGTGAAAACAAGTTGATTTGTAGCTGATGAGTCTGAAAGAGTTTAGTTTTGACAGAAATGAGACAAATATTCTCCTAGAGTTTTTGCAGCTTTTCAAAATAAAAGTCGGCCCAGCAGGAACCGAGTCCTGGTCGTAAACGCTGGGCTGGGTCTAATCTCTGGATCCTCTATGCAGATGAAGGAGCTGCTGATGATGATGACGACTATGGGGTCAATAATCATTGATGGATTGGTGACGGTCTGCGGTGGCGGTGGCGGCGGCGGCGGCGCTCCGCCCCGTCTGTAACACGCTCAGTTACAACTCTTCCCTCTCACATTGATCCCTATCAACGCATCAAAGGCTGCCGAGGCTTTGAAGCCTCCAGTGGGACCGGTCTGACCCCCCATCTACACTATCTACCCCCTACTACCCCCCTCTACACTATCTACCCCCCTCTACCCCCCCCCACCCCCCGCTACCCCCCCCCTCCTCCTCCTCCTCCTGGCTCCTGGGGGGGGGGGGCTGCAGAGGGAAGTTTGTAACACTCACATTTACATTTCTTCCTCCACATTGTGTGACTTTGTGTTTAATAACAGACGGTGCGTTCACTGACCGTCAGATTTATCACCGTTTTATTTCATCCATTCCATTTGATTCGTCCAGCCGTGTCGTGATACTCAGTATTCCCACTGAAAATACACAAATACTGCAGTACACCCAGTACTACAGAACTATCTAACTCACAGTGGGGGGGTTGACAGGGTTCAAGGGGGTCCACTGCTGTTTCTGGACATTTTAACAGCTTTTCTAAGAATTTTTTAAACTTTTTTTTTCCAGAAATGTTTACACTTTTTTTAATTATTGTTTGCTTTTTTATATTTATTTGTTTGTTTTTTTTAGAAATTTTACCACTTTTCCTAGAATTTTTTTAAAGAAAAAAGTTTCTTCTAAAATTTTCTTTTCTTTTTTTTAACTTTCTTTCAAGAGATTTGACCCCTTTTTGTTTTATTGTTTGCTCCTTCTTTTGAGAAAGAAATTGTAACACATTTTTTATATATTTTTTGCGATGTCTTCTTTTTTGTTGAAATAAAGAAGAAGAATCGTCTCCGTCTCTGGTTTCAGTTTCATTTTGACTGAAGTTGAATTAATATTTAAATCTAGAATCAAAGAGGAGGTGAAGAGAGATAGAGAGAGAGAGAGAGAGAGAGAGAGGAGACGCAGGCGTTTGATGTTAAACTGCTCTTTAGAGGTTAATGAGGCCGTTAGGAAACGCCTGGGATTCACACCACACACACACACACACACACACACACACACACACACACACACACACACACACACACACACACACACACACACACACACACACACACACACACACACACACACACACACACAGGAAACGTAGCTGCAGCTCTGACATCGACGGTTTAAAACCTGAAGGAGAAAACCTTCCTTTGTCCTCGTGTCTTCTTCCTTCCTCTTTATCTGTTCCCTTCCTCCATCTTTCTTTCCCTTCTTCCTTCCCTGTTCTTCCTCCCTTGAATGAATCTGTTCCTTCTTTCCTTCCTTCTTTCCCTTCGTCCTTACTTCTTCCTTCCTTTTTGACCCAACCTGTTCCCTCCCTCCCTCTGTCTCCTTCCTTTTCCCTTCCTCTTTCCCCCTATATTTCTTTCTTTCCTTCCTTCCTTCCCTTTGTTCTTCCTTCCTTCCTTCCTTGACCCAGGACGACAACAAGAGGTTTAAATAAAACAAAGAGAAAGAAACTCAGATTTACCATTGACCCTGAAGGGGCCGCGACCCCCGACCCCCAGACGGGGTCTGAGCCGAGTCTGGATCAATAATCTGATCAGAGATCAGTCACAGGACGCTGAGTAGTTTGAACTACAGGTGGTGCTTTTATTGTGAAAGTCTGTCTACAGGAAACACTTTTATTATGAAACTGTAACAACAGGAAGTACTTTTAAATTAATTTAATTATATTAAGGACTTTTATTGTGACGGTGAATCAACAGGAAGTACTTTTATTGTGACGGTATAACAACACTAAATGCTTTTATTGTGACGGTGAATCAACAGGAAGTACTATGACGTCATTCATGTTGCTGGTGATCTTTGTGTTTTTACTATAAACAGAAACTTTTCTCTCTTTCTTTCTACTTTTTATGACTTTGATGAAGTGTTTGATCTTTTTATTCCACTTCTCTTTGATGTTTTGTTCAAATCAAATTTACTTTCACGTTGTTGATTTTAACTGAAACTGTTTTTTATTTTTTTATGAGATATTAAATGAACTTCCTGTGACTAAATGAACCTGTTGTTGTTTAGAAACAGTTTCAGTCTCTGTGGTTTTGAACTGAACGTTCAGCGTCGATGATGTCGTTGAAGGAAACGGGTCACTGGCTCACAGGTGTGTGATGATGATGTCATTTCCTGTTTGTGCATTTTCAAACTGACTTTCTGTTTTTTTCTATACAATTTCTATGAGATTTTGTTTAGTTTTATTTGTATATTTCCTCCTCAAACAGAGTCTTTTATTTTGAAATCTGAGGGTTGTGTTTCCTGTCTGGACGCCCAAACCAGACGGTGAGTTTAAATCTTCATCCATAAACAATTTATTATAAAATAGATTCAGATCAAAGGTAAAAACAAACATCTTAACATTAAATTCATAACATTTAGAATCTCTTGTTTTTCCT
>CM064904.1:27335233-27350233 GCA_030347415.2 Decapterus maruadsi | reverse complement strand
TGAGCCTCCGTAGCGTAGCTCTGAGCAGCTCACGGCTCTGCTCCGCCGTTCTAAAAATAGCTTGTACCGACAATTAAAGGTAATGAACCTACTGCTATGACTATAGGGATTATGGTGATGGGACAGTTTGACTAAATGTTGAACTGTCCCTTTAATCAAACATGTGGCGGTTGGTTTGGTTTTCATCCATGGACTAAAGCTGTTTTTACCTGAACTCGTCCTCTACCCAGAATCCTTTGCTCCGGCCCAGGTGCGACAGGAAGCTCCTCCGGCTCCGTCCCATCTTTCTCTCCAGGAGAAACAACACGAACCCCGGGAACCGGTTCTGGTTCTGGTTCTGGTCCTGGTTCTGGGTCTGGTCCTGGTCTCCAGGTCGACCGGAGGAAACTTTCCTCCTCTTCAGCGGAACCATGTTTCAGCCTCGGTGATGACGTCGCTCCGCGTCATCAATAATCAGGGACAGAGTCCGGTGAGTTGGACCAGTTCTGTTCAGTTCAGTTCAGTTCAGTTCAGTTCTTCTTCTCTGAGCTGTAACAACTTTAAAACCTCTAAAAGCTGCTGCAGAGACGAGGCAGCGGCACCGGAAGCAGCTGCAGGAGCCGCTGCACCGCGCGCACGTGACCAAAATAAGTCCGACTGGAAACAGAGGGGCTGTCCCATTTCTCCACACTTGACTCAGTGCGCTTGGTTACGCACACACTTTGGTGACGTTTTGCCGGCGGTACGTATATTTACATATAGTGTGCAAGCATGGATTAAGTGGCCAAGCGTGTGGGGGGAGATTTAAGAGCAATCGGGACACACTTGACAAGTGCAGACTGTGCCATTGCGCACAGTAGAACTACGACACACACACAGCACAGCAACAGTTTTAATAAACAGTGCTGCGGGATCATCGTCTCATGTCTCCATACTGTAAATGTCTCTATGTGCAAGATTCAAATCATAAATGTGTAAGCCCAACTCCGTGAGTAAATAAAACAAACAAGAAAAACGGAAAAACAGAGCATGATGAATATAAAATATTATATTAAAAAGTCATAATTATTTGATAAAAAGTTAATTTCTTTTTATTGAGATTAATTCAATCGCATTTCCTACGTGGCTCGAGGCTCCCGGTGACGGCGGACTTCACTGTGGTGCATTGTGGGATTTATACTTGGCCAAAGACCGCTCGGATGCGGTCTTACCTGTAGTGTGGGTAAAGTGCAAATTAAGCGCACTGCACTTTTGGTCGTTGGAGAAATGGGACACACTTGCACACTGACACTAAGCCCATGAACGCGCACGCCAAGTGTCCAAGTGTGCAAGTGTGATCAAGTGTGCGTATTGGGACAGGCCCAGAAACTGGGTCAGAGACTGAGCCCGCTACGGAAGCCCGCTGGTGTCAAAGTGAAGTCAAGTTAGATCAAATCAAAGTCATAACGATAGAAATCCAAAAATTAAAAGTTGACAAAGATCTTTGATGATTCCAATAAAACCACAGACACATCAAACATAAACACAGACATGTCAGCAGCAATAAATAAAGAAATATAAAATAAATGTGTGAAATGTGATGAATTGTTTGATCCAGTTGATTTTGAACGTGTTATTGAGAGTGGAGAAATCTAGAGAATTAAAACCTCCATTCTCATAAGAGTTCATTAGACTTGATTTTTTAATGTAATGGATTTAGTTTTTAGTTTAGTTTTAGTTTTGTTGGGCCATGTACAGGACGAACTGCTGACTCATGACTCGATGACCTCACAGCGGCGCGGCCCTCACGCGCCTCCAGGAGCTGGGCCTTGGACTTCAGCAGCAAACAAGCTGAGACGGAGTCAGAGCAACGGCCACAGGAGCAGCTGTAGAGGAACAGCCTGGTCCTGGTCCTGGTCCTGGTCCTGGTCCTGGTCCTGGTCCTGGTCCTGCAGAGCAACATGGACGAGCTGCTGCTGCTGCTGCTGCTCTGCTGCAGCCTAGCAACCGCAGGTAACATCATTACACCTGTTTATATGTATTTACATCTGAATTGTTGGCAACACCATACAAGGAGATCTTTCTGTGTTTCAACTGTGTCACAATGGAGGAGAAACACATCAGGACCTGAATGCAGACAGAAACACTGTGATGATGCAAAGTCATATTAGAAAATAAGTACAAACGAAACAAAAAACTGGTATAAAAGCTTAAAAATGTGTCCAGCAGTCCAAGGAAAGGTGATGGGTGAAAAACCAGAAGGTAAAAGGCTCATCATTGACCACTACATTATTTATTTATTCACCTTTATTTAAGCCGGTCGGTCCTGTTGAGACACAATGACCTGTTTTTCAAGGGAAGCCTGGAAATCACACGACACACTAAAGGGCGGTTCCGTCTAACTTGAGGTTCTTTTCTTCCAGTCAAACACTCTCTGAGGATGGGAGCCTCCGTCTCCTCTGAACACATGAACATCCTCAGCAGCCAGATGTCAGACTACGTGGACGGAGTCCAGATGGTTTACTTCAACAGCAGCAGCTTGAAGGGGGTGGAGCCCCGACTGGACCGGCTCCGGCAGATCAGAGAGGAGGATCAGGAGCAGTGGGACAGGATCTATGGGAACCACGCGGCATTGGAGCGGCATGTCAGACGTTTCATAGAGCGAGTCATGCAGCACTGTGACCAGACTGAAGGTTTGTTCCTGACCACATGGCCATCGGGGGGGGGGGGGGGGGTAGGATCGTCTGGGGCAAAGTTTGCTGAAAGAGAAAACCTTTACTCAGTTTAGTTTGCATTGAAAGCTGCGCTTTATGTTGCAAGAGGTCACTTTATCAGAGCCTTGTTTATCTTTAGTGTCTTTATGTTGTTGGCAAACGTTGCAAACGTGCAGCCATTCATCTGTTCAGACAGAGAAAGCTTCTCTGGCCTCAGCGCTCTGTTTGACTTTTAACGATCGAAATCGTGACTTTATTTTTTAAAAATCGTGATATGATATTTCTTCCCTATCGCCCAGCCCTAGTTTATTTCTATTTTTTGTATTTGATAGAACAGAATAATAAGTATTATAACAGTGTTTGTGATAGTTGTTGTCTTCCTCTCTCTGCCTCAGGTTTTCAGACCTTCCAGGCGAGCTGGGGCTGTGAGTTGGACACTGAGACGCGAGGCCGTAACGCTTTCTTCAAACTGAGTTGTAACGGAGACGACTTCCTGACGTTGGACCAGCAGAACCTGACGTGGATCGCTGCGGCCCCCCAGGCCGAGGCCCTCAAACAGCAGTGGGACAGGGAATTTGTCCCAATGAGGGACATCTACCTCTGTGTCGACGTCCTGAGGGAACATATGGACAACGTGGGTGATTTCATCCTTACAACAGGTAGATCATCAGTTGAATGTGTCGTCAACATGAAGGAGACGTCTCTCCTGATGATGCTGTTGTTTTTAAACCCTGCAGCCCCCCCCTCCGTGTCTCTCCTCCAGAAGACCCCGTCCTCTCCGGTCCGCTGCCACGCCACAGGCTTCTTCCCTCCCAGAGCCGTGATGTTCTGGACCAGAGACGGAGAGCGTCTCCATGACGACGTGGACCACCAGGGACGGATCCTCCCCAACCACGACGGAACCTTCCAGACCAGCGTCGACCTGAACGTCTCCTCGGTCGGCGCTGAGGACTGGAGCGGCTACGACTGCGTGTTCCAGCTGTCAGGACTGAAGGATGACATCATCACCAACCTGGACAGAGCTCGCATCAGGACCAACATGGAAGCAGCTGGAGTCAGAGATGATCAAGGTGATAAACAACATCCACACAGGACGCCTACAGGCCTGTAAATAACTCTGAGGGTAACCTCCATGTCTCTGCAGAATAAATAAAGGTTCATAAATAAATAAACAATCTACAACAAATATCACATTGCACGACAAAAAGGGGAGACGTAGCTCTTTAGTTTCATTCCTGCGTGTTTGTAGCGTCTCCTCCTGGCGTGCAGCGCCTCCCGGTGGCGAGAAGCTGCACAGCTTCATCTTTTTTCTGTCAGAGAAGGTTTGAGGTTTTTTAAAGTGGACGAATGTGACACATGATGAACTTCACCTACACACTGTGTGATGATGGCTTTGTGTCATTGTGTTTTGTCCAACGACACAACCGTTGTGGGTAAGAGGAGGATGACATCATCACTTCCTGAATGTGATGAGCTGTTCACCTGTATTCATCTTCAACAACAGTTGTGAACATACAGACAGTGGTTTAAAAGCTGGTTAACAAACCACATCAACTAGTGCAGCGTGTGGTGTTTAAAGGACGATTCCGGGTAAATTCCCCTCAGGCGGTGTGTTGTGTGCTGTATTTTAGGTCTGACAGAAGGAATCTGAAGGTTTTCAGTTTAACGTCTCCTGTTTGTGTCTGTCCCCGCATCGCCACGGCAACGATGAATGGGAGCGGATTGAAGTTCTGCTGCTGAGGCTGTTTCCAGTCTCTGCATTTACCCTTTATTTCCCTCTAAACCAACTCTGTGTGGTAACGTTGTGTTATTATCTCATAGCGTGGTGAATGTGCAGGTCACAACTTGTCCACCAGAGCGTTGTGGAGTTGTTGGATTGTGTATTTGATGAGTTTGATGAGGGAAACCAAGACATCCCATAATGAGCCTCCGTAGCGTAGCTCTGAGCAGCTCACGGCTCTGCTCCGCCGTTCTAAAAATAACTTGCACCGACAATTAAAGGTAACGAACCTACTGCTATGACTATAGGGATTATGGTGATGGGACAGTCTGACTAAATGTTGAACTGTCCCTTTAAAATGGTATGTTTTCTACTGAGCAGAGAAGGCCAGTAACGCCTCCGTCGCCGTCATCTCTGTCCTGGTTCCTCTCGCTGTCGTCCTCATCGCCGTCGCTGGAGTCCTGGTTTCTAAACACAAGAAAGGTGAGAGGAAAGTAGACGACGATCTGATTCAATGCTCGCACAACATTTAGATTTTAGTGTTTGAGTTCAAATTTGAAACGAGCTAAACAATGAGGTGATTAAGTCTGAGTCGGATCTTCTTCTTCGGTGGTGATGAGCGGATCAAAGAGCCGACACCCTGTCATTTCCAACTGTCTTTTCTCTCGTTTTCAGCCAAAGAGCGTCCATCGCGTAAGTAAAACTGATTTTATTCTGTTTCAAACGATCTCATGGATTAATTATGATTTTTTAATCATTTTGTTGATTGTTGATTTCCTACATTTACTGTTTCTAAATGTTCAGTCCTGGTTAAATGGACTTTTGACACCAACGGTGTGTTTCTGATCTTACAGCTCCTGAAATCAGCTGTGAACTCTCTGAGCGCCTGAACCCAGAACCCTGACTGGCCAACGTTTGACCAGTGACCTCAGTGACCTCAGTGACCTCAGTGACCTCAGAGTGACCTCAGTGACCTCAGTGACCTCAGTGACCTCAGAGTGACCTCAGTGACCTCAGTGACCTCAGAGTGACCTCAGTGACCTCAGTGACCTCAGTGACCTCAGAGTGACCTCAGTGACCTCAGTGACCTCAGTGATGGAACAATGTGTCACAGTATCCAGCTAAGAGAGTGGCTGCAGCAGGTTTATTCATTTCTTTTCATCAGGATGTTATCATTCATATCATCTGTGTTGAAACTTTGATTCATGATCAAACACAAAATAAATGTTGTTCCATCCGCTGTAGTTGGACTGTGTGTTTATTAGTGTGAATGTAGATAGATGGTGTAGATGGACAAGGTTCTTCTTCCTGTCTTTCTTTATTATTATTCTCACTTCTTCAATTATGTGATTAAATTGTGGTTCTGGTACTCGTTCTGGTACCGATTATGGTACCGGTACTGGTACCGGTTCTGGTACCGGTACTGGTTCTGGTACCGGTTCTGGTACCGCTTCTGGTACCGGTTCTGGTACCGGTTCTGGTACCGGTACTGGTACCGGTTCTGGTACCGGTACTGGTTCTGTTACCGGTTCTGGTACCGGTACTGGTTCTGGTACTGGTTCTGGTACCGGTTCTGGTACCGGTTCTGGTACCGGTACTGGTTCTGGTACTGGTTCTGGTACCGGTTCTGGTACCGGTTCTGGTACCGGTACTGGTTCTGGTACCGGTTCTGGTACCGGTACTGGTTCTGGTACCGGTTCTGGTACTGGTTCTGGTACCGGTTCTGGTACCGGTTCTGGTACCGGTACTGGTTCTGGTACTGGTTCTGGTACCGGTTCTGGTACCGGTACTGGTTCTGGTACTGGTTCTGGTACCGGTTCTGGTACCGGTACTGGTTCTGGTCCTGGTTCTGGTTCTGGTACCGGTTCTGGTACCGGTTCTGGTACCGGTTCTGGTTCTGGTACCGGTACTGGTACTGGTATCGGTTCTGTGACTGGTACTAGTTCTGGTACCGGTTCTGGAATCGGTTCTGGTACTGGTTCTGGTCCTGGTTCTGGTACCGATTCTGGTACCGGTTCTGCTTCAACTGGTGGAAGGATGGAGCAGAGAGGAAGGATAGAGGGATGGAGCAGAGTTCTGGATAGAGGGATGGACTGGTTCTGATGGAGCAGGTTCTGGATAGAGGGATGGACTGGTTCTGGTACTGGTTCTGGAGGAAGGTTCTGGGATGGAGCAGAGAGGAAGGTTCTGGGATAGCAGAGAGGAAGGATAGAGGGATGGACTGGTTCTGGATGGAGCAGGTTCTGGATAGAGGGATGGTTCTGGATAGAAGGATGGAGCAGGTTCTGGTAAGGTTCTGAGGAAGGTACTGGTTCTGGTCCTGGTTCTGGTTCTGGA
Source organism: Decapterus maruadsi (assembly GCA_030347415.2). Taxonomy (NCBI): domain Eukaryota; kingdom Metazoa; phylum Chordata; class Actinopteri; order Carangiformes; family Carangidae; genus Decapterus; species Decapterus maruadsi. The sequence goes on along the minus strand of CM064904.1, from coordinate 27,343,504 downwards.
TACCGGTTCTGGATGGAGCAGAGAGGAAGGTTCTGAGAGGAAGGTTCTGGGATGGTTCTGGTTCTGGATAGGGATGGACTGGTACTGGATGGAGCGGTTCTGTGACTGGTACTAGTTCTGGTACCGGTTCTGGAATCGGTTCTGGTACTGGTTCTGGTCCTGGTTCTGGTACCGATTCTGGTACCGGTTCTGCTTCAACTGGTGGAAGGATGGAGCAGAGAGGAAGGATAGAGGGATGGAGCAGAGAGGAAGGATAGAGGGATGGAGCAGAGAGGAAGGATAGAGGGATGGAGCAGAGAGGAGGGATAGAGGGATGGAGCAGAGAGGAAGGATAGAGGGATGGAGCAGAGAGGAAGGATAGAGGGATGGAGCAGAGAGGAAGGATGGAGGGATGGAGCAGAGAGGAAGGATAGAGGGATGGAGCAGAGAGGAAGGATAGAGGGATGGAGCAGAGAGGAAGGATAGAGGGATGGAGCAGAGAGGAAGGATAGAGGGATGGAGCAGAGAGGAAGGATAGAAGGATGGAGCAGAGAGGAAGGATGGCCTTTACTGGACACTATCTCAGAAAGAAAGTACCTGAAACCAGCTGTAAAGCCACTGCAAGCAGCTGATTGGACGGTGGACGTTAGTCTTTCATGGTGTTGTGACATTTTAAGGCGGTATTGGGAGATAATCGATGCATGTGGAGATAAACCTCTAGTCTCCACTCAGACAGTCAACGTGTTTCTGTTCAGAGGCTGGTTCAGTCTGGTTGTTGTTGAGCGGCGGCGGCGGCGGCGGCGGCGGCTCAGAGGCTGCAGAGCAGAGCGAGGGAAGCGCTGCTCTGAGATCAGACTGATAACCGACCAATCAGCAGCAGCATCAGCAGCATCAGGACCGATAAGGAGGCAGTGGAGGGAACACAGTGTTCACGAGGAGTCTGATGGTGATGATGATGATGATGATGATGATGATGATGGTGATGATGATGTGATTGGTTCAGATGAGACTGAGGTGTGTGTTTCCTCCGTTTGTCCAGCAGGGAGCACTGACACCTTTATTTATCTCCTGTTAAATCTCCAGGTTGTTTTTCATCGTTAGCTTCATAGAAAGATTAAAATGTCTTTATACTGCTTGTTTTTTCATTAAGGACTTTCTAAATACGACTGAATAGACCTATATCTTATACCAAATATTACAATAATCAAACTATTCTACAACAAAAGATAAACATATGGTTCATCATATTATTCTATGTTATATGATACATAAACCTGACTAAGCCATGATGTTGTTGTTGTGTATGTATTTTTGTTGTTGTTATTTTTTTACTAATGTTTATTAATGTGCATTGTCCATTTTCAAATAAACTAAACTAAATATGATATTATATGATATATGATGATATAAAAGCCATGTTATAAATACTTAATGGCGTGGTGTCATAGTTTCTGTAGGAACTCAGCCTACATACACAGTGTATGTATGAGTTCCTACAGCCTATAAACTAAAGTATATTATCCACCATTCATTATTTTCACTCTGTAAATGTTAATGTTATGTCGGCTCCAAAGAGCCTGGCGTACATACCATAATAAGCTATAGCTTCAGTCTACACCAGTGGTTCCCAAACTTTTTGTCTTGACCCCCTGAGTCTTTTCATTTACCACAAGTCTCTTCTTTTTTAATCCATCAAATGATAATAAAGTTTATTTAAATAGCACTACGACATCAGATGATGATTCTCCAAAAGTGGTCAAACTAAACAACTGATTAAGAAATGAAAACTAAACTAAACTTCAAACAAAGACTATTTTAAATTATGACTAAACTGTTTAAACTTCTGACTGTTTGTTGTGGTCAAATTTGTCTAAACTAAAGTTGTAGGATTGTCTCAAACTAAAATGTCAAACTAAATGTAAATAGACTGAAAAATGACATCATATTCATTAATTAAATTATAATCAAATAGACTTAAACTAGTTGTTTGTTTTAAATTAAATGAAAACTAAACTAAGAGTTAAACTAAACCAGACGTGTTGCTAAATTGTTTCATTACATTCGTTAAATAATCTAAACTCGTCTAAACTAAACTAGACTAAACTAGACTCTCTCACAACTAAACTAAACGTGCACGCAGACTAAACGGAAATAAACTAGACGAAACTAGTGTTGTTGTCGATATCAACATTTTAAACTAAACTAATGTGCGTCTAGTTCTGACTAAACTAACTAGGTCCAAACTGGACTGACTAAACTAAACTGACTAAACTGCCTGTCGAAACTAAACTAGACTAAACTATGGTGCGCCGCGACTGTTAATCGAAACTTAAAGAAACCAGTAATAAATCTAGATGCAAACTTTTGACAACAATAAACAAAGCTGACTAGACTAGGTTGTTGTAGACTAAACTAAACTGGCAAACTAGTAATGGTAACTTAAAGTGACTCAGGATATCTACTTATCATCTTGGTAATAAATTAATTAGCCTAATGTTTCTAGACTAAACTAGCAATGTGCTCAAACTAAACTAGACTAAACTAAACTACCCCACTTTGGGAACCACTGGTCTACACGGTTTGTTTACTGACCAGTCTGTTCATTTAGTCAGTCTCTTCTTTTTTAATCCATCAAATGACTAAACTGAACTAAACTAAACTAAACTAAACTAAACTAAACTAAACTAAACTAAACTAAACTAAACTAAACTAGACTAAACTAAACTAAACTAGACTAAACTAAACTAAACTAGACTAAACTAGACTAAACTAAACTAAACTAAACTAGACTAAACTAAACTAAACTAAACTAAACTAAACTAAACTAAACTAAACTAAACTAAACTAAACTAAACTAGACTAAACTAGACTAAACTAAACTAAAGTCACATCAGCCTGGTGTGTGTGTGTGTGTGTGTTCAACAGTGTGTGTGTGTTTGAGTGTAAAGTCCAATGTGAACAGCGTGTCCTCGCGCCTCTCTCCTCCCCCTCAGTCATATGACCAACACTTGACTCCACTTCCTCAAACTCTGCAGCTCAGTGTGTTTGTTCTGCCTCAACACACACACACAGACTCACACAGACTCACACAGACTCACACACCCCCACGGACACACACACACTCCCCTGCCCGGGAAACCAGACGAGCCTCGGTGTCACGCGCGGCCTGTGTTCGGATTTTGCAGCCGCGCGACCGGAGCTGATGGCGGGTCAGAGGAGCGGAACCGGAACCAGGATCGAGACCGGGACCGGGTCTAGATCAACGAGGAGCCGCCACCGCCAGCACCACCATGCTGCCTTCACGGTCCCCTCGGTGCTCTCAGTGCTGCTGCTGCTGGTGGTGGTCACCTGCTGCGGAGCCAAACCCAGCAACATCGTCCTGATCCTGACCGACGACCAGGACGTGGAGCTGGGGGGGATGGTGAGTCCACGGCACCAGCTGTCACCCACACACACACACACACACACCTGGGGTCGCTGTGACGTCACACACCTGTCTGTTTGCCATCCTATAGAATCTAATGAGGCCTTGTTATGGAGTTTCTATCAGTTCACTGTCAAACACTGAACATCATCAGGAAAAACACCAAAACTAATCCAGATGATGACGTCATGCTGTTCACCTGCTCCCATATGAGTCAAAGTAAAATTACAGATCATAAACTAGACAAATAGCTACTGTACAACAAGTAAAGCTTTTCTTTTTAATTCTTCATTTGAACAAAGAAAACTATTTTTTTTCCACCACGTGAGTGAAGCTGAACTTCTAAAGTTTAACATGTTTAAGGCACTAATATGTGATTAACTCCAGAATTAATACAATGGGCTACAAACAGAGGAATAAGTCATAAAACAGTAAAAGTTACACAGTAATCCCACATTACATAAACTGCAGCTCAGGATGATTTTACTATAAAATATTAGTAGTAAAATTTACTACGTCATCAAAAAGGCCTGGTTTAGTGTTGTTATGTTGTATTATTGTCACTTTAGTATTGATGTGTGTGCGTCAGAGAGGCAGCAGGTGGATGTTGATGCTCATTCATCACTTCATCATCACAGGAACTCATATAGAAACCTATGAATCAGGACTTTATCACAGCTTCTGTTTTCTCGTCTCTCTCTGGTTCAGACGCCCATGAAGAAAACCAAAAGTTTAATTGGAGACGTGGGAGCGACGTTCGTCAACTACGTGAGTACAAGTACACGAGTGCAGTACTTTAATGACATGATGAAATACTTGTTGTTCCAGATGAAACCTGAGCTCTGAAACAACGTCCACACCGACATCATGAGATCAGGATCTGAACTCAGGAATCACAAGTCAAACCTCTGACACACGAGCAACAGCAGCTTCTCTAAATATAGTTTCACAACCCAGACCTGCACCGCAAAACCTCAACAATAACCAGGAATACGTGTCTCATTTCAGTCCAAACTCATCTCATTCTACTTCAAACAGCACTCATCACATTAAAGCAGCACTTTGTACTTCGTTCAAGTTGATTCTCATTTGAAATAATAGAAAAGTGAAAATGATTAAAAACAAGTTCATGTTTAGATGAGTTTTATTTTAAGTGAAAAGAGTTGGTTTTGACTGGAAGGTTGAGTTTTTTCAGTGAGGAGTGGAGCATCCGTCTCTCAGTGGATCCTGTGTTGTTGTCACAGGAAGCCTCTGATCTCTGTTCTTATTAAAGTGTTGTGTTGTTGTTGTTGTTGTTGTTGTTGCATTCACCTTGTGTTGCAACTGGATGACTGCCACATCCTGTCGTGTTGCTCCAGTTCACGGTGACTCCTCTGTGCTGCCCGAGCCGCAGCAGCATCCTGACGGGCCGCTACCCCCACAACCACCAGGTCAGGAACAACTCTCTGTCGGGGAACTGCTCCAGCCCCCGCTGGCAGAACGGCCCCGAGGCCGAGGCCTTCCCCGTCTACCTCAGCAAGCAGAAGTACCAGACCTTCTTCGCTGGGAAATACCTCAACCAGGTGAGCACACGTCTGCCCTCACCTTAAATATATAATATATGGGGCGGTGTTTAGCTCAGTTGGTAGAGCACCCGCCCCATGTGTTGAGGCTATAGTCCTCGCTGCAGGCGGCCCCGGTTCGAATCCCGCGTCGGACGGCCCTATACTGCATGTCATTCCCCCATCTCTGCCTCCCATTTCCTGTCACACTCTCAACTGTCCAATCTAATAAAGCCATAAAAAAAAAAAAAAAAAAAAAATATATATATATATATATATATATAATATATAACTACATCTGTGGAGCTGGTTCATACAAATAAAGATGGATTAGACCTCTTTTACTTTTTTATTTGCATATGTGAAATAAAACAAATATATTTACTTATCTCTATTAATAGGGAGAAAGATACGAATAAACAAATGTGCAGGCGAGGTCAGAAAGCATGACTTCACCTTGACCTAACACATAATTTAAATAAAGTAAAACACTCAATACAACCAGTTAAGTGATATTCTGGTGCAAATCAAACTAAAAGACATAAAATAGCCTAGTATAAAAACAAAACAACAAAACATTTCAAATAATAAATAGCCTAGTGGTTCTAGCAGCAGCAGCAGCAGCAGCAGCAGCAGTTCATCCTCTGGGACCATGAACGTCCAAAAGTTTGATCCAAACCTGGTGGTTTTTCCGTCTGGATCAAAGAGCTGCAGCGTCATGTCTGCTGTTGTCTTATTTATTCTAATAGAATGTAATGATGTTATAGGTTAGGGTTAGCGAGACGGCGGCTCTGCTGGTTTCACAGCAGCAGCAGCTCTGCTCAGACCACCGGGGGGAGGGAAGGGGGGGGGTCGGGGGTGTTTCTGGTGTTTCTGGTGTTGGAGCTGTTTAACACCTCAGCTCTCTGTGCTTCCTGTCACCATCAGTCTCAGACTTGAATGAATCATTACAACAGACCCAGAGACGCTGGTTAGCTCGGCCACTGCACGGCTGAGGATCTCAGAATATTCAGGTTTTCTGTGATTTAACAGCTAGTTCTAAATGATAACACAACATCTGGACATAAACAAGAGTAATAATACATGATAACACATCTGTGCAGCTCTGAAGTTTAAACTACGACGTCCACATCATCACTGTAAACATCATTAGCATGCTGGCTTTAGCATTTAGCGCTGATTAGCTGCTAGCATGGCTGTACTCTGTTGTTTTGACTCTGTTTATCAATAAACACCTACAATGACATTTCCAGCACGTTAGCATGCCGTTAGCCTACTGATGTTAGCATAAGTAGGCTAGCTATGGTCAATCAATGTTTTCTACTTTAACTCTTGTTTATTTTTGCTTAAATAATAAATCCACAGACCAAACACTTGGTCTTAACTCATGTAGGCCTACACCTACATCAACCTCAGCTAGCCGATACTGTTAGCATGCTGGCATTAGCATTTAGCATCATAGAGCTGTGAACACTTGTATTTAGTCTGTAAGTATTACACTAATGACATTCCCTTAACAAAGAATACACAACCCTTGTTAGTCTAGTTTTAATCTTAACCTCTTATCTTGTTTATACTTTCAAATATGTTTTTTATATTCTGCTCTGTAACATTTTCATTGTGTTGTGTCGGCTAAATTTGTGTTTATTGTCTGTGAATTTTCCCACAATATAAGTGTCATCTAGGTTTGTTCAGTGTTCACTAATATAAGTTAAAAGACATTTTAATAACCTAATTTAATACGACTGTGCTAACGTGCTAAATGAAGATGATGTGTTGTTGTGTCAGTACGGCAGTAAAGAGGCAGGAGGCGTGGCCTATGTTCCTCCTGGCTGGGACCAGTGGAACGGACTGGTGAGACACACACACACACACACACACACACACACACACACACATAAATCCTGTTTTCCCAGGTTCTTCTTATCAGCAGCTGCTGTCTGTTTGCAGGTGGGGAACTCTCAGTACTACAACTACACGCTGTCGGTCAACGGCAAAGAGGAGACGCACGGAGACGCGTATGAGAAGGATTACCTGACAGACCTCATAGTGAGTACAGTCTGAGCTCTGGTGGTGAGTTCAGTGACTCCACGAGCCCATCATCACCATCATCATCATCATCATCATCATCATCATCATCATCATCATCATCATCATCATCATCATCATCATCATCATCATCATCATCATCATCATCATCATCATCAGCCTATTTCACTTCTGTGCAGACGTTTATGTAAGAATTTATGGCAAAGCCAGAGACAGAGATCTGCAGCTGAGGTGATGAAACCTGGACCCGCCCGCTGTCCGTCAGCACAATGCACGGTTAATCATCGACAGCCAGTGAATGAGAAACAGGAGGAAAGACCAGAGTTGGTGTGAATTCTCTGAAAACTAGACTTCAGGAGGCGACACGTGACCGTTTCTGCTGAACCAGCTGCCGAGGTTTTCTGCTTTAAATATAGTTTATGAGAACTGAACTTCCCCCTTTTCTACCTGCGCTGACAGCTGGAGACCGAGCCGCGTCTGCACTTTTATCTCAGAACAACCTCCCAGTGAAAAGAAGCCGTTGTGTTACAGGCACAAACAAATCCAAACAAATCCAGTTTATTTTTATTCCCTGCAAACTCACAACAGTTGCACCTGCATTTGCATTAAAATATCCTGTATCACAGAGGAATTAAAGGGACAGTTCAACATTTAGTCAAACTGTCCCATCACCATAACCCCTATAGTCATAGCAGTAGGTTCGTTACCTTTAATTGTCAGTGCAAGCTATTTTTAGAACGGCGGAGCAGAGCCGTGAGCTGCTCAGAGCTACGCTACGGAGGCTCATGGGATTTCTTGGTTTCCCTCATCAAACTCATCAAATACACAATCCAACAACTCCACAACGCTCTGGTGGACAAGTTGTGACCTGCACATTCACCACGCTATGAGATAATAACACAACGTTACCACACAGAGTTGTTTTAGAGGGAAATACAGAGACTGTTGATGAACAACTGTCCCTGAAGGCAACGTGCATCAGAGGTTTTACGCGGCTCTGCTCCGCCGTTCTAAAAACAGCTTGCACCGACAATTAAAGGTAACGAACCTACTGCTATGACTATAGGGGTTATGGTGATGGGCCAGTTTGACCAAATGTTGAACTATCCCTTTAACATCTGCTGCATCTCACTGATCTGTATCTCAGCTGTTTCACATGAGGACGAATCTAGAAACTACAAAAAAGAAAAACAGAGCAGCAGAGAGGCTGATAGTGATGATGATGATGATGATGATGATGATGATGATGATGATGATGATGATGATACAGCTGAGTGT
>CM064904.1:27285233-27330233 GCA_030347415.2 Decapterus maruadsi | reverse complement strand
TAGTCAAACTGGCCCATCACCATAATCCCTATAGTCATAGCAGTAGGTTCATTACCTTTAATTGTTGGTGCAAGCTATTTTTAGAACGGCGGAGCAGAGCCGTGAGCTGCTCAGAGCTACGCTACGGAGGCTCATGACGTTGTGTTATTATCTCATAGCGTGGTGAATGTGCAGGTCACAACTTGTCCACCAGAGCGTTGTGGAGTTGTTGGATTGTGTATTTGATGAGTTTGATGAGGGAAACCAAGAAATCCCATAATGAGCCTCCGTAGCGTAGCTCTGAGCAGCTCACGGCTCTGCTCCGCCGTTCTAAAAACAGCTTGCACCGACAATTAAAGGTAACGAACCTACTGGAAATGGGCCAATTTGCAAAAAATGTTGAACTATCCCTTTTTAAATCATAAAAGTGCTGATCCAGTGGATGTGCTTCACGCTGCACTAACGCTCACTGTTCCTGGACATTGAACTCACCACAGGGGAAGAAAACGTCGCCAGTCGTTTTATAAAGTTTTAGATTCTCACGCGACCAAAGATTCTCTGCAGCTCGTTGTGATCCGGTCCAGAGCTTCACATTTTACATTAATTCACATTCATTTCCTGCCTGCGACTGGTTTAATGTCATGTTTTCTGTTTTTAATCTGTAAACAAACCTGTAAAACTGCAACGTGTCAGAAATTAGTCGTTGAGATTTAGATTTAGTTTGTTTTGACAGAGCCAGTGTTTCCTGTTCTTTATGCTAAGCTATGCTAAGCTAAGCTAAGCTAAGCTAAGCGGCTGCTGGCTCCGTCGACACACGTTTAACTTTCCTAAACCGTCCGACAGCTTTTCCTTCAGGAGTTTTGAGCCGGTGTTTTTATTCCTGCAGCTCTGAGTCCAGTCCGTCGAGTCCATTTAAACATATAACGGGACTCATTTAGTTTTCTCAGCGTTTTAATCTTTTAATCCTGACGTGTGGTTGTGAGAATATTATTCATGATAACAGGAGGGAAAACAATGTGTGTGTGTTTGTAAATGAGTGTGTGTTTTGTTTATTTTTTATTATTAAGGGAAATCTGTCATGGTGACGTTGGAGACGCTTTAATCCTGTGAGAAAACCTTGTTCCTGCACTGACGAGGTGCACGTGCCTTAATGTGAATGTATTTTTGCACTGTGATGAAACTGATTAAAGATGAATCAGAAGCATTTGGGTGGAAATTCATCATTCAACACAAAACAAATCACAATTCTGTTACTCTTTAAAGGGATAGTTCAACATTTAGTCAAACTGTCCCATCACCATAACCCCTATAGTCATAGCAGTAGGTTCGTTACCTTTAATTATCGGTGCAAGCTGTTTTTAGAACGGCGGAGCAGAGCTGTGAGCTGAACAACTGTCCCTGAAGGCAACGTACATCAGAGGTTTTACATGAATTTCCCTCTAAAACAACTCTGTGTGGTAACGTTGTGTTATTATCTCATAGCGTGGTGAATGTGCAGGTCACAACTTGTCCACCAGAGCGTTGTGGAGTTGTTGGATTGTGTATTTGATGAGTTTGATGAGGGAAACCAAGAAATCCCATAATGAGCCTCCGTAGCGTAGCTCTGAGCAGCTCACGGCTCTGCTCCGCCGTTCTAAAAATAGCTTGCACCGACAATTAAAGGTAACAAACCTACTGCTATGACTATAGGGATTATGGTGATGGGACAGTTTGATAAAATGTTGAACTGTCCCTTTAACTAAAGTTCCTTTCTTCAGGTCCCTTTAAGTTTCATTTCCCCTCAGCTGAGGGAGTTCCTCAGAACCCCTGCTTTCATCTTCTTCCTTCTAAACACAACTTCATCTGAAGCTCAGTGACCTCATCAGACTCAAGAACTCCTCCAGGGACTTTATTCAGATTCACCACAAACATTCACCAACATCTGCAGAGGGAGTTTTATTATTATTCATCATGTTTCTGTCTGAGTCGTCCTCCTTGAACTGATGTTTGTGTAAATAGTTTTCCTCTTTAATGGTTCTATATATTAATACTCATGATGATAGTTTTCTTTTATCAAACAGCCTCAGCTCAGACTCTAACGATCAGACGACAGCAGGTCTAAACAGAGAGGACTGGACCGGCTCTGTTCACATAAATACAGTTTATTAACAGTTTCAACGACACGTGAACGGGTTTATTTTCTTTCATTCTGAGAGTTTGTGACAAAAAAAGACATTTTTAGGGAAGTTGAAAACAGGAAGTGGCGTCATTTAGAGAGAGAGCAGGAATGAAGGTTTTACTGCGTCCACACACAGTTCCCATCAGAGGTACTTGTACACATCAGAGGTACTTGTACACATCAGAGGTACTTGTACACATCAGAGGTACTTGTACACATCAGAGGTACTTGTACACAGCTTTGTCCTGCAGCGTCTGGATCTCCAGCTTGACGGGACATTTGTAGAAGTGCGACAGCAGCGTCTCGGCGTAGCCGATCAGGAAGTAAAACTTCATCGGCTGCAGTTTCTGCAGCATCAGAGCGCAGACGACCAGCAGGTTCCCTCGCCGTTTGATCACGATCTCGTTGGCCAGGCAACCGTGGAAAGTCCCGAACATGAACCTCCGGAGGAACACGTCCTCCACCGTCCGCTCCGACGCTCCGTCCTCCCCCTTCAGGTTACCTGGGGGGGGAGGGGGGTGAGACATAAATAAATACAACTCAGACAGGAGATTCATGGCATGAGGGAAATAAATTAATTGCTTAAAGGGATAGTTCAACATTTTGTCAAATTGCCCATCATCCTTATAGTCATAGCAGTAGGTTCATCACCTTTAATTGTCGGTGCAAGCTATTTTTAGAACAGTGGAGCAGAGCCGTGAGCCGGTTTTGCATGAATTTCCCTCTAAAAACCAAGAAATCCCATGAGCCTCCGTAGCGTAGCTCTGAGCAGCTCACGGCTCTGCTCCGCTGTTCTAAAAATAGAATAAATAGACACTCACTGCTGTGCTGGGACAACCATCCTTTGCGGTGGCCGATGTGATGCGGGTGAAGCGCCTGCTCGTAGGTCAAAGGTCGGTCTCCTTTCCCCACGCGGACACGAGCCGCTCGATTCTGACGACGACAGGAGGAAAACATGAAACAAAACATGTTCAGACTTTACAAAAAAAGATGTGACGATACTGAGACGAGAGGAAACGGACTCAGCCTTCTTTACCTTACAGCACGCTGCAGTGACGTGGACGCCTCTGGTGCTCAGGCACGCGGCTCTGGGGACGACGCTCTGGGGACGGAGAACCAGAGGAAACAGCACAATCAGATCAGATCAGACCAGAATGATGACATGAGGATTAATAAATGTTGATATTTATAAAACTAGAAAGATTGTTTGATTGTTGTACATGGTTGATGAACTCCTACAGTATAAGACTATGGCAGGTTGATGAATATATCAAATTAAAACACATATGGATGGTTTTATGGTATTTATTTATTCCCTGTTTTATTGAACTAGTCATTTATATGTTTTTCTGTTGGACAGGAGGTTTTTTACTGTTTACACGAGGATTAATAAATGTTGAACTTTGCAGGCATCATAAAAGTATTTATTAGTATTAGATTACATTAAATGGTACACAGCTGTGATACAGTACATGGAGATAGCAGTTTGATTATTATGTAACGTTTAGGATGCCGATTAAAACATAAGTACGGATTATTTTAATGTCTTTATTAGTTTCCTGTTTTATTGTCATTGTGTGATTTAACATAGTTTAACAACAGGATATGAAACTCATTTCTTGTACGCAGTCTAATTCTCATACAGAGACGATTTAAAGAGAGAAAACATCCAACCAACAACAAACACAGTTATTTACACATAATGTTTCATGCACAAGTTGCTCAGGTTAAAAAGACAAACAGGTTTAATAAAGATTAAATGTGACAGAGCTGCTGACGCGGAGCAGCTCAGAGAGGAGCTAACTGAAGCTAACTAGCTGCGTTTAAATGAACCTCTGCCTCTGAATTAACCACGTTATATGTCCTGTATCAACACGATGTGACAGTAATGTGATGAATATTAAACATTAAAGTAGTTTTCCTCACCAGGAGCCTCGCCACGCCGGTGCTGCTCAAGGACACCGCCATGTTTTCTGAATGTTGTTGGTTAGCACCGTGCTAACAGAGCTAACACTGGTCTCTAATGGGGTTGTTTTACTGTGAAGTCGCGGTTTTTAAACGTAACTAACCCTCTTTAGTCATTACGATGATTTAAATTCCCGTTAAAATGACAATTCATTGTTTATTTCGTGAAAACAGCTCCAGCAAATTGGAACTATTTATTCGGTAACTGGGTTTGTGTTTCCACCGGACGACTGTTGAAACGTACCGACCGGAAGGAGAAAAATAAAACTATAAAACTAAGTTTTTGAAAGATTTGTGTTTAATATATGGCATAGAAATAATATTCGTGTGATTTTAATGAAATGAAACATCGTTACACGTAGTTATTAATGCTTATGTATCAATAATTGTGTCTAGTTTACATATTTCTAACGGCTGTGCACTTTATTTTGAAAACCCGGCACCGGACGTTGTTATTGTTCTGGAAAGCGACACAGAGCCGTGAGGAAACGGTACTCAGAGCTGCTTATTTTTAACTTTTATGTCTTGACGCAGGGTTTTGAAAATACTTTCTCCGTTACACCGACAGTTAAAACTCGTAAACGGTCGGTGTGAAGCCGGTTGGAGCCGGTCGGAGCCGTAATGGCGTCGCCGCTGGAGATGACAGAGATGTACGACAACGCGCTGCTGGGGATCCTGCAGCATGTAGGAAACATCCAGGACTTTCTCAACATATACTTCGGCTTTTTGTACCGGAAAACCGACTTTTACCGGCATTTGTCGAGTCCCAACGACAAGATGGGCTTCCCCCCCGGTGTGGCGGAGAAGATGGTGTTAAAGGTGAAGTCTGTCAACACAGAAATAATAATATTTTAGTGTAATATTGACTGTCGCTGCAGCTGTGGTGGAGAAGAGCGGATAAAGTTACACAGAAACTAAAATTACACGCGTTAACATGATGTTTGTGCCACTGTGCATTGATCTGCAGTGTTAGCATTAGCACAGGAAGTAGAGCTGTGTGTGTGTTTACATGCATGTGAGAATGTCTTTGTATACAACTGAAGAGAACCAATCAGTTTCTCTGGTTTTCACCATTTATAAGTTTGTGTTTGAATAAAATGGAACACTTTTGTTTTATTCTATAAACTACTGGCAACAATTCTCCCAAATTTGAAATAAAATATTGTCACTTAGAGCATTTATTAGCAGATCAGAAAATAACAAAAAAAGTCTCAGTGTTTTCAGACTTTGAATAATAACAATAATGCAAAGAAAACAAGTGCAACAATTTTTTATACAACACAATCCTTATTCTTTAATTTAGGAAGAGTTCAGAAATCAACACCAGTGGAATAATCCCAGTTTTTAATCGTAGTAGTGGTTTTTATCATGAGCAAGAATCATCCTAACCCTCATTGTTGATGATTGGTCCATAAAACTTCCTGTGTGTCGTTATAATGGCTCCCCAGCTCAGTGGAGACTTGAGATTTTCCTCATGTTGTGTCACACTCATGAGGTTCCTTCCTCTTTGTTTCTCCACCATCACTTCATCTCAGTCTGGGCTTGAGACGATGACGGATCCTGACTCTGCTTTGTTCATGTAGAAGCCTGTGTGAGGCAGGACGTGGTGCAGGGAGGTGGATGTGAGCTGGATGTGAGCTGGATGTGGTGGATGTGAGGTGGATGTGGTGGATGTGAGGTGGACGTGAGTGTAATGTCCCGTTCCCTCCCCAGACCTTCAGGCTGTTTGAGAAGGTGGCGGATCAGGACCGGGAGCGGCGGCTGAGCGAGATGCAGAAGCGGGAGGAGAGCAGGAGCGTTCCTCCGGCCGTCCAGGAGCTGGAAGTTTCCTCTGATGCTCAGGAGGAGACGAGGCCGGAGGCAGCAGCTCAGCAGGAGAACTCCTCCTCTGCCCCCCCCCAGGAGGAGGCTGCAGCGCCCTCAGCTCCTGCAGCGTCAGCAGCACCCGCCGTCAGCCCGCAGCCCCCCAGCAGCAGCAGCAGCAGCAGCAGTGGGGGGGGTCCAGGACCGGCAGCGGGGGGAGACCAGGCTGCAGCTGCAGCAGCATCCGGATCCAAACCACCAGCACCGTGAGTCACAGCTGCTTCACCAACACCTGCTGCTTCTCCTGCTGTAACGACACGTTCCTCCGTCGGTTCAACCAGAGACTTTCTAGATCTGAACTAAACTCACACAAACTAGACACGGACGATGTCACGATTATAGATGTTCTTGGTACGATTATTGTCAGAGAAATAATCACGATTATTACAATTAACAACACTATGAATGCATAAAATCAAATATCATCAAAGTATAACTGCATTACCAGTTATATAAACATTTTTTAAAGTATCTATTAATATAGGACCAATTATTAATCCTTCAGAGGAAATGTTAACCTTTTTTTTAAATTACAAATGAAGCAATAACATTTCAATTACCAGTTCAGTGCCATTAAAGTAATTTAACCCAGTTACTGTGTATTTACTCTGGGTACAAACAAAGCACGGTGGTTTTTCCTGCAGGTGATGATTGACATCGTTCTTAATGTTGTATAACTTTGTTTACATCCCGTCGTGCCGATCTGCTGACATGGTTCCAACATCATCTTTTTTGGAAAGTGACGGTATTTAAGAACCTTTATGATTAAATAATTGTGGCGTTTAATACCACGATTAATTGTGAAAACAAGTCATCGTGACATCCCTACCACGTTTTGAAGCAAACACCAGAAAGACTGAAGAACGTTACTTTTTTGGTGAATGTACGTTCAAATTAGGGCCAATGGCGTGAATTTTTGGAAATATTATAGGGTCATCTCTGAAAAAAAAAAGTGGTAGCCTAAGATTTCTAAAAAAAAAAGAATAAGTTTTAAATTTCTCAAAAAATTAAAAAAAAAAAAAGTTTAAACAACCTATATAAAATCTCAGTTTTACAATTCTAGAAAAAAGTGGATTTTTTTTTGTAAGTTCAAGAAAAAAGTTGTTTCTCAAAAAAAATTGTAATTATCAAAAAAAATTATTCTCAATTTTTTTTAACTTCTCAAAAAAAATTCTAATTCTAAAAAAAAAATTCAAAAAAAAAATGTAATTCTCAAAAAAAATTTTTTTTTTTTTTTAATTCTAAAAAAAAAAAGAATTAAAAACAAAAATAGAAGGTAGAATTTCAAGAAAAAGTCGTGGACCCCCTTGAACCCTCTCGAGGACCCTGGGGGTCCCTGGACCACACCTTGAGAACCACTGTGTTAGACCATGGGTTAAACTTACAGCGGAATGTCCCTTTAAGTCTATTGCTGGTGGTTCAAGCTGTGTGTTGTGTTGTGTTGCGTTCAGGGAGCGTGGGAACCCCCAGGCCGAGGCCGACAGCTACAACGGGGCGGTGAGGGAGAACTACAGCTGGTCTCAGGACTACACGGACGTGGAGGTGCGGGTTCTGGTCCCGCCCACCGTGGTGAAGGGCCGACAGGTAAACAGCCGCTCCGCCTCCTGTGTAACGTCTGTCTCCTGGACGCCGTCCACTGATCCGTCCTGTCTTCCTTCCTGCTGCGGCGGCCGCGGCGGCTGATCCCAGGTCAGCGTCAGTCTGCAGACCAGCAGCGTGCGGGTCAGCGTGAAGGACGGCGCCGCCGCGGAGACGACGCTGATGGAGGGAGAGTTCACGCACAAGATCAACACGGAGGATTCTCTGTGGAGCCTGGAGCCGGGCAGCTGCGTGGTGGTCAGTGAACGCACCACGCCATCTAGACCACAACACAACGACCACGACGACCTCTCACTCTAACTCTCCGCTCTGATTGGCTCCCGCAGCTGTCGCTCAACAAAACCTCTGAGGTTTGGTGGAACGCCGTGCTGAAGGGAGAGAAGGAGATCGACGTCAACAAGATCAACCGCGAGCGCTCCATGGCGACGGTGGACGAGGAGGAGCACGCCGTCCTGGACAGACTCACCTTCGACTACCACCAGAAGCTGCAGGGGAAACCGCAGAGTCACGAGATGGTGAGGGGGCGGGGCCGGGCGGCGCTATGACATCACTGCAGCCTCGTCTCCTGGGCCCAGTATTTCAAAAGTGATCTGACAGGATTATCCTGGTCGGATTGGATTAAATCTAGATCTGGTCTGAAAACTGGGTATTTCAACACAGATCCAGAGAATCTTGATCCTGAAGATCAGGATTCAGATCTGGTAATCCAATCCTCCCCTGAATCCAGATAAAAGGCTGGATTTGGGTATTTCAAAAGTCAAGGCAGATATCTGGATCAACTTGATACCAAAATTTCAGGATCATTCTGATCCCACCTCAGAGGTGGATTTGACTTGGATTGGCAAAGTCTCAGCTCCACTTCTCCCTATTATTACTCAATATGTTCATTAAACTCAATTTAAACTGTTAGTGTTTAAGTTTTAACAAGTAACTGAAGTTATTGAAGAAATTTAAAACATTGCAAAACATATTGTTTGGTCATATACATATTTAAATCACATTCAAACCTTTTCAAGGCATATTTTCATGCTTCTGATTTCAAACAAATTTGACTTCAAGATAAACTTGACTTTCAAAATGCTTGTAAAGTTAGTGATATTTTAAAACATGCAGCAATGTGTTTCAGAAAGTGTTTGTATGCACAAAGTAATTATTTTACCTCAACAAATCAAGTGTTTAATTGTGCTAGTGACCATAAGGATGTTTCTACATAAAGAAAACAAATGATAAGAAAATGTCTATTGTGTCACTGACCAAGCATAGGCCTATGCTATGAAAAATAATGCAATTACAATTGCAAACAGTTTCAAGCACTTTATTCAAAATTCAAACTCCAAGGTTTCTGATGTTTTCCAACCACCATAGGCTACTGCTGTCCTTATGGGCAGTGGTATTGCTGAGTGGTCCATGGCTGTGAGTGGGCTCTGAAAGGACAAAGAGGCAGTGTATGAATATCTTTGTTACAGTCAGAAATCCACAGTAGTCACAGAAATGTTCATTACACCAAAGCATGATCTGACCAGCCTACTGTGTGGTGTAACGTTACCTGTAACATCTTCTAATTACCAGCTGCAGTCTGCACGGACAGCACAGTTAGCCTGAATTTGTTCTAAGTCTGTTTCCAACAACATAACGTCAATAAACTTAAACAGGTTAGTGTAAGGGTAAAACAGTTCAGATATCAACTTGTAAATTAAACCTCAAAATTGATCAACAAAGCTCAAGTCACTCGTTAGCATAGCCGCCGATCAATTAGCGAACAAGTAGGTGATAAATCAAACAGCTGGCTTGCATGATATGTTGTTTGGCGTCCATATGGTCTTAAAACCGCTTCACATGAGACAACAGTTAACTTACATTTTGACGTGAAAGTCGCGCTCCCAGCTGCTCCTTTGGTGAAGACCTGCTGCTCCCGGAGGCGGAGACTTGAGATTTGGAAATCCGTATCCGGCCAGGTAGGGATCAAGGTGATCCACCCTGCCAGTGTTTTGAAATACTCAGATAAAGTCAGCAGGATCACAGTGATCCATGACTGAGAAAAGGAGGATTTCATTATCTGGATTACTCTGATCCAGATTACAAGTTTTGAAATACTGGGCCCTGGACAGGAGGAGGTTTGAGTCTGAGGAGGTTCTGCCTCCTCTCCTCCTCCAGGGGGCGCCATCGCGTTTAACTCACCTGCCGTCTCCCTGTGTGTGTGTGTGTGTGTGTGTGTTTGCAGAAAGTGCACGAGATGCTGAAGAAGGGCTGGGACGCCGAGGGCTCGCCGTTCAGAGGGCAGCAGTTCGACCCGTCCATGTTCGACATCCCGCCCAGCGCCGTCCAGTTCTGACCTCAGACCAGCTGCAGACACGGAACAGGAACTCACACTCAACTCACACTCAACTCACACTCAGCCAAATACGAACTGAATCCGCTTCCTCACAGGAAACGGTTAAATAAAGTCACGTTGACCTGCTGCTCTGGTGTCGGAGGTTTGTGTTAAAGAGGAGGAGGAGGAGGAGGAGGAGGAGGAGGAGGAGGAGGAGGAGGAGGAGGAGGAGGAGGAGGAGGAGGAGGAGGAGGGGAGGAGGAGGAGGAGGAGGAGGAGGAGGAGGAGGAGAAGAGAGGAGGAGGAGAAGAGAGGAGGAGGAGGAGGAGGAGGAGGAGAAGAGAGGAGGAGGATCTTCCTCAGTGTTTGAGCAGGATTCAGAATATAATAATAGTAGGCAAGTCAGTTTTATTTGTGTAGTCCGTTTTACCAGCAGGGCTTTACATGGCATCATAACAACATCCTCTGGAGAACCCTTCAGTGTAGACTGAGATCTGGTCTGGGAACCGCGCGGTCATTCTTTCAGATTTGAGACCTGGTTTACGAAATAAAAGCCCAGATCCGTTCACTGGGCGCTACAAATCAAATGCGTCTGTATGGAGCTCATGGCCAATCAATCACACCCGCTTCGGTGCTTTGTCATCGTCTTGGTGCCCCCTCCCCGTTCTGTGATTGGCTCCCTCACTTTGGGGGAAAAATGGGTCCATGTTGCCAGGAACATGGGTATAGCTAGAGCACTGGAAAAGAGAGTAACGGCACGCATTGGTTCAATGGAAGCGCCTCCTGGTGGAGGAATATGGGTACTGTAAAAGCGCCCAAGAACAACTGCATGTTGGTGAATGAGTAAATGTGGTATTTTCAATAATTTAAGGACATTTATAGATCACCCACGTTAACAGCATCATTGAGGACCCTTTACAGATAAACATTAACACATAGGCGAGTAAAAACACACAAAAAACAGTTTTCTACATTAATGTTTCAATCTACATTTTGTAACGAGTGTAATTTGATATGACCAAGACACGGTTGTTCATCAGTTCAGAGTGAATGGGTTTTCTGGGCACTTTTGCAATACCCACATCCTGCCACTTGGGGCGCATAACCCTTACCACGGGACTCAATGGTGGTGTTGTTACCCTCTTTCCCAGTGCTCCAGGTGTACCTCAGTCTGGGGCCGTTGGCTCACTGTTTTGGTAGCAACTGGATCCAGGGCGAGAGACACAGGCCTTTCTGTCAAAATAAAAGCACCAAGCTGATAAAATGTGGTGAAACTCTTTAATCTAAGGAATATAATTCACAAAAAAGTCTTTTATTGTATTACAAGTTAATGTCTTTTTTTAATAGGTTTTATGTTGTTGAACACATTTATTTTGGTGAATGTGGTGATTTCCTGATCAGCTAGAAGACAGAAACCAGAATGCAGACTGAATCCAGAGTAAAGAGAAACCAGACTCTTCTCCTCTGAAGAGCTGGTGACACGGTCAGGAACACCTAGTGTAGGTCCCTGATCTAATTTGTTGTTTGAGAACCACTGTATTAGAGAATTGTTCATAAATATCAAATATCATTACTGATTATTACTGAGAGTTAAAGGTCCAGTCTGTAAAATGTTAGCTGAGACATCCAGCGTTCATCTTCTAGTTTGCAGCGCTCACTCCCTCCTCCCATGGGCAAAGGTACGGTGGCCTCCGAGGACAAAACACCTTGTTCACCAGGACTGAGACGACTGGGGGTATTTCAGGAGCAGGTGAGGTGAAGATCTAAACCATTTTACCACATGTCTGCTGTTTTCTCCTCCTCCTCCTTCTTCTTCATTGGTTTATTTATGAATGTGAAACTCCTGAATCATACTCTGATTGGCTGGATTTTCCCTTCAGGCTGCCGTACAAACAGCTCTCTAAAGCAAGATCTTTATTTTATAATTAGAATTAAAAGGCCAAATAGATGTTACATTATAGTGATTATACACTGATACTATATTCATGGGTAGTAGACCTAAGTATTCAGATTTTAACAATAAACCTTGACAAATATTACACACTGAACCTTTAAAGATTTGACACAATGAGGATTAACTTTAAAAACATAAACAGACAGTGTGTATATAATGAATGAGCTGTTTCCTCTGTGGTCAGACCCGGTCCATCCAGATCACTGTGGTTATTCACACACACTGGCTGCAAACAAGTCATTTAGATAAAGTGAAAAGTTTTCCACCTTTCCAACTTTTATCATTGTGTTGTTTTTATGTAACTGATGAGATCACAGCAGGTAGAAGGTCTGACTGACTGGAGTTCATGTCTCAAACTGGTTTTACCTTTAGAAACAACAACGACAAAAAAACAACTGTTAAGAAAAACACTAAAAGAAACTTCTTCTAGTTGGTGGAGTTGGGGTTGCCAAGCAGGTGCAGGTGCAGGTGCCTCACCACCGGACTACAACTATACACAATTAGACCAGAGTTTTACACTGTCATAGCAGAATGGTAGAAAAGAAGCTGGAGATAGAAGTGGAGGACTTCTGTATGAGCTGTGACTTTTTATGTGAATTTAAAGAAAAGTATAGGCTGCTGCTGCTGATGTGTTCTGCCTATCTGGACTCAGGGTCATCCCTATAGGACCCTTTTTCTAATAAAGGGTTCTATGTGTCCCACTTTTCCCCAAAAGGACCCGGGGAATATGCAATTTTTGTGTCCATACCTGGAAGTGGAGTTGTGACTTTGCAGATTTTTGTCTATATTTTGACCACATTTTGAGCCAGAGGACAAGAGTGGCTCCAACTGTGACCAGAATCATGCGTGTCATTTGTGGCTTCGGGGACAGTTTGAAGAGAAAAATTCCAGCTTTGAAAAGTGTGAAATTGTTCAGAAATGCTCATGCGTGGTGTGAAAGCATTCACACTAATGAGTTGTACCTGGTGAACAACACATGTGATTTACTTTCCTTTTGAAGAGGGAGGAGCCACGGGTTCTGATGCCATTTTAGACGGAGAGAGCAGAAGAGTCTGAAGGTGAGTGTTCTTCTCATTATTTGTATTATTATTATTATTAGTGTATTACTAGAGTGTGTGGATCAGTCTGTCCCTGTCGAGTCAGACATCGTCTGTCTGTCTCAGTCTTGTCAGCACATTGTCTCAGTGTCACCTCGACACAACTTCTTCAACTTTCACACAAACATCGACAACTGATGAGACTTTAGTGGTCGAAGGTCACAGTGTGTGTGTGTGTGTTAATCAGTCAGTGTTACTGGTTTCCCTCTCAGACTAACTGAAGAGCAGTCCAGTGTTAATATGGAGAAAGAGGGGAACAAAGCAGCGTCTCCAGGATCCATCTGTCCCCCTGTGAAGGGTCACCGGTCCAAACATCGTCCTCAAGTCTTCAGTCCTGGACCTGGACCCTCAGAGTCACAGTAAGAGACCTGCTGCAAACCTGTGAATATTCTCATCTGTCCAGGTCATAGTTATCTATTAGTTATTTGTCTATAAAGATGTTTCACCTCTCATCCAAGAGGCTTCATCAGTTCAGGTCTTCCTAGTGTAAGAGACCTGCTATAAACCTGTGAACCTCCAAACTGTCTCTGGAACACAGGTTAGTTTAGTGTGTTGAGCTGCTGCCGTCACTGTCACTGGAACAGGAAATAACTTTGCATTTATGTGTGTGAGTGTAAAGAGCAAGTCAAGTAAACTTTATTTCTATAGCATGTTTCACAGAAGCAGCTCACAAAGTGCTCCGTAGTAAAATCAAAGACACGTAGTTAAAAACAAGAACATAAAACCATAAAACCGGTTGCTCCAGTTGTGATCTAAAGTCCAGACAGTAAACAGGATCATTTTACAGCCTGACCGTTGGACTTCAGTGTGTAGCTACAGTCAGTGACAATCAGTCCTTCACTACAGTGTGTGGTGCTGGACGCTGATGTCACTGTAGACTTCCCACAATGCATCTGTCATCAGAGAACTAATAGCTGCTTGAAGTGATATGAATAAACATGTTTGTGTTTGCAGAGGACAGAAACACCGACTGAGAGCAGAGTCTTCAGGATCCATCTGTTCGTCTATGCAGAGTGACCGGTCCAATGAACATCCTCCATTCTTCAGTCCTGGACCTGGACCCTCAGAGTCTCCAGGATCCACCTGTCCGTCTATGCAGAGTGACCGGTCCAATGAACATCCTCCATTCTTCAGTCCTGGACCTGGACCCTCAGAGTCTCCAGGATCCACCTGTCCGTCTATGCAGAGTGACCGGTCCAATGAACATCCTCCATTCTTCAGTCCTGGACCTGGACCCTCAGAGTCTCGGTAAGAGACAGTTTCAAGCGTAAAATTGAGCTAAAGATGATTTAGTCATTAGACTCGTGTGAAGGAAACAGAGAGAAACCAGGAACCAGATCCATCAGACCAGATCCTCACGTCTGAGCCTTTAAACTGAAGTCACAATTCATGAGTTCCAAATGTAGTCCTACACCTGCCATGTTGAGGACCAACACAGGTATTTCAATTTGAGTTGTGTTTCTGATTGGAGTAGGACCAATTTATTAGTTTGAAACAGCTGTGGGTCCTCAACATGGCAGGTTTAGTTTTAGTTTAGTTTATTGTTTGCACTTGACAAAATATTACTAACAAGGAATACATCACATAAATGAAAAAAGAAAAGAAAATATACTATGCACAAAAATCATAGTGAAACAGTGCTGGAGAGGTTAGAAACCCTGGGAGGGCTTATCGAGAACCTCACCATAAAATAAATAAATAAAATTAAATTGTCAAAACAAAATAACAAATGCATTAATGAGAGAAAAAATATGAAACAGATCAATCAGAATAATAACTAAGCAGTGAAACAAAAGTTAAATAAAATGAAATGAATCTAACAAATTAAGAGAAAAAACAAAAAAATGGGTTACCGTGCCAACTGTTAAAATAAACAGAAAACAACACCAACAAAAAACAACATAGTATTAAGATAATCCCATGGCAAACAGGTTATCTTTTAATTTCCTTTTGAAAATGGATAAGGAGGGAGAGCTGTTAGACAGGTGGAAGTTACACCTTTATATTTCATAGAAAACTGTGCTCTAGTGGTACAGCAAAGTGGAATATGCAGCAACTTCGACTGTCGAGTTGTTCTGGAGTTTTTTAAAAAATATTGTTGAAAATGAATTGGGAGTGTGTGTCCCAGATACTGGACCTTAAAAGATACATGTTTCCACGATGTTAATATTGTAAATGGGCAGTATCCTTGATTTAAGAAATAAAGGAGCAGAAGTGGCTGAGAACTTTTTTCATCAACTATTACCCCCAAGAAGCGAGTGGAATAAACTCTCTGGATTTCATTTCCTTCAATATAAACTTTAGCATTTTCAACTTTCTTCTTGCCAGCAAAAAATATATAATTACATTTCTTTATGTTTAATGATAATTTGTTTAGTTGAAACCAATTTGAACAAGCTAAGAGTCCAGAGTTAGCTTGGATGAGGGTTTTGAAGTGCCTGTGTGAAAAAAAAAAGATTTGTGTCGTCTGCAAATAAAGTGGGGGATATAGGTGTAGATACAACAGCAAGATCATTTACATGAATCAAAAATAATAAAGGACCAAGAACTGAACCTTGTGCCACACCACAGGACATAACATTTTTGTTGGACATACAGTTATTAAAGTAAACAAATTGACTTCTATTGACAACATAGCTCCTGAACCACTTGTACACATCGGCTTGGAACCCATATCTAGACAATTTTAACAAAAGAACCTCATGGTTCACCGTATCAAACGCTTTAGACAAATCAAGGAAAACACTTAATGGAAACTCATTGTTGTCTAATGCAGAGTAAATTTGTTGCAGGACTACATTTGAAACTCATGGATAGACATTAAAGCAGCTGATGCAGAGAGACTTTTTTATTTTGAAAGATCAGAAGCCGAACAGCTGAAAGAGCACAATGATGAATTTAAAGAGAGGAGTAATCAGTGTTTCCTGTCTGAGCTTCTCCACAACATGTAGTGTAGCTCAGGTGGAGCTGCTGAAGCTTCTGTTGCAGCTTCAGTCTCCTCATACTGGACCAGAGCTCCAACACAGGTTCATTAGAGCCACAGCAGCGTCTGGATCAGGAGCTCATTAGGACTCTCTCTCTCTTCTTTCCATCTGCTATAAAACTGTTTTCTTATCTGTAACAACATCTATTGCATGTCGGTCCGTCCTGGGCGAGGGATCCCTCCTCTGTTGCTCAACCTGACGGTTCTCCAACTTTTCCCTGTTAAAAGGATCTTCTTGGGAGTTTCTCCTCAGTGGATGTGAGGGGCCAAGGCAGTAGTTCAAACTGACACAAATTAGTCTACGGACCCTCATTGGACAAAATTTTGAAGCAAACACCAGAAATACACAAATATTTGTTCTGAGGCTGAAAAACGTTACATTTTTAGTCAATGTACGTTCAAATTAGAGCCAAATGGATTTTTGGAAATATCATAGAGACATCATTTGAGACAACCTATTCGTAAAAGTGGGCTATACAAATAAAACTGCCTTGCCTTCCTCCTCTGGCTTCTGAAGCCCCGCCCCTTGAGGTGGTTAACCAATCAGAGGTGAGATGTTGACCTGTTACTGTGACATATTGTTGATCCAGAAATGTCTTGACAGAGAGAAGAGGAGCAGTGTCTCTGTGGACCAGCAGCTGTCCAGCAGGGGACAAAGACCCAGAACCAGAGGTGAGCTGCAGACAGCCAATCAGAGCAGCTGTGGACAAAGTGAGATTGAACATCTGTCTGCTGATGTGGTCACTGTTGTTTTCTCCAGAGTCATTGTTCCATCACACAGCACTGACATTTAAGATGAGGATTCAAACCTTCTCTTTGTTTGGAGTTTTTCTGGAGCTGATGAAAATAATCTGATCAGATTGTCAGACTCTCTGTCTTCAGTCTGACTCTGTCTCTTGTCTCTCAGCAGATGGTGGTCTGCAGGAGGTTTTAGATCAACATAAGATCAGTCTGAGGAGCAGATGTGAACGAGTGACTGAAGGAACTGAGGGAACAGGAAGTGGAACAGGAAGTGGAACCCTCCTCAACAGGATCTACACTGAGCTCTACATCACAGAGGGACAGAGTGAAGAGGTTAATACCCAACATGAGGTGAGACAGCTGGAGACAACGTCCAAGAAGAAGAAGAAGATCCTCCAGGACACTACAATCAGGTGCAACGACATCTTTAAAGACTTACCTGTCCAACAGAGAAAGGACGTCTCTACGGTCTCACCTGTCCAACAGAGAGAGGACGTCTCTACAGTCTTACCTGTCCAACAGAGAAACAATGACTCTTCCAATGTTTTTGGCAAAATGAGACGGCAGATCTCTAAATATTTGCCTCTTGAACAGAGAGAGGACGTCTCTACGGTCTCACCTGTCCAACAGAGACCCATCAGAGTGGTTCTGACCAACGGCGTCGCTGGCGTTGGAAAAACCTTCTCGGTGCAGAAGTTCACTCTGGACTGGGCCGAGGGCTTGGAGAACCAAGATGTCAGTCTGCTGGTTCTGCTTTCGTTCAGGGAGCTGAACCTGATCAGAGATCAGCGGTTGAGTCTTCTCAGGCTGCTCCATGTTTTCCATCCAACATTACAGAAGGTGACAGCAGAGCAGCTGGCTGTCTGTAAACTTCTCTTCATCTTTGACGGCCTGGATGAAAGCCGACTGTCACTGGACTTCAACAACAGGGAGGTTGTGTCTGATGTCACACAGACGTCATCAGTCAACGTGCTGCTGACAAACCTCATCCGGGGGAATCTGCTTCCCTCGGCTCTGGTCTGGATCACCTCCAGACCTGCGGCGGCCAATCAGATCCCTCCATCATGTGTGGACAGGGTAACAGAGGTCCGAGGCTTCACTGACGCCCAGATGGAAGAGTACTTCAGGAGGAGGCCCAGTGATGAAGATCTGTCCAGAAGAATCATCTCACACATCCAGACGTCCAGGACCCTCCACATCATGTGTCAAGTCCCAGTCTTCTGCTGGATCAGTGCTACAGTTCTGGAGCACATGTTGACCACAGACCAGAGAGGAGAGCTGCCCAAGACCACGACGGACCTGTTCTCACACTTCCTGCTGGTCCAGACCAAGAGGAAGAAGAACAAGTACGCACATGAAGGACATGAGACGAGTCCACAGGAGCTGACGGAGGCCGACAGGGAAGTTCTTCTGAAGCTGGGGAGGCTGGCGTTTGAACAGCTGCAGGAAGGAAACATCATGTTCTACCAAGAAGACCTGGAGCAGTGTGGTCTGGATGTCACAGAGGCCTTGGTGAACTCAGGACTCTGTACTGAGATCTTCAAAAGAGAGAGTGTGATCTTCCAGAAAACAGTCTACTGCTTTGTTCATCTGAGTGTTCAGGAGTTTCTGGCTGCAGTCTACATGTTCCACTGTTTCACCAACAGGAACATAGAGGTCCTCAAGAAGTTCCTGGGAGAACAACGTTATGGTTTAACCCTAGTTGACTTCCTGCAGAGAGCCATGCAGAAATCCCTCCTCAGTAGAAATGGTCACCTGGACCTGTTTGTTCGCTTCCTTCATGGCCTCTCTCTGGAGTCCAACCAGAGGCTGTTAGGAGGTCTGCTGGGTCAGAGAAAGAACAGTCCAGGAACCATCCAGAGAACCATCAATAACCTCAAGGAGATGAAGAGTGATAAAATCTCTCCTGACAGAAGCATCAACATCTTCCACTGTCTGACGGAGATGAAGGACCAGTCAGTTCATCAGGAGATCCAACAGTTCCTGGAGTCAGAGAACAGATCAGAGGAGAAACTCTCTTTGATCCAGTGTTCAGCTCTGGCTTACATGCTGCAGATGTCAGAGCAGGTTCTGGATGAGTTGGACCTGAAAAAGTACAACACATCAGCAGAGGGACGACTGAGACTGATCCCAGCTGTGAGGAACTGCAGGAAGGCTGGGTGAGTCCAGACACGATCAATATGATTATTGATCAGTAGTTTAATCAAGTTCAGATAAACAGTTTTCATTGATTCTCATTCTT
The DNA here is from genome assembly GCA_030347415.2 of Decapterus maruadsi. Taxonomy (NCBI): domain Eukaryota; kingdom Metazoa; phylum Chordata; class Actinopteri; order Carangiformes; family Carangidae; genus Decapterus; species Decapterus maruadsi. The sequence continues at coordinate 27,311,341 of CM064904.1, read as the reverse complement.
CTTAGTCTGACTTTAACCAATGACAGGTCAGTTGTGTTTCTTCTGGAGCTGTTGTCAAAGCTGTTGCTCCAACATGGAGATTCTTCAGTTGGTTGTGTTGCTGCTGCTCAGTGAATAAAAACACTTCTTTAGTGTTTTTGTTGAGTTTATTTTGACTTTTTGGTTTGATTCCAACCTGATGAAACCAATGAAAGCAGCTCCACTGATCTTCCTCTTCAGTGTTTGCAGCTGTTGGTAGGACTGTGTAGTATTAAAGCTGTAGTATCTGCAGTTTTGTTTGTTGCAGTTTGTAAACAAAACATTGAAACTTAGCCCCTCCTCCAGCGCTTCACTCAGACTGTATTTATTGTTCTTTGTTGTCCTGACTGCTGCTGCTGAGAGAGATAGAGACTCAGTAGCATCAGACAGCTAGTGCGGCTAACAGCCCTGAGGCCTCCCTCTGCTGCACGCAGCTTCACCTGAGCTCCGTCATTGGCTGGAGACAAAACACAGACTCTCTTGCCATAGATATCTATGCTCTCTCGCTCCACCCAGAAATGTCCCTGTGCATAGCAAAACCTGAACAAAACAGAGCAAAAGACCAAAATACAGGCAGGGGGGTGGGGGGGTGGGGGGTGGGGGTGGATGTGTGTGTTGTAAATGGTAAATGGACTTGCACTTATATTGACCCCTTGCATGTGACGTCACGCTCCACTCGCGGTAGCTATTGACGCCATGATGGACGGCAAAAGAGCAGTGGACGTCAATGTAATTCAATGGGGCGCGTTATAGTTTTGTGAAATACCGGGGTTGTAAGGTTTCCCCTCCTTTTCCACTGAGCTGGATCGAGTGCTGGTTCGGAGCCAGAGCCTGACGAGCACCGGTTCTTTGCTTTTCCATCGCTTAAGAGCCGGTTATTGGCTCTTAAAACTGTTTCTAAGCACCAACTCCTCGCTGGGCTAGAGCTAAGAACTGGTTCCTCCAGGGGCTGGCGGCGGCTGGCGGCGGGGTTACATGAGCAACAGGACCAGTGTGAAGATATACAGACACATTATCGATGCCATTATAAGTTAGTTTATCTACACTAGTACATAGTTGATGTAAACACAGTTGAAGCTAACTAGCCGAGCTACATGCTACGGCTAACAACAGCTAACGCTCGTATTAAAGGATAACTTTCGTTTTTTACAACCTGGACCTTATTTCTAGCATCAAATACGATCATTTAATCACCCTGACAAGTTTGGTGTCATTTGGAGTCGTTTTGACGAAATTAGCCCCAATCGAGCGGCGCGTATATCTGTATAATGCGAGAACACGGGGCACCCAATGCAGCCTCTAAATAACACATTATCCGCCGCAAAACTCGTTCATTTCGCCAATATTTTGTGATGATACACTAGTGTTATTCCCCTCCGAGCCCGTGGTGGCATGTTATCAACATCCTGCTCCTCTAGGTTGACCCACTAACCTCTGACCTGGATGATGTCATCTCCGACGGCGGCGTGGCGCGGCTAACTTGCTATCGCTAATGCTATGGTCCGTTTCTGCATGTTTCTGACTCGTCAGAACAAAATGAGCAGCTGGATGATGTTCAGCTTCGGTCAGCTTCCACAGGCTTCCTCTCCTCAGCCTGGATCCTCACTACAGCTCTGGCTAGTTGAGCTAAAAAGGACCCAAATGCCGAAGCGGAATGATTATTATCAGAACGAGCCGGGCACCGGTCGGAGATGACATCATCCAGGTCAGAGGTTAGTAGGTCAGCCTGGAGGAGCCGGATGTTGATAACATGCCACCACGGGCTCGGAGGGGAATAACACTAGTGTATCATCACAAAATATTGGCGAAATGAACAAATTTTGCGGCGGATAATGTGTTATTTAGAGGCTGCATTGGGTGCCCCGTGTTCTCGCATTATACGGATATACGCGCCGCTCGATTGGGGCTAATTTCGTCAAAACGACTCCAAATGACACCAAACTTGTCAGGGTGATTAAATGATCGTATTTGATGCTAGAAATAAGGTCCAGGTTGTAAAAAACGAAAGTTATCCTTTAAACATCATCATCACAACGTAGCTGCCGCCGTCAGCCGATCACGGCGATAACAATGAAGACTGTTTCCTGTTTTCTTTTATTTTTCAGTCGGGTTTAATCAGAGAATGATCACTAATTATCCAGGTCTTCAACACCACGGGTCGGACCAGGTTTTACTGTCCAGCTCCGTTAGCTGTAGTTAGCAGCAGCAAAGACAGCAGCAGCTTCTGTATGGGGAGTGTGGCTCTCACCTAACGTTAGCTCCTTAGCAGTGGAAAAGCAAACACAAAACTGAGATAATCTACAGCTAATTACAAAAAACAAACAGAATATTGCAACGGATGAGTAGATATTCTATTTTAAATAAGTGATAATGCTGTGAGGTTGTAATGTGAAGTGATTGAGCCACATTGTTGGACGGCACCGGACGGCACCCATAGACAGTACATTATCACTGAGCACTTTTTGCCGTCCAACATGGCGCCGCCCCCGGTGCCACGTCATAATTGTGACGTAGCTGCAAGGGGTCAATAGCGCTTTTCTACTCACTTGGACCACTCAAAGCGCTTTACAATGTAATGGTCACATTCACCCTTTCACACACATTCATACATCCGATGACACATCGGAGGGCAAGTGTTAAGTGTCTTGCCCAAGAGTCTCTGTGACCTCCTCCTGACTCAGTAACAGGAGTTTCGGTTGTTGCTTTTACAAAGAGCATGAATGTTGTTGTAGCTCAGGACTGAAATCCAGATATATGATTGGATGTTGTTGTTGAATAGAGTTAAAGCAGAGGAAGCCTCAGAGCTCCTTCAGGAGGAAATAGGGCCCAGCCAATCAGGTGCAGGACCAAGCCATGAGGATCCTCCCAGTGACAGAAGATGAGCTGAACCATCCCATCATCATGTCCCTCCATCACATGCACCAACTGTAGTTTCACTGTTTACATCAGAGTTTGATGTTTTCTCCAATCACAGACTACGTTGCTGTGAACTCTCAGCTCTTCACTGTGAAGTCGTGGCCTCAGCTCTGAAGTCTGACCCCTCCCACCTGAGAGAACTGGACCTGAGCTACAACGACGCCCTGCAGGATTCAGCAGTGAAGGCTCTGTGTTCTGGACTGGAGAGTCCAAACTGCAGACTGGAGACTCTGAGGTCAGTTTGTCTGTCGTAGTGTTTTGTCTGTATTCAGGTCAAATGTTTGAAGTGTCACTTGTTGATTGGTTGAGGATTTCAACAAAGAGCTGGAGAAGAGAAAGGAAAGTTCTCTGGGTGTTATCGTCTAGATTTTGATCTTCAGACCAGAAACTTGATGAGGATCAAACTCCCAGATGTTCTGCTGCTGATTTGAACATGACAGAAGCTTCAACAAATATGTCACCAAGCTGAAGTCACATCAGTGATGATGATGATGAACGGCAGCAGATTGGAGATTTCTGGAAACATCAAAGGTGGTTCCAGTTGATTTCCAGCTGGTTCTTCAAAACAGAACCTATTGTGTTCATTTTCCTGGTGTCTGTTCAAACAGATGTTCCACAAAGAGCTGGTTGTCCTTCCACTGTAGATGTGACGTGTGTCTGAAAGGCTCTGATGGGGCTCAGGCTCTTTGAGGCCCAATAACAGAAGAACACAAGAACAGAAGGACAAAGTCCCTCGACTCATTTAGACCTGGTCATTGATCAGGACACATCTGGTCCATTAGCACTGATCTGATCTACATCTGTTATTCTTTATTCAGATTGGAGAGCTGCAGTTTGTCAAAGATCAGCTGTTCTTCTCTGGTCTCAGCTCTGAAGTCCAACCCCTCCCACCTGAGAGAACTGGACCTGAGCTGGAACTACAACCTGCAGGATTCAGGAGTGAAGGTTCTGAGTGGTTTTCTGGAGAGTCCAGACTGTAGACTGGAGACTCTGAGGTCAGTTCACTGACTGTTACTGTTGTAGATCTTAGATCTTTGATCCACAACTGAACCTGATTGATCTTCACTCAGAACTTGAATCATTGACTTTGATTGAATTGATGAATGACATTTGAAATAGTGGTTGTTGAATATTTGCAGTTGTTGTTGTGTGAGAATGATTTTCAGTTTCAGCTCATTAAACTCAGTGGTCATGAATAATGTCTGACTTCAGTTCAACCTTCACATAAGATGTATTTCTCTCAGTCAGACGACTCATGTTTTCTAGAAACTCTGGAGAAAATGTCCAGTATCAGCTCATCAACTCACTTCATCTCTATCACAACAATGTGACAAGATCCTCACAACTCCTGTTTGGACAAAGACACTGAAGAAAAAACTCTTCTTTCTCATCATCAATGAATTTATCTTCTTTTATTCTTTATTCAGATTGGAGGACTGCAGGTTGTCAGAGATCAGCTGTTCTTCTCTGGTCTCAGCTCTGAAGTCCAACCCCTCCCACCTGAGAGAACTGGACCTGAGCTTCAACCACCTGCAGGATTCAGGAGTGAAGCATCTGAGTGGTTTTCTGGAGAGTCCAGACTGTAGACTGGAGACTCTGAGGTCAGTTCACTGACTGTTACTGTTGTAGATCTTAGATCTTTGATCCACAACTGAACCTGATTGATCTTCACTCAGAACTTGAATCGTTGACTTTGATGTGATGAATGAAGGACGTTTGAAACAGTTGTTGTCTCATGTTTCCACTTGTTCTTCTCTCACACTGACAGTGACTCTTCACTTTCAGCTCATTTCACTCAGTCTCGTCAATAATGTCTGTTCACTTCATTTTGTTCACAGAGATGAGTTGAATCTGATTTTAAAGGTAGGGTCTGAAGTTTTGTTTGTTGCAGTTTGTAAACAAAACAATGATACTTAGCCCCTCCTCTCAGGCTAAGCTGTGTAGCCTCCTGCCCCTGCTAGCAGCAGTTGTCAGGACCGCAAAGGAAAGGAATTACAGTCTGAAATAATCTGTCTTCTTGGGCTGAGAGGGATTTCGCCAAAAAGTTGAAAGCCATCATGTTTTTATGCCATTGTGGTGAACTAAGAAGCGGGTGTTAACCCTTAATTATCGTTTGCACTGTGCGGCACTCTTTATCGATCTATTGAAAGCCTTTGACACTGTAGACCATAATATATTATTAAACAAACTGGTTTCATTGGGTTTTGATAACACCCTCCATAAACTGGTTCAGTAATTATTTGTCTGGGAGAACACAAACTGTTGTAGCGGATGGGTCTAGATCAAGATTACTTGTGTATGTGTACAAAGGTGTACCTCAAGGGTCAATTCTAGGCCCTCTTTTATTCACACTTTATATAAATAATATTGTTCCCTCTTCCATGTCCTGTAATTTCCATTATTACGCGGATGATATGATTCTATATAGTTTTGGCCCCACACCAGAAACAACAGTCTCAAATTTACAATCTGCTTTCAATATGTTTCAACAGGCTCTTGTTGAGCATAAGATCAATCCGTTTAAACTGAAAAAACAAATGAATGTTCTTTTCTAGGACTTTTAACCAACAATAACATTAGAATGCAGTTTACAGAAAAATACTGTTCATTGACTGCGTTTCAGCTCTGAAGTCCAACCCCAATTTGAGACACCTGGACCTTTTGACAACACCAACCTGATTTTTGATCAAATCTGAGTGGTTTTCTGGAGAGTCCAGAACTTAAAGAAACTCTGAGTTATTCAGTTTCCTGTTACTGATGAATTTAGATCTTTTCTGAACCTGCGGAACACTGACAATGACTTTCATTAGATCAACCACGCAACTAGGAAATATGTAGGTCATAAAATTTACAAATTAAAAATGCTGCCATGTTTTATAAATTAAAAGAAAGGGAAATTCAAAGCAGACTTATCAGTTCATTGTAAAATCTGCATTTACTGATGTAAAAGTGGTGATTCCTGTACACACGTCAGGCTGCAGAGCCTCCAGGCAGCGCTGCTCTGTCCAATAACACTACACACATGAAGCTTCGCTTTTCATTCAAATAAACTAATGCGACTGCCACAGTTGTTAGAGTTCATCAATGAAACCAGCATTTATCTCCTAAAAAGAGTTTAACCAGCCGGTGTTTAAGCTCTGATTAAAACCTCGGGTGTGTTGTTGCCGTGTTGGTCTCGGGCAGGTGACGGAGTCTGGCCGGCCGAGCACGTCAGGGTACTGCCTCTGTGATGTCCCGGTCATAGTTCACACACAGGGAGCTTCACTCCTCCGAAACACGTTGTAGAAAACTTGTACACAGCCGTCATTTGGATAAACCGACCGCACATTGGGGATCTGAACAGTTACTTTTATTGAAAAAAAATAAATGGCCAGTCAACTAGTTGATTTCTTATGCCTCCTCCTCCATTTTGAGGCCTCTCGATGCAGTGTTTCATAGTGCCTTACGTTTTGTCACAAGCAATGGTTTCTCCACCCACCATTGCGTTTCATCATTGAATGATTGGTCCTACCTCTATATTTAGGCAGGGGAGCAACACTGCCTCTTTTTTATTTATAAAGCATTGATTGGGAAGCTCCCAACTTATTTGATGTCCCTGATTTAGACTTGAGTCTCAAAGTCAGAAAAGGCTCAGACTTCATGTATTAGGTTAGACACACCACGTGTAAATACAGAGGGAGGAAATTTAATTTGCTAATAGGAACTAACTACTTAGCTGTGTGTCCTTTACAGCGTAAAAGTGATTGCCATTTCTTTTTTCAACAAATTAGTGAGTAACTGCAGTTAATTCCCATTGTTTCACACAGTGCATTTATTTTGTAATTAAGGCTGTGTTTTATTTTGTATTTTCTAACTGACCTCCTGCTTCACACCAACTTCCACACAAGTACAGGGTAACTCTCGCTGTTTTACAGTTGAACTAGGCTGCGTCCGGCAAAAGCACGTAACTCCTGTCATACTTTAACCAAATTAGAATAATACAGCGTTTCCCCTGAAATGCATTTCATTTAATTTCTGAATAAGTGGACTCATCTCTGTTGTAACCATAACTCACAGGTTCAGAAATGCTCCACTGTCACGAGCCAATCAGTTATCCATGTGATTGACACAGCAGTTGGCCAATCAGGGCCTGAAAACATTGCTACATGGACCGGACTCACCTACAACAAACATGGCGGAGCGGCAGGTCAAACAGCGGTATTAAAAACAAAACGGGAAGTTCTTTTGAAATACCATCAATTACAGAACTTAAACTAGAGCAAGAATTTATTAAGTTTCTTGGAAAAAAAGACGTTATCGCAGGCAGAGGGCCCTTTTAAGACAACGAGCTGTGTCAAAAAATCAGCACGGGCTCAATCAGGGCCCTATGTGTGCACGTGCCTGGTCAGGAGGACCGGAGTGTCACAGCTGAACACTCCGTGACACTGACCCGGGTATGCCCACAGGCCAGACTCCCCTGTGAAAAAATGAAATGCACACGGGGAGGTTGATTTTAGAACGGCTGTTTTCAATTGGCTTCCCTGAATAAATAAAGGTTTTAAATGAAAATGAAATGAAAATGATGATGATTAAGCCAGTGTGCATGGGGCTGCAGACACATGTTATTCCCCACCATTTAGAGGACCAGTTCTTATTTTAAGAAGCCGCTAAGAAGGTGATGATTAAGACGGTTAAGTCTGATGTTTATTTTTGGGCACAAAACTCCAGACCCAACCTTTAAAGTCAATGTGTTTGACTAAAAAAAGACTGTCTGGTCTGAAGCCATCACATGAGATGTGATATGTGTGTGTGTAAGAGCTTCTTGAATCTGGGGGGGGGGTTGTCAACAGGTGTGTGTTCAGTTTCCTGAGACCAGGACCAAGAAAGACCTTAGTCCTGGATCAGGACTGTGTTCAGTTGAATCCAGTTCAGTCCTGAATCAAAGTGTTGGAGTCAGTGTTTAGTCAGTGATCAGTCTGATCAGATATTGATTCTATATTGACAGACTGTCCTGAGGTCAGCAGCAACAACCAATCAGGTTTGACCTGAAGAAGTGAATGAATGTTGTTCTTCTTTTATTCTTTATTCAGATTGGTCGACTGCAGTTTATCAAAGATCAGCTGTTCTTCTCTGGTCTCAGCTCTGAAGTCCAACCCCAACTCCCACCTGAGAGAACTGGACCTGAGTGGAAACAACTACCTGCAGGATTCAGACCTGAAGGATCTGCGTGGTCTCCAGAAGAGTCCAGACTGTAGACTGGAGACTCTCAAGGTCAGTTCAAGTCTGTAGCTGATCCAGACCTCCAGATCAATAAACTCATGTAAAATAAGGAAAAGTGTTTCTGGGCAAATTTCACTTTGTTTTTAGTAGGTTGCTTTTTCATCATTTGTAAACATGTTGATCGGACAACAAGGGAGATTTAACAACACATTTATTCACAAACAATTGAATTGATCAAAATAAAATGATTGGTTTATTGATTACAGCTGAGTAAACAGTTTTAAACCACTGAATCAACTCCCACACTAAACAAAGTGGGAGCTGAAGAAATTATTTTAGCCTTAATTGTCATACTTTGAAAATGCACATTTATCAAAAAACAAAACAAAACAGAACCTTTACCAATAATCTGAACCAAACAGAAGAAGAAATAACAGCAGTGCAAACAAACAACTTTGTAGGCTAAACCGAACAGAGGAAGAGAAAATACAACGTTTGAAAATTGTATTTTACGGCCATGAAACCATATTCTGCTCTTTGTTTTCAATGTCTATTCAGGGACAAACAAAAGAGCTTTTGTTTACGCCATCTGATCCTGCAGTGATGTAATCTGGCTCCTGAAACCTGGCATCTTTTTTCCTTCACGAGTGCATCAATATCCTGAGTATATCAATTTGCATGGCCCATCATCTGTTTGGGAGCGCATCCAGGCTAATGCATCGTAAAATGGACAGTGCCAGTTTACACAGGAGAACGCTATGGTGTTGGTGGTGTTTTTTTGACCTCTGGATGAAACAGCTGGACCGTTACATTGAAATGCACTGCTAGCGCACAAGACCCCGTCTGTAACTCAGTGTTTAAGTTCAGGACACAAGACAACATCAGGGTTTCCAGCCCTTAGTCCAATGAGGGTGCCCCCACACACCTTAGATAATGATGTTACTGCAAACTTCAATCTAGGGTAAAACTAAACTTTAACAAAAACATTCCACTGATATCTGCTTTAAACATAACGGTCACATCAGCTCACAACAGCACAAAACTTCCGCTCTTCACGCAGCTGACTGACATGACATCACCTGCAGTTCAGTCCAGTGACAGAGAGACCAGAGGATGACAGGCTGGGCTGGCTGACAGCTGGATTGGCGATGTTATATTACATTTTTTAAATATCCTGGAAGCATGTTTTGATAGAAATGACTAGAGACTTGCGCTCCTATTTTTTTTTTAATTAAATAAATCGATCCCCGATCCCGCAGTGTTTTTTGAAATCATCCGGCGGGCCGGATCCGGCCCGCGGGCCGTATGTTTGACATGCCTGCTGTAGACTGTAGACTCTGTGGTCAGTCAAGTCTGTAGCTGGACCCAATCCCAATCAATCCCTCTAAAGGAGTCAGTTTAACTGGTTTCTGTTTTTCATCATCACTCATATCAGACTAAATCCATTTTGTTGATGAAGACACAGCAATACAGGGTGAAAAGGTGTGAAGGTGGTCCCCCCCCCCTACACAATGTTACAGGAAACAGCTTCCCTCTCTCTACAGGCCAACATCCAGTCACTCAACTACTGACTAACAACAACAGACACATCTGGTGTGAACAGGACTGGAGTGGCTGCTGCATCACTGACTCAGCAGTCTGTCCTTCATCTCCTTTCCTCTGTCTCTCTGTCTGTAGTTGGAGGGATAAACATTGAGTCCACAGCTTCTTCACCAGTTCGTGCCAGATGAACCAGAGGAAGTGGAGGAGACTCCAGCGCTGCAGTCTGAACTGATCTGAGAACAGCTCCACTGTCACACACAGAGTCCAGTCCACCATCGTCCCTGTGTGTCCTCTGGACCTGACGGAGCAGCATCAGCGTCTCTGGACTTAAAGCTCATGAAGCTGCTCTGAGCTTCACCTGTCAATGCTCCATTGCTGTGTCATGTTCTCTCTCCCTGCCTGAGGGGGGCGCTGTCCTTTGCCCTGTTCCCATTGGGCCTTTGTTTCTTGATTGGAGCTCAGTCTGATGTGACGATGTGACGATGGGAGAAGCAGCCTGACTCACCTGCTGCTGCTGGGAGCGGACATGGCTTCACCCAGCTCTCTGCACCAGACTGTGATCTGAAGCTTTTACTCTCAACGTTGAGTTGGTCCAGATTGATTGATTGATTGATTGATTGATTGATTGATTGATTTATTGATTTATTTCTTTATTTTGATCATGGAAAAACCTTTAACCCCAGTGTAACAAGCACGCTACCCTGTTTAAGTTTAGGTACTAACAGTTAGCAACACAACACAATTATCATTTGGGCTAAGTCCAGAAGACACTGAAGGCAACTTTAGATTTAGCACACCATATTTTATAATTGTGAACCATAGACATTAAATATTAGCAGTGATAAATAAAATACAAATACAAATGGTGATACAGTTCATTTCCTCATTTCTCATTTTAATGACATTGCAGAGCAGTTGCAGTTCCACAATTGCCCAAAAAGGGAGAGTTCAACTTCGCCTTCGACAGTCCGTGTTGGGGGGTGAGTGTGTGTAATGTGTGTGTAATGTGTGTGTGTGTGTGTGTGTGGGCCGTGTGTGTGTGGCAAGGGGAAAGAGTTAGAAAGAGGAGCGGCTGCACAATAGAGCCTCCTACCAGCCCGACAGTGAGCAGTGGAGGTTCAGTAGGTTCCTTCCCAGCACAGTCTTCAGGCTTTGTGCCCGGGCTCGGCTCCAGATTGCCATCAAACCTGGCCTAAATAGAAACAGGACCAATTGGACGTCTAGTGTGCACACAATCATCACATCTCAAATAATACAGACTGTATTAAATAAATAGCAATATATATATATATATATATCCCAATACTATACAGTATAATCAAAATCTTAACACATAATTCAATGAGAATAAATAACACAATATTTGTTATATTTAAATATTCACCACAGTAATCTCAGTATCACAAACTACAGGACCAAAGTGCATACCAGTACCAGTAACTACCTAGACTGCATGGAAATACACTGAAAACAAATATCAACAACAACAGAATAGCTCTTAAGTAGTTAGCGTTTCTGGTGGCAGGACATATTCAAAGGACATGGCATATGAAACGCTATTAGCAGCTACGCTTAGCTATTACTAGCATTACCTCGACAGGTAGCAGCTAGGCTAAGCTACATGGATAGCATTAGCTCAACTCACCAAGGTAGCAGCTAGGCTAAGCTACATGAATAGCATTACCTCGACAGGTAGCAGTGAGGATAAGCTACATGGATAGCATTAGCTCAACTCACCAAGGTAGCAGCTAGGCTAAGCTACATGAATAGCATTACCTCGACAGGTAGCGGCTAGGACAAGCTACATGGATAGCATTAGCTTAACTCACCAATTCCGAGATTTAAATCGGCACACGGCTTGGCATTCAGACGCTCAGCGGCTCCATTCGGCTCTATACAGGAGCAGTGATTGGATACAGCGCGTTTAATCATGGATAGCATTACCTGCAGCAAACATTTCCCCAGCATGCTCCTCTCGATAAAGCTGCAGCGAGCCACACTGGGCTATATTACCGGTGTTACCGGGATGTGCTCTGTCACGTGACGGCGTAACGGCGTGACGTGATGACGTACGGCCTCACATCATATTTTATGTTTTAAAAGGACAAGGAAATAAATTAATAGGGGTTTTTCACCCAGGTTACAATCACATAGCACAGAAATCAGAAAGTGACAGCTGACATGAGGTTAACGACAATCACTGGCTTTTACTTTAGGCTTCCAGCGATTGCTTTAATAATCAATGAATTCAGCACGTTTAGCCTGTTATAAACCATAAATTACACCCCCTCAAAATTAACTTTTTTTCCCCACCTATGAAAGAAATTGTACGCACAGTGCATCCAGGACTCCGGCTGGCGCCGCCACTGAGCGGGGAGGCCAGAAACAAATGGCCGCTTCACTGGCTTTAACCAGCACAAACAAAAAAGCACGTGCAAAGTGTTAAGCCTGATTTATGCTTGTTTAATCTAGTGTTAATCGCGGACCCCGATGCGGACCCTACGCCGTGGCCAAACATTTCCCCAGCGTGCACCCTCCAAAAATCCTGACTACAAGCTGCAGCGAGCCACACTGGGCTACGCGAACCTCGTGGGACTGGATTGCTCGCTCAGAACGTCAGTGTGGTAAATTCACCCGTTCAGCCTCGACTGGTCGGACAGACCACCTCCACAAACGTGTTTATGTTTTAAAAGGACAAGGAAATTTTAAAAAGCGTTTATTTTTCAGTTACCATTGTTTACAATGACGGATAGCAACAAGAAATCAGAAAAAGTGACCGAAACCACACAGACACACAGCCAATCACTGGCTTGGCGGTGAATTGCAGAGCAACGCGTTCCAGCGCAGAACTTTAATAATCAATGACGGCGTAGGGTCGATGCTGTATGCTTAGTCTGTTACAAACAAGCATAAACCATCTTTACTCACAAATCCACACAGTCAGAGATGAAGAGGTTTTTCAGCAGCCATACGTTGCGGAGAACCAGCTCAAGTACGGCAGCTCCAGTCTCTCTTTCACGGTCCGGGGCTCTCCCGCTCCTCACTCTCTCCCTCTTATGGTAAATGTCTGGTCCTGAATCACACAAAGAACACAAATTAGCTTTTTTTTCTTCTTTTACTGGGCAAATTGAGTCGTAGGCAACTGAACTTGTATTTGTATGGGAATACGTTTCGCCTCTTATCTAAGGGGCTTCATCAGTTCATACACAACAAATCCACACAGTCAGAGATGAAGAGGTGAAACATCTTCCCAGACAAATACAAGTCCAGTTACCTACGACTCAGTTTGTCCAGAAAAGAACAATGACCTGGATGAATGAGAATATCCATAGACAAATTAGCAATTAACGGCAAATAACGGCAATGCAGAATAAACAGAGTGAAGGCTAAGCTAAAGGCTAGCAGTGATTAGCGATTCAGCTCATTTTACACACATTATAAATAAATAACAGCACCGAGCGAATCAAAACACATGACTTTACCTCTGGCAGCTTCTCAGAGTTCACACACATCGACCACAGGACGACGTTAGCAGTGTTTTCACGTTACTTTTACAGCTAACGGCTCTCCTGCTCGGAGCTGACGAAGCAGCCTCTGCCGTTGCTAACGTGCTGTTGCTACGTCGGTGACGCTAAGCCCCGCCCACCTGGACCAGGTGAGGACGGGATTGGCTGAGGCTACATCACCCCACAAACAGTTTACAGTCTATGGTTTTGTGCCCACAAACAAATATGAATGGATTTTAAAACTAACACCACCCTTTTATCCCTGACTTAACTGTAGCCGACTGTTTGTTTGTTTTTACATGTTAGAATCAAACATTTTTTAAACAAAATTAGGCCTACACCTAATGAACTAAATATTTACTATCAACACAAATATTTTAATATCTGTATATGAATGAAAATAATAGCAACAGGGCTACAAAACTTAAAATATACAGTTTAGTATACAGTATATAAATAACTAGCCTATAATAATAATAATAATAATAATAATAATAATAATAATAATAATAATAATAATAATGATAGGCTAATATAATAATAAAATAATACTAATGAAAGAAACGCGTGGACAGCAAAAATTAATAAACAAAACAAAACAAGACAGTAACATCCCATAAGCAACATGAGCGAAAGGCAGTAGGACGTATAAACTTTTCTAATCCTTCCCACTGGTTTATAATATTGATGCTGCTCCTCTTCAGCCTCTGACTGCACCGCTGCTTTATTTCTTTTCCTTTAAAAAATATATATTGTGTTTTTTATAGGCTAGTATCACGTCATGTGGTGAGTTCACGTTACCATTTTGTGTGGTATTTAAAGAGTCCGTCCTCCTCGGCTGCCGGAGTGGGGAGAGCCTGGATGGATGGAGCGTCTGCCCGCGTGCGTGCGTGAGTGAGCGTAAAGTGTAGCCGAGTGTGCGTGTGAGCGTGTCAGTGTGTGTGTGTGCGCCGGGGGTTTGCAGCTGAACCACTCACCGTCCGGAGGTCTGAGGTGGGCGGAGACTGACTGAGCACCGAGGTTCTCCCGGTCCGCAGCGACGCACCGAGCAGTCCGGACTCGGAGGAGGAGGCGGCAGGAGCGGCAAGAGCGGCAAGAGCGGCAGCAGGAGCGGCAAGTGCAGCGGCAGGAGCGGCAGGAGCGGCATCATGGCAACGACTACTTGTACACGTTTTACAGATGAATACCAGCTGTACGAGGAGCTTGGCAAGTAAGCTGCTGCTGTCTGTCTGTCTGTCTCCTTCTAACGCTGTGGTGTGGATGTGATGGGGCTCCTGCCTGCAGCCTGACCCCGTCCTGCAGGAGGGATGGAGGGATGGAGGGATGATGGGATGGAGGGATGGAACTGTGCACATCTGCCGTGATGGATGGATGCAGCTCCATCCCTCCAAAACAAAACGCACGCTGCTTTGGAGAATCTCCTGCATCTATAATTAGCCTCTACAGTGAAACCCCCTCCTCAGCTCAGATCAGTGCATGCCCTCTCCTTCTCCTTCTCCTTCTCCTTCTCCTTCTCCTTCTCCTTCTTCTTCTCCTTCTCCTTCTCCTCTCCTTCTCCTTCTCCTTCTCCTTCTCCTTCTCCTTCTCCTTCTCTTCTCCTTCTCCTCTCCTTCTCCTTCTCCTTCTCCTTCTCCTTCTCCTCTCCTTCTCCTTCTCTTCTCCTTCTCCTCTCCTTCTCCATCCTCTCCTTCTTCTTCCTCTCTTTCTCTTCCTGTTCTTTCTGTTTTCTTTCTTTCTTTTTGCGCCAGCAGACTTCTCTAAACCAGAGAGCCGAGCTCTGACAAGCCGTCACATAGTTTAGTGGTTTTGCACGGGGACGGTCGAGGTGTCATGAGCCAAGGAGCACAGCATCACCCTGGGCTCACCCCCTCTTCATCCCTCCTCCTCCTCCTCCTCCTCCTCCTCCTCCTCCTCCTCCTCCTCTTTGCCCTGAGGCTAATTAGGGACAAACAGGCTCCTAATATCAGGGAAAAGCTGATGTGTCGGAATTAAGCTCCCTCATCATCATCATCATCATCATCATCATCCTCCTCCTCTGGCTTTAATCACAGCTGTGGAGAGAAGTGAGAACAACGATGCTGCTGCTGCTGCTGCTGTAATCTAATGAGGCTGCTGCTGGGATGGAAACAAGAAACACACACAGACAGACACACTAATGGGATGCAGACAAATGGAGTGAGACTCCGGGTGTGTAGTGAGTTGTGTAGTGAGTGTGTAGCTATGGATGCAGAGTGGAGTGCGTGTGTGTGTCAGGTTGTGCGTGGGTAGAGACTGGATCTCTGCAGCGTTCCTGTCTCCCTCACAGGAACACCCAGCGCTGCTTCCACCGCCGGCGCCGCCGCCAGTTCACTGTAACGTTGTAACGCTGACAGGCTGCTACACAACCAGCTCCTTAGTGATGACACTGATCCTCCACAGCCCCGTGTGTGTGTGTGTGTCTGTGATAAGTTACAGACAATAGACATGTTGAAGCGTAGCAGCAGCTGCTCTCGCTGATAACACACTGATACTGTTCTACTGGTGTTGTCACTTTCTGGTGTGTGTGTGTGTGTGTGTGTGTGTGTGTGTGTGTGTGTGTGTGTGTGTGTGTGTGTGTGTGTGTGTGTGTGTGAGGATGTTGCACTGAGCAGGTGGAGTGTAAATACTTCAGACTGTCAGTGTGTGGGTGTGATTGAATGATTCGTGATTGACAGAAAAGTAATCAGCAAATATTTAGATTGTTTTGTTTTATTTGCTCAGATCCTGATCAGCTGTGCTCTAGAGCAGCACCAGTCTTCCTGAGGGTCACCTTTAAAACCTCTACATTTAAACATCTACAATCACAACACCAAAAAGACAAGTCAGCAAAAACTTACATAAAATCTGCAGATTATCATCTAAAGAACGTATGTAAGGTTGGATACTTTACAAATTTACTGTAATACAAATATTAAATAAAACTAATTAATACATGAATTATGAATGAATTTTTATTTTCAAACATGTATAAGAAAAACATGTAGGCCTAACTATTTGTACAAGAGAAAGAAAAACAAAAAAATAAAAATAGAGCCAATACATAACAAAACACTGCACATTGGTCGAAAAGTACAAAGCTTTTTAAATGTCCCACCCCCTTTTAACTATTCTTCAGTTTGTAACTACACAGATATCCTTATAACTACATAATACACCGATATACCATATATACACTTAATAAATATCTTTATAAATATAATTACTATAAATAATTACAGAAATAAATACATGTTAAAGTAAGTTTTTATTGAAGTTGTTTTATAGAAACTACACGACAACTATAGGATAATAATATTATTATACCCTTATTGTGAAAAGACCTGCTCGTTCATGTCTTTATTGCCATATTACCGCATATTTAAAATCCTATTGATAACAGTATTTCAAAAAGTTCCCTTTCAGACACGTTTTAGATACAGTATATGTACATGTATAAAATGCGGAGGCACCGGATGGTTTGCCGACCGGTAGTCCTCCTCCCCAAACTTTTCCCAGACCCGAGTTTTTGCTTCTGCGACCGCCCGACTGTCGTCCGCTTGGCCTGCCGGGACCCGTCAGCTTCCTCAGGAGTCCCTCGAGCCAACGAGACTCAGTAGGACTCCTTCTTCAGCTGGACGGCATCCCTTACTTCCAGCGTCCACCACCGGGTTCGGGGATTGCCGCCGCGACAGGCGCCAGAGACCTTACGGCCACAGCTCCGGACGGCTGCGTCAACAATGGAGGTGGAGAACATGGTCCATTCGGACTCCGTGTCTCCAGCCTCCCTCGGGATCCGGTCAAAGCTCTCCCGGAGGTGGGAGTTGAAGACCTCCCTCTGCCAGACGTTCCCAGCAGACCCTCACGATACGCTTGGGTCTTCCAAGGAGGTTAGATAACACAACTACAAAGTCGATCATCATCATCACTCGGGTTCAGATCGGTGTTACGGTGTGTTTGGGCTTTCCTCCCAATCACACCTCTCCAGGTAACACACTCGTATAATTTGAAAAGCCAGCCCACACCAGTTTTCCGTTTCAGAGATTTCACCGTTTGGGCGACTCCAGAGTGGAGGAGAGTCCAGCCCCTCTCCAGGAGTTGGTTCCTGAGCCCAAACTTACGTAAAAAAACAAAAAAACATCTTATATCATCGAGTTCCTAGTGGGTGATAACATATTTTCCCCGACAACATAGCTCCTAGGATCATCTGGGTGCTCAAACCCCTCCACCACGATAAGGTGGCGATTCAGCAGTGAAAAAAACAAGGACAAGAGCTGTATATGGATCCCAATGGCCCAGAACTTGCACTTTGTCAACGTGTCTTATTTCATGATCAGTGAGATGATCTAAGTCTTCATGGGTTGATCAGACAATGGAAGTGAGAACATGGTCCATTCGGACTCAGTGTCTCCAACCTCCCTCGGAATCCGGGCAAAGCTCTCCCGGAGGTGGGAGTTGAAGACCTCCCTGACAGGGGATTCCGCCAGACGTTCCCAGCAGACCCTCAGGGCTATGCTTGGGTCTTCCAGGTCTGACCAGCTTTCCCCGCCAGCGGATCAAACTCACCAGGTGGTGATCAGCTGACAGCTCAGCAACTCACCTGAGTGTCCAAGACTGGTGGAGGTCAGATGATACGACTACAGAACCACCACGCTTGAGATAATGACGGAATGTCCTGGAGACGGAGCACTGATGGACACCCTGAGGTAAATGCAGGGTGATGGAGACAGCTTGCTGAAAAACTGTCCCTGGACAAACTGTGGCTAGCATCAGCGGTTTTCATGAATTTAACAAAAACGGCTCCGTTCAGATCGGGGAGGCCGTTCCTCCCAATCACATCTCCAAGTAACACTGTGGTGGTTCTGCAGCTGAAGTCCCACAGCAGAACACTTTTGAGTCCCCAGTTGGAGCACCTTTGAGAGTTCCCCCTGAGGGCCTCCAGGAATTCCGGGTCCTCCTGCACTGCTGAGCAGCCTGTTGCTTCCCTCCTTCAGCAGGGAAAACTCCAACAAAATAGCTGGGGGACCTACAATTAAAGGTAATGAACCTACTGCTATGACTATAGCGATTATGGCAATGGGCCAATTTGCCAAAATGTTGAACTATCCCTTTAACAGGGAAAGTAACAGTGTCAGTTCATCACAGTACAAGTTCCTCCAAACTGAGCTGGAATGAAAGTTTGTATTTAGTATCAATTTAGTTCCTTTAAGTTGTAACTGAAGCTCATCCTGCAAATGTTTCTGTCGTCACGGTGTCTTGAACTCATTTCATCACTGCAGGCCTGTGTTTGAAGTTCTCCACTAATGAATCAAGACTGTTTAGGGCCGGTGTTTAGCTCAGTTGGTGGAACACCTGCCCCATGCGTTGAGGCTAAGTTAAGACTCTTTAGACCTTAAATGATCCACAAACAGAAACTAAATATAGCTGCTGTATCATCCTGCTCAACTTTCAGTGTGACAAAGCTCCGCCCCCTCACATGGTTCATGAACCAGGGAAAAGTTTATTCCTCTTCAGTCCCAGAGCCGCAGACTGAAGAAGAGACGATCAGATTCAGCTTCAGACCAAACCAACAACTTCCTGTGAGTGAGTCCAGCTCCAACACTGCTGCTTCAACCTGCTGACACTCCACACACTGAAGGTGAGTTGGACTAAAACCTGGACTCAGAGTCACAGTGAACTTCAGAGGTCTGTGTCCAAGATGGCGCCGCCCATGGCTGCTATGGTGTTGCTGTGTGTTGTTTTCTGTAGCGTCTCTGTGTCCTGTTTGACTTCTTACACAAAAGAAGAGCTGCTATCAATTCAATTCAGCGCCGTTTACCGTCTGTGTCCTACACTGTGCACTAGTTGAGCTACGTGGGGGAGAGCAGAGACCTCTTTCCTGCAGATACTATACTGAGGGGGCATCTACTGAACTGTCCGTTCTTCCATCAACATTATGTGAAAAGCACGTGACGTGATGCATTTTATGTTTACAGACAGGGGCGTCACTAAGTTTTAAGGAGGGGGGGGTTAGCCAGCAAGAGATGCACAAGATGTGAGCATATGTGGTGCAGGAGCACAAAATTTCACAAACAACAAAGACTGTGAAATTGTTTCTAAAAAATGTATGACAGATTTAAAAAAGAGCATATGCTGTAAAACTTTTAGGCAACCATTAGTTTTATTTCAGTCTTTTTTTATTTAAAGAAAGCTAAGACCTGTGAGATTACTACAGACATGTCTGGAGTACAGTAGAAAATGTACATTTTTCATCTCTGCCCACTGAAAAAACTAACAAAAATCGCATTAGAGTAAAATCTACGTCGGAGGGGAATGCGTCCTCCCTTGCCGGGTATATTCCTCTCAAACGTGAACAGTATCTGTAATAAAACGGACGAACTCCGGTGCTTAGTGGCGAGGAATGGTGACTTTCGCTGTGTTTGCGTTAGTGGATACTCACCTGTCGCCATCTACTACGAACGAAGCGGTGGAGCTGGACGGCTTCTCCGTGTTCCGTGCGGACAGAGACACCGTCTCATCATTTGTCAGTTTCTGCGAGGAGGTGTGTGTCCCCACCCGTTCGGAGAAGGAGACGTTCAGGATGCTGTCCGGTTTAAGGAGGCCAAGTACCGGTTCGCCAAAGTGCTGAGGGAGGCGGAACATCACTTCTCAGAGAAACTGCAACAGCAGCTCTCTGAGGGCGACCCCTCCTCCGTATGGAAAGGCCTCAAGAAAATTACCAACTACAAACCAAAGCCCCCACAACTGCCTGACAATTTCTCCTTTGCCAACGAGCTCAACAAGTTCTACTGCAGGTTTGAGAAGGTAGCACCCCCGGCCCCCCCTCCCAACCCCCCCGGGCCACTTCCACCATCATCCCTGCGTCCCTCCCTCCTCTCCCCCTCCCCCATCACCAGCCCCTCCTTCCACCTCTCCCACCCCGCCGTACTCACCCCCCCTCTCTGTCACTGTAGAGCAGGTGAGTCGTCTGTTTCAGAGGCAGAATCCCCGGAAGGCGGCCGGTCCGGACTCCGTCTCTCCTTCAGTCCTGAAGCACTGCCCTGACCAGTTAGCCCCAGTGTACACCTACATCTTCAACACTTCCCTGGCACTGTGTGTCAGGGTCCAGCTTGCTTCAAGGCATCCACCATCATACCCATCCCTAAGAAGGCCAAGGTCACAGGCCCTAATGACTGCAGACCTGTCGCTCTGACCTTTGTTCCCATGAAGGACCTGGAGCGCCTTGTCCTGGCCAACCTGAAGTCCATAACAGATCCTGTGCTGGACCCCCTGCAGTTCGCCTACAGAGCCAACAGATCCACGGAGGACGCGGTGAACATGGCTCTGCACTACGTTCTGGAACATCTGGATACTGCAGGCAACTACGCCAGGATTTTGTTTGTCGACCTCGGCTTTCTACACTATCCTTCTGTGACCGATGTTGTTTGGTTCGGACTTGCCCTGAGTGAGGATCGAACCCACGACCTTCCGCACCGGAGGCGACGATGCTAACCGCTTGGCCAAGAGGTTGACAACCACTTGGCAAGTTGGTTAGCACGTGTTTTAAGGGTGAGTGAGTTTACTTCCGGTACCGCTACCGCCACAACCCGTCACTTCACCTCACTGGTCCCTCGTGACTGTGGCACACCCGCGGACCTCCGTTACACTTCCATCCATCCTGGAGCTCCAGCTTGCCCGGCTGCAGGTGCCAACCCCCACCTGTCGGAGGATAACAGACTTCCTGACCAACAGGTCCCATCGGGTGAAGCTGGGGAAGTGTACACCCAGCTCCAGAACCATCAGCACAGGCTCCCCGCAGGGCTGCGTCCTGCCCCCCCCCACTCTTCTCCCTGTACACCAACAGCTGCACCTCCCTCCACCCGTCGGTCAAGCTCCTGAAGTTTGCAGACGACACCACCCTGATTGGTCTCATCAGCGGGGGGGACGAGTCTGCCTACAGGAGTGAGATCGAGCGGATGCGGAGCTGGTGCAGCTGCGACAACCTGGAGCTCAATGCTCAGAAGACTGTGAAGATGGTGGTGGACTTTCGGAGGAACGCAGCTCCTCCCCCTCCCATTTCACTTGGAGACGTTGCGGTGGCCTCCGTCGAGTCATGCCGTTTCCTGGGCATGATCGTCAGCCGGGATCTGAAGTGAGGCCTTAACTGTGAGGCCCTCCTAAAGAAGGCCCAGAGGAGGATGTTCTTCCTAAGGCAGCTGAAAAAATTCAGACTGCCGAGGAGCATGATGGCTAAGTTTTACACCGCCATCATAGAGTCCATCCTCTCCCACTCCATCATCACCAAGCTGCAGCGGGTCATCCATTCAGCAGGGAGGGTGATTGGCTGTCGCCTGCCCTCCCTCAAGTCCCTGTACGACACGAGGGCCCTAACAAGAGCAAGAAAAATCATGGCCGACCCCTCCCAACCTGGCCATGGCCTCTTCACTCCACTGCCGTCGGGAAGAAGGCTGTAAAGTCCCGACACAGACAAAGCTTCTTCCTGTCGGCATTTAGGCTTGTGAATAGCTCTGCCCCCCCAAGCAATAACTAACTCTACTAACTAACTAAGTTAAACTGTCTGCATTTGTTGTGTTTTTCACTGTCCTGTCTTGTCTTGCACGTATTTATGTGAAAAGAAAATGAACGCACACGCATCACCACACAATGTTCCAATTATGTTCTTAAACATAAAATGGCAAATAAAGAAATCCTGAATCCTAAAGTCTAGTCAGTAGAGGAGGGAGGGGAGCCATGACTGACTCTACTTCCTGTCTGCTGTGTTTTCAGCTTCACTCACAGACTAAATGGCTTCCAGACTAGAGGAGGATCTCTGCTGTCCGGTCTGTATGGAGGTCTTCACAGATCCTGTTCTTCTGTCCTGCAGCCACAGCTTCTGTAAAGACTGTCTGAAGAGCTGGTGGAAGGAGAAACAAGATCGACCCTGTCCAGTTTGTAAGAGAAGATCTTCAAAGGATCCACCTCCTAACCTGGCGTTGAAGAACGTGTGTGAGAACTTCTTACTAGAGAGAGAGCAGAGATCTTCAGAGGCTCTCTGCAATCTGCACTCTGAGAAACTCAAACTCTTCTGTCTGGACCATCAGCAGCCAGTGTGTCTCGTCTGCAGAGATTCAGAAACACACACCGACCATAAAATCAGACCCATCAACGAAGCTGCTTCGAAACTCAAGAAGGAACTTGAGGAAACTCTGGAGCCCTTAAAGAAGAAGATAAAGGGTTTTGAAGAAGTTCAAGTGGAGTTTGGTCAAACAGCAGAACACATTAAGGTCCAGGCCCGACACACAGAGAGGCAGATTAAGGAGCAGTTTAAGAAGCTTCACCAGTTTCTAGTAGAGGAAGAGGAGGCCAGGATGGCTGCACTGAGGGAGGAAGAGGAGCAGAAGAGTCAGAGGATGAAGGAGAAGATGGAGGCTCTGAGCAGAGAGATAGCAGCTCTTTCACACACAGTCAGAGCCACAGAGGACCAGCTGAGAGCTGAAGACGTCTCATTCCTGCTCAACTACAAGGCTGCAGTGGAAAGAGTCCAGCAGCGCCCCCTGCTGGAGGATCCACAGCTGGACTCAGGAGCTCTGATAGACCAGGCCAAACACCTGGGCAACCTGACCTTCAACATCTGGAACAAGATGAAGGACATGGTCTCCTACAGTCCTGTGGTTCTGGACCCAAACACTGCTCATCCAAAACTCATCCTGTCTGAAGATCTGACCAGTGGGAGACGAGGAGACAAACAGCAGCTTCCTGACAATCCAGAGAGGATTGATCCTTACTGCTCTGTCCTGGGCTCTGAGGGTTTTAACTCAGGGACTCACAGCTGGGATGTCCAGGTTGGAGACAGTACACACTGGATGCTGGGTGTGTTAACAGAGTCTGTGAAGAGGAAGGGAGACAACATAGTGTCTGGATTATGGATGTTCGTGTTCTATGAAGATAAATACCAAGTAAAGTCACCATCAACTTCATGGACTCGTCTCCCAGAGCAGAAGAAGTTCCAGAGGATCAGAGTGAATCTGGACTTCAACAGAGGAAAACTGTCGTTCTCTGATCCTGATACTAACACACACATACACACCTTCACACACACTTTCACTCACAAGATGTTTCCATTCATTGAGACTGTTGATAACCTCCCATTGAAGCTGTTACCAGTGAAGGTGTCGGTGACAGTGGAGCAGAGCAGGTAGAGATAAAGAGGACGATTATAAAGTGCTGTCAAGTAATTACACTTTTTAATCGCGATAAATCTCATCATTTTCCTGAGTTAATCGCTATTAATCACAATTTTTTCTTTTTTGCTCAAAATATCAGAGTCAGTGTATTGTGTTGTAACAATATAAATATGAAGTTTGCACATCCAGTGATGTAATAGCAGTGGTATTTTAGTGAAGAGTTTGCCGTTTGGTGACAAGAAGAACAAGTTCCTTAGTGTAGGAACACCAGGAGCAAAAACATAATGCAGGGTTTTCAGTAACATTAGAAGACGGGGCGCTTCAGCCCAGTGCGACTGAACACCGGCAAAAAGAGAAAAGGAAAAAAAAGTTGCGATTAACGCCTGTTAAAATGATCATTGATGAAATAATGCATTAACATGTAGTTCATAAGTATATTTTTTGGGCATTTTTGCCTTTATGGATAGTGCAGTTGAGACAGGAACCGGGGAGGCAGAGAGAGGGGGAATGACACGCAGTAGATGGCGCCCAACGCGGGATTCGAACCTCTATATTATGGGGTGCCCGCTCTAACCACTACGCCCACGCGACGCTCCCTAATTAGTGTGAATGCTGAAAGCAGTATTGTTGTTATGTTGTGTTGAATTCTGCTCCCCTCCGTTACCTTCAATTGGTTTCAGGTGGTCGTTAAGAGACACAGTGATTACATTTGCTTGGTTACAGGTGTTTGTTATCACATTGATCAGTGTCACATCAGCAACAGTTGCTCTCTGTGGCATTCCATTACCAACTCTGGTGGTAGACTAGAGGTTAATGTACCTGCTTTACAACACAAAGATTCCTGGTTCGAATCCAGGTTGGGTGATGTTGTTATGTTGTGTTGAATTCTGCTCCCACCTCCCACTTTCAATTGGTTTCAGGTGGTCGTTAAAAGACACAGTGATTACTGGTGCCACAATTACAATCCATGACAACATGAGCAAACTTGATAATGCACTATTATTATTGATTTGCACATTCTTATGCATCATTTCTTGTCCCGCGCTGCCCCCTGTGACCGGCAGAATTAACCCCCCCTTCTCTGCCTTCAAGAGGTTACAGGTATTTGTTGTCAGGGTGCTCTCTGTGGCGGAGTGGTAGAGTAAATGGTTGGAGATCATGAGGTCATGGGTTCAAAACCAGCCTCTGTCATGTTGCTTCAAACTTTTTTGGTTTCTCTCTTTCTTTCAACAATGTCTTCAGCTCATCCAGCATTGTTTCAACAATTTCTTCAGTTCATCCAGCATTGCTTTCAGCATTCACACCATTTCCATTGTTGGAAATGCTTTTTCTAGTTTATAATGTTGCTTGGCTTTTTTTTGTAGCCTTTTTTGTTTGATAGTACATAGTGTAGATAGGAGAGGGGGAGGCAGAGAGAGGGGGAATGATGTGCAGGAAAGGGCTGTCAGACGCGGGATTCGAACCAGACCCGGAGGGACTTTAGCCCCTACATGGGGCGGCTG
Source organism: Decapterus maruadsi (assembly GCA_030347415.2). Taxonomy (NCBI): domain Eukaryota; kingdom Metazoa; phylum Chordata; class Actinopteri; order Carangiformes; family Carangidae; genus Decapterus; species Decapterus maruadsi. The sequence goes on along the minus strand of CM064904.1, from coordinate 27,286,501 downwards.
TTTTACCCACTGCGCCACACACCGCCCCTATAATGTTGTTTAATCTTTTCAGCAAATTTAACTAGAGCCACAACAATCAATCAGTTAATCGAACAAAAATCAATTATTCAATTAATTAGCAATTATTTTGATAATCTGATCATCAGGTTGATCCAGATTCTCTTCTTCAGCTTCTTCAATGTGAATATTTCTGGTTTCTTTGTTCCTTTATGACGATAAACTGAGTCTCTCTGGTTTGTGGACAAAACAAGACGTTAGAGGACGTCGTCTGGTGGTTTGACAAACACTGACTTTTTTCAACATTTTATTGACCAAACAACTTATTGATGAAATAATCAACAAATTAATTGATAATGACAATAATTGTTAGTTGTTTTAACATGTTTTAATATTTTATTGAAAACAGATTGATTGATATTGAAAATAATTGTAAGTTGCAGCCCTCAATTGAACCTGTTAAATTGCACTCGTCTATTTGCTGTCTCATTATCACATTTTTCTTTTTTTTACTAGCCTACTTATCATGTGTAAAATATTTTAACTCTTTTTAAATCTTTATGAGTCATTTCATATTAGGTTTGTTATTATGACTTGGTGTGGAGTTTTTTGTGAGTAAATTAATAAATAAAATTACTGAACATTTAATCAGTTGATCATTGATCAATCTTTATTTTGAGTTCTTCTCCAGATGTCAAACATGAAAAGTTGAAAATGGTTCTTGTTTAATTATGTATGTGAAAAGTTTGTATCTGTTCATTTGAAATGATCTAAAGTTGTTGCTCTGTACAGTCAGGTCGTGTCGATCTGACGTTACGGCCACAGACAGGAAGGTTACGGCCTTAATGACCTGTCAATCAGCATTTAATACGGATTTAAAGCAGAAAAGGCCCCAAAATCTACTGCTAGCAGCTTTTACCAAGGTGAATATTGGATGTTTATGTGTTAAAGAACTCGACATCTGTGGTTTTTATCAGTTGAATAGTAGGAATAATGCAAATATAGAAAGTCACTTATTTGCCATTTGCAGTGAAATCCAGATTGTAAAGACCTACAGACAGATGATAATAAGATCGCTGCCAGAGATCAACCTGCAAACATCTCCACAGAAATACAGTCTGCTGTAAAACATGAATGAGAAGACAGAGCTTCTGCATGTTTAGCACCGTTTATAAAGGAAAACAGTTGAAATAACAGTAGTAAGTAAATACAGTTATTTACAAGAATAGAATAAATATATATACACATACACAGTGTTGGTTGTAAGACAG
>CM064904.1:27237733-27280233 GCA_030347415.2 Decapterus maruadsi | reverse complement strand
AGAATGCACCTTTAAACAGACAAACTCCTGCGGTCCTTGAACGCCTCGTGACCTTTTATCCTGGGAGGAACCAGACCAGGAACACTTTAATGTTCGATGGGTTTTAGATTTTAATTCTGCGGCTGTGAAGACGTTGTCGTGTCACCGTCGCCGCCGCCGACGCCGATGCCGCGTCTTGTGTTCACACCTGAATTCACACGACGGCGTTGTGTGAATCTTCCTGTGAATCATGATGCAACAGAGAGCAGCTCTGCTCGTTAGTGTCGAGCTCTTGGTTCCTTTAGAAACCGATTTTTGATTATTGCTGATTATTGACAGACTGAATTTCTTAAAGGGATAGTTCAACATTTTGTCAAATTGATCCTCTGATGCACGTTGCCTTCAGGGACAGTTGTTCATCACCAGTCTCTGTATTTCCCTCTAAAACAACTCTGTGTGGTAACGTTGTGTTATTATCTCATAGCGTGGTGAATGTGCAGGTCACAACTTGTCCACCAGAGCGTTGTGGAGTTGTTGGATTGTGTATTTGATGAGTTTGATGAGGGAAACCAAGAAATCCCATGAGCCTCCGTAGCGTAGCTCTGAGCAGCTCACGGCTCTGCTCCGCCGTTCTTAAAACAGCTTGCACCGACAATTAAAGGTAACGAACCTCCTGCTATGACTATAGGGGTTATGGTGATGGGACAGTTTGACTAAATGTTGAACTGTCCCTTTAATAATCGACTCATAATCGTCCATCCATCTGATCTGTTGATTCCTGCTCCTCCTCCTCTCTGAAGCCTTCACCCTCCATTACTCTGGACTTAAACTCTGTCTCCGTCTGTCTCTCAGTGTGTGTGTGTTTGTGTGTGTGTGTGTCTGTGTGTGTGTGTCAGTGTGTGTCTGTGTGTGTCTGTGTGTGTCTGTGTGTGTGTGTCTCTGTGTGTGTGTGTGTGGGTGTAGCACAGCTTGATTCCTGTCCAACAGCTTCTCTTCTCTGTCAGTTTCCTCTCTGCGCTCCATCTGCACGCTGACTGGTCTCTGCCCCGTTAGACTGCAGGTTCAGCCAGATCACACACACACACACACACACACACACACACATTTCCTCCCTGCGTCCACACACTGAATAAATCCACACGTATCTGCTGCGTCTCGTCCTCCTGCCTCCAGACTCAGAGCAGATGAATGGGATGGATTGTGTTAGTGGAGCTCACGGCGCTGAATGAAGAGATCAGATTCAGATGATGAACAACTGTCCCTGAAGGCAACGTGCATCAGAGGTTTTACATGAATTTTTGAAAATCCCATGAGCCTCCGTAGCTCACGGCTCTGCTCTGCCGTTCTAAAAATAGCTTGCACCGACAATTAAAGGAAACAAACCTACTGCTGTGACTATAGGGGCCAGTTTGACTAAATGTTGAACTGTCCCTTTAAGCTGCATCAACATGTATTTTAGAAACTGAGCTGAACGATGACACTGGACACGAGTCAGGAACCTTGTTGCTGTGGTGACCTGACTGTTGTTGTTGTTGTTGTTGTTGTTGTTGTTGTTGTTGTTGTTTGTTTTCCGTGCTGTTCCCTCCTTCACCTCCTCCTCCCTCTGTCGTTTTGTCTCCACAGTCACTGTTTACATCAGATTCTAGACAGTGTGTCTTACACACACCAACATGACATAGTGCACAGGGACCTCAAGGTGTGTGTCTGTCTGTGTGTGTCTGTGTGTGTGTCATAGTGTGTTGTGTTTCACTGCCTGTGGTTTGTCAACGTGTTTGTCTCTGCCTGTTTAAAACAACAACCTGCCTGTTCTGCTGCTGCTGCTGCTGACACGGTCTGTGTGCATTTGTGTGTCTGTGTGTGTGTGTGTGTTTGTGTGTCTGTGTTTGTGTGTCTGTGTGTGTGTGTTTGTGTGTCTGTGTTTGTGTGTCTGTGTTTGTGTGTTTGTGTGTTTGTGTTTGTGTGTGTGTGTGTGTGTGTGTGTCTGCCTGTTCAGGTTTTGCCTCTGAGACTCTTGTTGCACTCTTTTAGACGCTCTAATCTAGGATGTGATTTCCTGGGGGGGTTTGAGTGAATCTACGTCAACTCTCCAACATCGCTGTCTATACACGACAGGCTTTCATTTAAAGGGGCAGTCTGTAACTTATTTGTCTTTTCTACGGACTGTACCTTTAATGTAGAACAAAGATTCAGTAGCAGCTTCTACTTCACACTCTTGGAAACCTGATCTTCTTTCCTGCTGTGGACGGCGTGAAGGCGTCGCTGCAGAGAGAACAGCTCCCCCCCTCCTCCTCCTCCCACTGGTCCTGACTCATGTTTGGATTTTATCCTGAAAACAGAAAATAGAAACTGTTCCCTCGACGGTTCAGACAGGTTCAGTGTGTGTCAGTGTGTGTGTGTGTGTGTGTGTGTGTGTGTGTGTGTTGCTGCCTGTGCGTGCACGGCGCCGCTGCGCCCCCTCAGACTAACGGCCCCCCCTGCTGTCTGCATGCAGCCACTGCATCCAGCAGATCCTGGAGGCCGTGCTGCACTGCCACCAGATGGGCGTCGTGCACCGAGACCTCAAGGTGAGTCTGTGTGTGTCTGTGCGTGTGTCTGTGTGTGTGTGTGTGTGTGTGTGTGTGTGTGTGTGTCTGTGTGTGTGTCTGTGTGTGTCTGTGTGTGTCTGTGTGTGTGTCTGTGTGAGTCTGTGTGTGTGTCTGTGTGAGTCTGTGTGTGTCTGTGTGTGTGTCTGTGTGTGTTAATAATAGTAATAATATAAAATTTATTTGTAATGCACTTTTGTGTGTGCCTGTTGCTCTGTATGGAATGCCATTTGTATCATAATTAAATAACTTAATAAATGCATAAATGAATAAATATAATGTAGCCATGAAATGAGTCCAGAAATAAATACATTGGTTGAAAAATATATAAATATTTATAAAATATATACAAATATTTATTTTTAAAACAACATTTTCATTTTTCCAGAAGACTTTTATTTCCTAATGTCACGTTTATTTCACGGCTCTTTTTATTTTCATCTCTAATATCCATGTGATTTATTTAATGATGACACACAGACACACACACACACACACGCCCACGTCGTAACCCCCTCAGGAGGGAGAGACAGAAATAAATAAATTGGTTGAAAAATATATAAATATGTATAAAATATATACAAATATTTATTTTTAAAACAACATTTTCATTTTTTCAGGAGATTTTTATTTCCTAATGTCACATTGATTTCACTGCTCTTTTTATTTTCATCTCTAATATCCATGTGATTTATTTAATGATGACAAAGCGGTGTTCCGTAGCTCTGGCGTCTGGCGGTCGGCGGTCGAAGCGGCGACGTGTTTCCAGACTGAACTCAGCTCGTCTCGTCCTGTCGGTGCACGATCTGTCAACACATGCATGTGTGTGTGTGTCTCTTTGTGTAGCACGGGACTGTTTGTGCATGTGATGAACAATGTGTTAATGTATTGAAAAAGCAGCTGATGATGATGATGATGATGATGTCACTGGCTCAGTGGGCGTGGTCACAGGTGAACATACGTGTTTATAAACAGTGAATTTGTCACTTTGTCTTTTCTGTTTTCCTTCTTAAAGGAATAGTTCACCAAAAAATGAGACCCAGTCATCACTGCCCCCTCCCCTCATGGTGATGAATACTCAGCTGTAGTGTTTTAGTGTTAGTAATATGAGGTGTGTGTGTGTGTGTGTGTGTGTGTGTGTGTGTGTGTGTGTGTGTGTGTGTGTGTGTGTGTGTGTGTGTGTGTGTGTGTGTGTGTGTGTGTGTGTGTGTGTGTGTGTGTGTGTGTGCAGCCAGAGAACCTGCTCCTGGCCAGTAAGTGTAAGAACGCGGCGGTGAAACTGGCCGACTTCGGCCTCGCCATCGAGGTCCAGGGAGACCAGCAGGCCTGGTTCGGTACGGTACCTGCTCTTCCTCTTCCTCCTCCTCCTCTTCCTCCTTTAAGTCTTCATTACTTATCAGAATGATACATCACAGTGTGTGTGTGTGTGTGTGTGTGTGTGTGTGTGTGTGTGTGTGTGTGTGTGTGTGTGTGTGTGTGTGTGTGTGTGTGTGTGTGTGTGTGTGTGTGTGTGTGTGTGTGTGTGTGTGTGCAGGCTTTGCAGGGACTCCAGGCTACCTGTCTCCTGAGGTCCTGAGGAAGGAGGCGTACGGGAAACCAGTCGACATCTGGGCCTGTGGTGAGAAGAGACAGAGACCTGGTTCTGTTCATATGGGTTTATCTCCTCCTGCTGCCCCCCCCCCTCTCATCACTCAGAGGTTGTGTGTTGTGTGTTTTGTGTGTCCTGTGTGTAGGTGTGATCCTCTACATCCTATTGGTCGGTTATCCTCCGTTCTGGGACGAAGACCAGCACAAACTCTACCAGCAGATCAAAGCAGGAGCCTACGACGTGAGCCTGCTCCTCCTCCTCCTCCTCCTCCTCCTCCTCCTCCTCCTCCTCCTCCTCCTCCTCCTCCTCCTCCTCCTCCTCCTCCTCCTCCTCCTCCTCCTCCTCCTCCTCCTCCTCTTCCTCCTCCTCCTCCTTCATCCTCCTCCTCCTCCTCCTCCTCCTCCTCCTCCTCCTCCTCCTCCTCCTCCTCCTCCTCCTCCTCCTCCTCCTCCTCCTTCATCCTCCTCCTCCTCCTCCTCCTCCTCCTCCTCCTCCTCCTTCATCCTCCTCCTCCTCCTCCTCCTCCTCCTCCTCCTTCATCCTCCTCCTCCTCCTCCTCCTCCTCCTCATCCTCCTCCTCCTCATCCTCCTCCTCCTCCTCCTCCTCCTATATACACACTCCTCATATACCTGATGTAAACGTGTGTGTGTGTGTGTGTGCACACTGTCATATACCTGATGTGTGTGTGTGTGTGTGTGTCTCTGTGTGTGTGTGTGTGTGTGTGTGTGTGTGTGTGTGTGTGTGTGTAGTTCCCGTCCCCTGAGTGGGACACTGTGACTCCAGAAGCTAAAAACCTGATCAACCAGATGTTGACCATCAACCCGTCCAAGAGGATCACGGCCCAGGAGGCGCTGAAGCACCCGTGGGTCTGTGTAAGTACACAACTACACAACTACACACACAACTACACAACTACACAACTACACACATGGACACACGTCTGTCAAAACACTCTGAGCAGCTCACGGCTCTGCTCCACCGTTCTAAAAATAGCTCCTGATGTATTTGAGTTAATTCAGGATTAATTCAACACCAAACATCCAGATTAGATCACTGCAAACAGGAAGTCAAACATTGATCTGGTAAATTTCAGAATAAATGTCATGTCTGTGTGTCTGTGTGTTGCTGCAGCAACGCTCCACCGTGGCGTCCATGATGCACAGACAGGAGACGGTCGAGTGCCTGAAGAAGTTCAACGCCAGGAGGAAACTCAAGGTGAGGAAGACACTTTATAAACAGTCTCTCTGACACTTATACTAGTTATTATATACTACTATATATAATATACTATTATTATTATATATATGAACAGTCTCTCTGCTCTTCATGAGGATCATGGAACGTTTCACCTTAAAGTTCAGCTCAGACGTTTAGAAGAAGAACAAACTAATGATACTGTCAGGAGTTTATAAGGTATTAGAGATGATTTAGCTCTGACTGTAAAGGTGTTAAAGCTCCTTCAAAATAAAGGTCGATGTTTGTGTTAAAGCTCCTTCAAAATAAAGGTCGATGTTTGTGTTAAAGCTCCTTCAAAATAAAGGTCGATGTTTGTGTTAAAGCTCCTTCAAAATAAAGGTCGATGTTTGTGTTAAAGCTCCTTCAAAATAAAGGTAGATGTTTGTGTTAAAGCTCCTTCAGAATAAAGGTAGATGTTTGTGTTAAAGCTCCTTCAAAATAAAGGTAGATGTTTGTGTTAAAGCTCCTTCAGAATAAAGGTAGATGTTTGTGTTAAAGCTCCTTCAAAATAAAGGTCGATGTTTGTGTTAAAGCTCCTTCAAAATAAAGGTCGATGTTTGTGTTAAAGCTCCTTCAGAATAAAGGTAGATGTTTGTGTTAAAGCTCCTTCAAAATAAAAGTAGATGTTTGTGTTAAAGCTCCTTCAAAATAAAAGTAGATGTTTGCGTTAAAGCTCCTTCAAAATAAAGGTAGATGTTTGTGTTAAAGCTCCTTCAAAATAAAGGTAGATGTTTGTGTTAAAGCTCCTTCAAAATAAAGGAAGATGTTTGTGTTAAAGCTCCTTCAAAATAAAAGTAGATGTTTGTGTTAAAGCTCCTTCAAAATAAAAGTAGATGTTTGTGTTAAAGCTCCTTCAAAATAAAGGTAGATGTTTGCGTTAAAGCTCCTTCAAAATAAAGGTAGATGTTTGTGTTAAAGCTCCTTCAAAATAAAGGTAGATGTTTGTGTTAAAGCTCCATATGGTAGTTAACTTTTTCCCCCACTGACTTTAACAGATTTTACATTTATTTTTCTAATTTACTGATATAATCTTGCGTCTACTTCCTGTCCTGAGTGAATCCACTGATAAACTTTGCAGATTAAATATTTAATTTCATGATTTCATGCGGTTCAGTTCTGCATCAGATGTTCCCGTGTCTCTGCAGGAGGAGAAATAATGACCTCACTGATCTGATCTGAGAGGAAATAAAGAGTCAGACTGTGTTTTAATGGAGGAACAAGACGCTCCTCTCTCTGCATTATTCAGACTCTTATTCTGACAGGTCAATGTGCTGCTATCTTATTAACGTTTGCGTGTCTCGTAACGTTTTTCTCCCCCCCCCCCAGGGAGCCATCTTGACCACCATGCTCGTCTCCAGGAACTTCTCAGGTGAGTTTCTTCCTGTGGAGAAGACGAGAGGGAACATGTCAGCGCCCTGAGGAGGAGGGGAGGGGGGAGGGAGGGGGGGGGAGGGTGACATCCCATCTGTCTCCTGCCCCCCCCCCTACACACACACAGACAGACGCAGCAGGCTGCAGGGCGGCAGGGAGAGAGGAGTCGGTTCCTGTTGGACTGAGTGGTGCAGGTGATAGACGGAGCCGGGAGCAGACTAACACCTGACGACACCTGCACTCAACTTCCTGTTCCTGGAGGAGGCGTCAGGACCTGGGCCCAGTTCCATTTCTCTTTCACCTCCACCTTCCCTTAAAGCCATAGAGTGAACTGTCCCTTTAATTCACCTCTAAGAAATGAGACACTTTATCTTCAGTTGTTTTAGAGGGAAATTCATGTAAAACCTCTGATGCACGTTGCCTTCAGGGACAGTTGTTCATCAACAGTCTCTGTATTTCCCTCTAAAACAACTCTGTGTGGTAACGTTGTGTTATTACCTCATAGTGTGGTGAATGTGCAGGTCACAACTTGTCCACCAGAGCGTTGTGGAGTTGTTGGATTGTGTATTTGATGAGTTTGATGAGGGAAACCAAGAAATCCCATGAGCCTCCGTAGCGTAGCTCTGAGCAGCTCACGGCTCTGCTCCACTGTTCTAAAAACAGCTTGCACCGACAATTAAAGGAAACGTCCTGGAGACTAAAACCTGTCTGTCCCGTGTCTCTGTCCCGTGTCTCTGTCCCAGTGGGTCGACAGACGACGGCTCCGGCTTCCGTCAGCGCCGTGGCAGGAACCACCGCAGGCATCGTGGAGCAAGGTGAACTCATGTCTTCACATCGTCTCTGCTGTCTCTGTCTCATCGTCTCCTCTGTCTCATCGTCTCCTCTGTCTCATCGTCTCCTCTGTCTCATCGTCTCCTCTGTCTCATCGTCTCCTCTGTCTCATCGTCTCCTCTGTCTCATCGTCTCCTCTGTCTCATCATCTCTGTCTCCTCGTAGCGACTGATTAAACAGCGTCTCACTCTCTCATCTCGTTCTAATCTCTTCTTCTTCCTAAATCTGTTTTTCCTCTAATGCTGCTCCAACGTTTGGCCAAGGTGAGAGTCTCTGTCTCTGTCTCTGTCTCTGTCTCTGTCTCTGTGTCTGTCTCTGTCTCTGTCTCTGTCTCTGTCTCTGTCTCTGTCTCTGTGTCTGTGTCTGTCTCTGTCTCCGTCTCTGTCCACTCTGTCCTGCAGCCAATCAGACTTTTACACAGTCCAGATGTTTGCTACACTACAGTGTTGTGTAGTTGTGTAGTTGTGTAGTTGTGTGTCAGTAATCCTCCGCCTGCTGTTGAGATTAACAAACCCATTATCACACACCTGCATCTCCTCCTCCATCATCACGCTCTCTCCTCCTAATCCCCCCCCCTCCTCCCCCTCACTCTCTGAGTGTATGTCTGGATTATATAGAGTCAGTTAGACTTTTTTTTACACCCCCCCCCCTCACCCTCACCCTCCCCCTCCTCTTATCTAACCCTGATGAGGAGGAGGAGGAGGAGGAGGAGGAGGAGGAGGTGCCAGTTGGATGGAGAGGTTTTTTTTTTTTTTTAATGTGTGTGTTTATTCGTTGGGTTTTAATGTCTTTTTACAGGACGGGGGGAGGAGGGGGGGGGGTTCTCCTCAGAGGGAGGGAGTTTAGTTTTATGTGTGTGTGTGTGTGTGTGTGGACAGTCTGTCCCTGTCCTGCTCCGTCTCTACAGTAGATCAGCAGCAGTGAGTTCATGAGCAGGTGAACTTAGGTTGTTTATTTCTTTATTTTATTTTATTTGCATGCATGCATCTTCCTCCTCCTGCTCCTCCTCCTCATCTTCATCATCATCTTCATCGTGGTGGTCTGAAGGTGTATGATGTGCACGCTGCCGTCTGAGGGAGTTTCCTTCTGCCTCTCTGCAGCAGCCAAGAGTCTCCTCAACAAGAAGACCGACGTCAAGGTCAGTCTCCTTCTCTATTCCTCCTCTTCTCCTTCTCCTCCTCCTCTTCTCCTCCTTTATTATTCCATAAATATTCAGCTCAGATGGTGCGTTCAGGTTCCAGCGTGCAGCAGCGTTAGAACCTCCGTCCCTCCGTCCGTCTGGTCTTTATGTTTTTAAATAATTACTAATGATCACATGCAGGAAAAATCCAAAAACTGATGCAAAAAATTGCAGGAGTAAGAGTCAAACTTCTAAAAGACAAACAAACTAAACAACAGGAAGGTGGAGCCACGGCTGCTGCTGTTACAGGGAGGAGCTCCGTGTTCATCATTAATCTGATGCTTTTTATTCTCTTTAGTTTTATTTCATATTCAGTTATTCCAGTCTGAACATGTGAAGTGAGGAGAGAAATAGAAAATGAGCCAAATTGATGAACAGGATGTTTCCAACAGCTGTCGCCTGATTGGCCGGCAGCTGCACCTGCTGCCAGCCAATCAGGGGGCAGCAAATAAAACCCTGCAGATTCAGGTCAGGAGCTTCAGTTCACACACGCACACACACACAAATCTCTTTTTACTGAATGGAGCCAAAAATAAAAAAGCAGCTTTGAGTTTATTGTGTTGTTAAATAGTATTTTTAGGAAGTTTTCATCTTTTACTTTGACGACAGACAGGAAGCTTTGTGACGGAGCTGAAACTGGACAAAATAAAACAACAAGTTGTAGAAGATTTTAACCTGCAATACTTTGATCTATCGGCTCTGATTCCTTCCAACTCGTGCTGAACAGACTGAAAATGTGCTGAATTTTACAGTTTAACTTGAACAAACTGAAACAGAAACATAATAATCAGGCTACGTCAGTTTAGAAACTTCACCAATACATGAAATACCAAAGACGATAAAACTAGTTTGAGTTTTTCAGGTTTGACAGCAGATGTGAACGGAGCAGGTGTGAACGGACAGATGTGAACGGACAGATGTGAACGGACAGATGCGAACGGACAGATGCGAACGGACAGATGCGAACGGACAGATGCGAACGGAGCAGGTGTGAACGGAGCGGGTGTGAACGGAGCGGGTGTGAACGGAGCGGGTGTGAACGGACAGATGTGAACGGAGCGGGTGTGAACGGACAGATGTGAACGGAGCGGGTGTGAACGGAGCGGGTGTGAACGGAGCGGGTGTGAACGGAGCGGGTGTGAACGGACAGATGTGAACGGACAGATGTGAACGGAGCGGGTGTGAACGGAGCGGGTGTGAACGGAGCGGGTGTGAACGGACAGATGTGAACGGACAGGTGTGAACGGACAGGTGTGAACGGACAGGTGTGAACGGACAGATGTGAACGGACAGGTGTGAACGGACAGGTGTGAACGGACAGATGTGAACGGACAGGTGTGAACGGACAGATGTGAACGGAGCGGGTGTGAACGGAGCGGGTGTGAACGGAGCGGGTATGAACGGAGCGGGTATGAACGGAGCAGATGTGTACGGAGCAGGTGTGAACGGAGCAGGTGTGAACGGAGCAGGTGTGAACGGAGCACGTGTGAACGGACAGGTGTGAACGGACAGATGTGAACGGAGCAGGTGTGAACGGAGCAGGTGTGAACGGAGCAGGTGTGAACGGAGCAGGTGTGAACGGACAGGTGTGAACGGACAGGTGTGAACGGACAGGTGTGAACGGACAGATGTGAACGGAGCGGGTGTGAACGGAGCGGGTGTGGACGGAGCAGTGTGAACGGAGCAGTGTGAACGGACAGATGTGAATGTAGCGGGTGTGAACGGAGCAGGTGTGAACGGAGCAGTGTGAACAGACAGATGTGAACGGAGCGGGTGTGAACGGACAGGTGTGAACGGACAGGTGTGAACGGACAGGTGTGAACGGACAGATGTGAACGGACAGGTGTGAACGGACAGGTGTGAACGGACAGGTGTGAACGGACAGATGTGAACGGACAGGTGTGAACGGAGCGGGTGTGAACGGACAGATGTGAACGGAGCAGGTGTGAACGGACAGGTGTGAACGGACAGGTGTGAACGGAGCGGGTGTGAACGGAGCAGGTGTGAACGGAGCAGGTGTGAACGGACAGATGTGAACGGAGCAGGTGTGAACGGACAGGTGTGAACGGAGCAGGTGTGAACGGACAGATGTGAACGGAGCGGGTGTGAACGGACAGATGTGAACGGAGCGGGTGTGAACGGACAGATGTGAACGGAGCGGGTGTGAACGGAGCGGGTGTGAACGGAGCAGTGTGAACGGAGCAGGTGTGAACGGACAGATGTGAACAGAGTTTTTCGGGTGTGAACGGAGCGGGTGTGAACGGAGCGGGTGTGAACGGAGCGGGTGTGAACGGAGCGGGTGTGAACGGACAGATGTGGACGGAGCGGGTGTGAACGGAGCGGGTGTGAACGGAGCAGGTGTGAACAGAGCGGGTGTGAACGGAGCAGTGTGAACGGAGCAGGTGTGAACGGACAGATGTGAACAGAGCGGGTGTGAACGGACAGATGTGAACGGAGCAGGTGTGAACGGACAGATGTGAACAGAGCGGGTGTGAACGGAGCGGGTGTGAACGGAGCAGGTGTGAACAGAGCGGGTGTGAACGGAGCAGTGTGAACGGAGCAGGTGTGAACGGACAGATGTGAACAGAGCGGGTGTGAACGGAGCGGGTGTGAACGGAGCGGGTGTGAACGGACAGATGTGAACGGAGCAGGTGTGAACGGAGCAGGTGTGAACGGAGCAGGTGTGAACGGACAGATGTGAACGGACAGATGTGAACGGAGCGGGTGTGAACGGACAGGTGTGAACGGACAGATGTGAACGGAGCAGGTGTGAACGGAGCAGGTGTGAACGGAGCGGGTGTGAACGGACAGATGTGAACGGAGCGGGTGTGAACAGAGCGGGTGTGAACGGACAGATGTGAACGGAGCGGGTGTGAACGGAGCGGGTGTGAACGGACAGATGTGAACGGAGCGGGTGTGAACGGAGCAGGTGTGAACGGAGCAGGTGTGAACGGAGCAGGTGTGAACGGACAGATGTGAACGGAGCGGGTGTGAACGGAGCGGGTGTGAACGGACAGATGTGAACGGAGCGGGTGTGAACGGAGCGGGTGTGAACGGACAGATGTGGACGGAGCGGGTGTGAACGGAGCAGGTGTGAACGGAGCAGGTGTGAACGGAGCAGGTGTGAACGGACAGATGTGAACGGAGCGGGTGTGAACGAAGCAGGTGTGAACGGAGCGGGTGTGAACGAAGCAGGTGTGAACGGAGCGGGTGTGAACGGACAGATGTGAACGGAGCGGGTGTGAACGGACAGATGTGAACGGAGCAGGTGTGAACGGAGCGGGTGTGAACGGACAGATGTGAACGGAGCAGGTGTGAACGGAGCGGGTGAAGCAGTGAGACTCTCTGACTCAGGAGCTTTTATTTTGAAGGTTGAGTGGTGTGACTTCCTGTCTCAGCTCTTTGCAGACGTTGGTCGTCCTGAACGTTCAGCGCTGACAAAACCTTTCACACAACAACAGTTTTCACTGTTTCATCTGCTGCTCTTCACACACACACACACACACAGACACACACACACACGCACGCACACACACACACACACACACACACGCAGCAAAAACACTTGCAACACAACGACACATTAAAACACTGACGACAACGTGTTTCCTTGCTGTATTTCATCCTTCATCCTCCTCTTCTTTCCTCTTTCATCCTCTCCTTCCTCCTCCTCCTCCTTCATCTTCCTCCTCCTCGCCCCCCCCCCCCCCCCGGTTGGTTGGCCTGATGCTAATCTCAGATTATTTCCCACCAGATGATTAATCTCTCATTACATAATCACAGCAGCTTCTGCTTTGCTGCTCCCTGACACACACACACACACACACACACACACACACACACACACACACACACACACACACACACACACACACACACACACACACACACACACACACACACACACACACACACACACACAGACACTCTTGGATCTATTTCCTGGTTCAGTTGAGGACAGATCGATTGTTTTCTAGAGGACGGGCGGTCAGAGTCTGGAACTGGTCCTGGGTCTGAGTTAATGAGCCACTGAGCAGATGATACAGATGTTCCAGTTGTTCCAGATGTTGCAGAGCTGCAGAACGGGAGCGTTTCTCTGTGACGTGATGAACAGAGTGAAACGTCTCAGTCTGATCAGAGCTGCTGCACCGGCTCTGGAGCGGTTACCTGTGTGTGTGTGTGTGTGTGTGTGTGTGTGTGTGTGTGTGTGTTACCGATGATCCAGCCTCTTCATCACCAGCAGCAGCATCATCATCATCAGTAACACGTGGCTTTGTGTTTCCCTGCAGCCTCAGACCAACAGCAGCAGAAACACAGTCACCAGCCCCAAAGGCAGCGGCGCTCCCTCTGCTGCTCTGGTACGCCGCGCCGTCTGTGTGGGTCTGTGTGTGTCTGTGTGGGTCTGTCTGTGTGTGTCTGTGTGGGTCTGTGTGTGTGTGTCTGTGTGGGTCTGTGTGTGTGTGGACATTGTTGCTCTGACTTTGTGTTTTCCTTCAGGTTGTGCAGCTTTTACCCAGAGCTGAAGGAGTTTTTTAAGGCGTCTCTTCTCTGGACGTTGTGATTATTGGGGAAATGTTACGACTTTATTCTCATTAGAAATGTACGACTTTTATTTGTAAATTTACGTCTTTTCTTTTTATAAATTTACGACTTTATTCTCGCATGAAATGTACTACTTTATTCTCGAAGTTCGTTTTTGTGTGTGTGTTTTTTCTCACTGTGGCCCTAACACTCTGAACCAGTGTGTTATTTTGAGACAGGACTTCTTGTAGACGACAACAATACGCTGATCAATCGCTCCTCATAGACAACAGTTAGTGCCTGAGTGTGTGTGTGTGTGTGGGAGGGGGGGGTGTGTGTTTGAGTTAATATAAGATGAAAAAAGAATACATCAACGATCTTCTTAAGTGAACGTTCTCGTTACAAGTTAGTGACGGAGTGAAGAGAGTGCGTGATGATGTTGTTAAAGTGTCAGCGATGAGTTTAGTAACAGTTGATGAACATCGGTGAGTTCATCTCTGAATGAAAGTATTGAACTCATCTCTCCTTCTCTCACTCTGTCGTCATGCCAACAACAACATCCCTCCTCCTCCTCCTCTTCATCTCTCCATTCTCCCTCCAGGAGCCTCAGACTACTGTCATCCATAACCCAGTAGATGGGACCAAGGTACATCCTCCTCCTCCTCCTCCTCTTCCTCTTCCTCCTCCTCTTCTTCTTCCTCCTTCTCTTTTCCTGTATCTCTTCCTCTTCTTCCTCATCTCCCTCCTCTTCCTCGCTCCATCTCTTCTTTCTACTCATCTATCATCCTCACTCTGTTCCTCTATACAGGAAGTGTGTGTCTCACTGTGTGTGTGTGTGTGTGTGTGTGTGTGTGTGTGTGTGTGTGTGTGTGTGTGTGTGTTCCTGCATGTGTGAAGTGGGCGGAGCTCGTCCACCTGTCAGGTTGTTGCCGTGGAGCTCAGTGATGTAATCAGTGGCTCAGCGTCGTCGCCTGCTCTTCATCGCAAAGTTGTTGTGTTAATATTTACAGAGTTGTGTTGTTGAGGAGCCGATGCAGTTGTGTACCTGTGTGTGTGTGTGTGTGTGTGTGTGTGTGTGTGTGTGCATGCATTTGTGAGTGTGTAGCAGTGTCTGTGCGTTTAATTGACGTTTTCTTTTCTGTGCACTTTGCAGGAATCGTCTGACAGCAGCAACACAACCATCGAGGACGAGGATGT
The DNA here is from genome assembly GCA_030347415.2 of Decapterus maruadsi. Lineage (NCBI taxonomy): Eukaryota > Metazoa > Chordata > Actinopteri > Carangiformes > Carangidae > Decapterus > Decapterus maruadsi. The sequence continues at coordinate 27,265,747 of CM064904.1, read as the reverse complement.
GAAAGGTAGGACTCAACAGTTTGCTGTTCACATTAAAGGGATACGCCAACATTTTATTTTTTCATGTCTTGCCTCACTCCTGAGTCCATGACCAGCAGATAGACTCCATCCTTTCCACTGTGCGTGCAGTAACAAGGGAGATAGAGCCGTATCGCCAGTAATTAGCTTAGCTCAAACACTGGAAGTCTATGGGTAGTGTTAGCCTGCCTCCACCTAAAGTTAGCTTAGCTCAAACACTGGAAGTCTATGGGTAGTGTTAGCCTGCCTCCACCTAAAGTTAGCTTAGCTCAAACACTGGAAGTGTATGGGTAGAGCTGCCAAAACTCTCCGGTAAGGCATCTTGAGCGGTCAAACGCCGCTAACGGGACGAGATCGGTCAAAACGGAGTGTTCAAGCAAAGACGCTTTATTTTGGTTCAAGCTAGCTACATCGAGGGTAGGTTAGCTTCCTGTTTCAAAGTAAAAGCACTAATTCTATCGTCATGGTTTTCTGTATGTAAAGGGTAACGGGTGTTTTATTTTGTGAAAGTAACAGGAAGTGCGTTGGTCACAACGGCTAGATTGAGTAGCATCGAATTTGTCCGAACAAAATAGTAAACAGCTGGTATTTAGACAAATTAACGACACACTGCTGATCTAAACGACTACTTTCTCACCTAAACATGTTTGAAATGTTGATAAAGTGATATATTTACAGAGTTTAGAGCTAAAATGAAATCAGCTTCTGATGCTGGTTTCAGCTCAGGTAGGAGGCAGGCTAACACTACCCATACACTTCCAGTGTTTGAGCTAAGCTAATTAGCTACTTTAGGTGGAGGCAGGCTAACACTACCCATACACTTCCAGTGTTTGAGCTAAGCTAATTAGCTACTTTAGGTGGAGGCAGGCTAACACTACCCATACACTTCCAGTGTTTGAGCTAAGCTAAGGCTAACACTACCCATACACTTCCAGTGTTTGAGCTAAGCTAATTAGCTACTTTAGGTGGAGGCAGGCTAACACTACCCATACACTTCCAGTGTTTGAGCTAAGCTAATTAGCTACTTTAGGTGGAGGCAGGCTAACACTACCCATACACTTGAGCTAAGCTAAGGCTAACACTACCCATACACTTCCACTGTTTGAGCTAAGCTAATGAGCTACTTTAGCTGGAGGCAGGCTAACACTACCCATACACTTCCAGTGTTTGAGCTAAGCTAATTGGCTACTTTAGCTGGAGGCAGGCTAACACTACCCATACACTTCCAGTGTTTGAGCTAAGCTAATTGGCTACTTTAGCTGGAGGCAGGCTAACACTACCCATACACTTCCAGTGTTTGAGCTAAGCTAATTAGCTACTTTAGCTGGAGGCAGGCTAACACTACCCATACACTTCCAGTGTTTGAGCTAAGCTAATTAGCTACTTTAGGTGGAGGCAGGCTAACACTACCCATACACTACAGCTCTATCTCCCTTGTTACTGCACGCACCATTGAAAGGATGGTGTCTATCTGCTGGTCATGGACATGGAGTGAGACAAGATATGAAAAAAAATATTGGCGTATCCATCTGCAGACACATGTATTTAGAACAATATTTGGTAGAAATGTGTGTGTGTTGCTCTTTAACGGCTGCGGTCGCTGTTTGAATAACGCGCCGCTAAGCTGCAGCTGTGGCTGAGTTTTACGTTCCTGTTAATGTTGAGCCTGAACGCACCGTGCCGTCGGGTCAGTGGGTTTGTTTGTTTGTCAGCAGGATTAGACAAAAAGTCCTGAACTGATCTGATCCAAACTTGATGGATGCATGTGTGAGGGGGGCGGGGGGGGTGTTGGTGGAGGGAGGGGGGATGGAGGGGGGGGGGCAGAGAGGAACATATTACATTTCTGTTAATCCACTGAAAGATGTAGATCCAGGAAATCTTTATGCCGGATTATCTTCATCAACAGTTTTCTGACTTTAGATCAGCGACTCAGTGCAGGACGACGTCACAGGAGAGGAGAGGCAGCATTATGATGACAATAGTCACGAGAAAAACGACAATCGGAAATTTACAAGAACAAAGTTGTACATTTCGTACGAGAAAAAAGTCATAACATTGCGAGAAAAAGGCGGAAATTTCCAACTTTATTCTCGAAGTTTGTGATTTTTTTATTTGTCAACGTGGCCCTAACACTCCGTTGTGAGAAATAGCGGTCAATTTTTTTCTCCACCAAATCCTTGCAATTACGAATATTTCGGAGCCATTTCAATGCAATTGTTATTTCTTGGCGATATTTCTCAACATTACTATGAAATTGAACACTATTTTTGATTTTTTGGATTTTATTCAGACATGCCACAATAGATGAACAATGTCTCAAAGATAAACAGTTCCTCCACATACATACAAAAATTGAACACTATTTCTTGGCTATTTCTAGACATTATTATGTAATTAAAGGCCTGTCAATTAAAGAGTTACCAAAAGTTCCAGTTCCTGGTGTCACATTCAAATGTAGAATTTAAGTGTATATTCACACAAGAAATGAGCTCAGAATTTAAACACCGTCTCAGTGGAACAAGAGAAAGATCAAATCAGAGAGGAACAGGAAACAGAGTTTTACTCCTGATGAGCAGAGCCATGAATGGAAGCAACAGAAACAGAGGGAGGGAGGGAGGGAGGGAGGGAGGGAGGGAGGGTTAGAGCGAGTTAAGCCTCCCTCCTGTCAGTGTCGGGAGGAGGCGCGGCGAGAAGGACACAGTAAATCTGATCTAAAGCGCCGGGACAAGAATAGAGTGGTGAGCTCAGGCTGCGTCGCATGCACAGCACCGATATGATGAGGAGGAGGAGGAGGATGATGATGATGATGATGATGATGGATGATGGATGGAGGTGGTAGAGTAGGAGCAGGACGGGGACGTTTTATCATGTGACACGCTGAGCAAGTGGAGGAGCAGCAGGAGCAGCAGGAGCAGCAGGAGGTGTAGGTGAGGAGCAGCAGGAGGCGCAGGCTTCTTACATGGAGGGAGGAGATTTCACTCTGAGCCTGGAGACATGACACAGACATGAGTAACAATGAGTAACAAGCTCCTAGGTGAGTGTGTGCGTGTGTGTGAGTTTGTTTAATTGTTAAGTGTCTGTCGGGACCTGAGCTTCACTCACTCTGCTTGTTGTTCCACGGCTGCAGCTCGCAAACAGGAAATCATCAAGATCACAGAGCAGCTGATCGAAGCTGTCAACAATGGAGACTTTGAGGCCTACGCGTGAGTCCAACACACACACACACACACACACACACACACACACACACACACACACACACTTTATTCTTATTTCCTCCTCCTTGTTGTATTTAAAGGAACAACGATGAGTTTTAGAAAGCAAAGTGTTAAGACTACATTTCCCATGAGCCTCAGCGTGCACGGTGAAATTCTTGGACCGGTGCAAGACGCACGAAAGAGAAAATATTTGCCAAGAATGTTTTCATTGATCAAGAATGAAAGTCGGAGGTTGGAAGGCGATCAGATCCCGTCGTAGTTCCGACCATAAACGATCCGATCCGGCGGCGTTATTCCCATGACTCGCCGGGCAGCGTCCGGAAAACCGAAAATAGGAAACGCTGGGCGAGTCGACCATTAAATAATACAGTACCAACGAAATAACGATAAAGACAGAATGATGTATTTATCTAAATGGACCCATTACACATTATTGAGGCTCTTTTAGAACCAAAAGAAAACTGCAGGTTGTCCCTTTAAACCGAGCAGCAGCAGCAGAACGACCACTGTGATGTTAGAGCTCAGGAACCATTAATCTGATTGACATGCAAATGTGCTCTGTCTTTGTATTAAAAGATTAAAGAGTAATTACAGCCATTGTTTTATCCTCTGCCCCCCCCCCCCCCCTCTACCCACCACTCTATTAAGAGTAATGCTGGGCCGACCGGCCGGGGGAGGGAGGGGGAGGGAGGGGGAGGTCATTATGAAAATATATAAAATCCTGGAGGTTCTCAGTTAGGAAAACTTAAAGGGACATTCCTGTAAATTTAACCCCTGTTCTAACGCACCGTCAGACCCAGTAGAACCCAGTAGACCCCCCCCCCCCCTCTTCAGCACAAACAGCCAATAGGAACACACCGCTGTGTAACGGCACTGCTGCGGTTCGAAGCGTTTAAATATCCTCCGCTTTGTGGAGAACAAACCGTGATTGGTTGAAGAGGATTTTGCTTCAAACATAGTCAGAAAAAATATACTGTATAACTAATCAAGTAAATTTCACATAAGTGGCATCAATAAAGAAGTTTAATCTGACCTTATCAAGACAAAAGATGTCTTAGATATAAGGAGAGAAACTGAACAATACACACATTTACAACTAAAATAACCACAAATCTGCTAAAGTTATCATGTGTTTTATAAACGTTGTTACTATTGTCCTTATTAGATTACAATTATGAGTTACTATGATTAAAATAATGAGATATGAAGTCAGAGTTTACTTTTTCCCCGTTCAGACTTGAGCTTCCATAAATCTCACAGTGGCTGAAACTGTTTTTTGGACATCTCCAAATTGGGGCGGAGCCAAACTGAGCAGCACAGTAAACTGTCTTTTTTCTGTGTTCCTCGTTTTAAAACATGGTTTATTTTATTTTATTTTATCTGTTTAGTGTATTTTTAACCACACGATGTTTGATTGTTTCCACAGGAAGATCTGTGACCCCGGTCTGACCTCGTTTGAGCCCGAGGGTCTGGGGAACCTGGTGGAGGGGATGGACTTCCACCGATTCTACTTTGACAACCGTACGATCAGCGTTCACCGCCACAAACTCATGTTTTATATCAACTGAGGAGTCGATGGTGAATTTATAACTTTTTCCTTATTAGAATTCAATTATGAGTTACTATGATTAAAATAATGAGATATGCAGTTAGAGTTTTCTTTTTTCTTTCAGACTTTCTTCTTTAAATCTTCAGTGGCTGAAACTCTTTTTTGGACATCTCCAAATTCGGAGCTCTTTCTTTCTTTCTCAGTCTTTCTTTTTTTTCTGTGTTCTCGTTTTAAAACATGGTTTATTTTATTTTATTTTATCTGTTTAGTGTATTTTTAACCTTTCGATGTTTGATTGTTTCCACAGGAAGATCTTTCTTTCTTTCGGTCTGACCTCGTTTGAGCCCGAGGGTCTGGGGAACCTGGTGGAGGATGGACTTCCACCGATTCTCTTTGACTTTTTTCTCTTTCTTTCTTTCAGCGTTCTTTCCACAAACTCATGTTTTATATCAACTGAGGAGTCGATGGTGAATTTATAACTTTTCTTTCTTTCTTTCTTTCTTTCTTTCTTTCTTTCTTTCTTTCTTTCTTTTCTTTCTTTCTTTCTTTCTTTCTTTCTTTCTTTCTTTTCTCCAGTCCTCTCCAAGAACAGCAAACCCATCCACACCACCATCCTCAACCCTCACGTGCACATGATCGGGGACGACGCGGCCTGCATCGCCTACATCCGCCTGACGCAGTTCGTGGACGGTCAGGGTCGCCCTCGCTCCAGCCAATCAGAGGAGACCAGGGTGTGGCACCGCAGGGACAGTCGGTGGCAGAACGTCCACTTCCACTGCTCGGGAGCGCCGTCCGCCCCGCTGCAGGGATGAGGTGCCACAAGACGTATTATGCATGTAAATAACTGTCACTGTGTCCATGCATATGTTCCTAGAAAACATGACATCATCACCTTTGATGCTTCTTGTCCTCTCTGAGCCACCGTAGAAACTCAACAGCACCAATAATAAACCAGTTTCTGTGTTTTCCCTCCAGATCTGTGCGACTGCAAGGAGGCGGAGCCGAGCAGAGGTCATTTCTACGACCTTGACCATAATACCGACCAACCGACTGGCACCATGACCTCCTGACTCCGCCCCCTATGCACTGACTCCGCCTCCTACATACTGGCTCCGCCCCCCACTGTCTCCATGGTGCAGCTGGGGTCGATCAGCTCCAGAAAGAAACTCTTTAAACCTGCGTCTTGTCTCGAGTCTGACACTGCAGCTCACCCGACTAAACCTGGACTAAACCTGGAAACACCTGGACTAAACCTGGACTAAACCTGGACTTCACCTGGACTAAACCTGGGCTAAACCTGGACTTCACCTGGGCTAAACCTGGGCTAAACCTGGACTTCACCTGGGCTAAACCTGGACTTCACCTGGGCTAAACCTGGACTTCACCTGGGCTAAACCTGGACTTCACCTGGGCTAAACGTGGACTTCACCTGGGCTAAACCTGGACTTCACCTGGGCTAAACCTGGACTTCACCTGGGCTAAACCTGGACTTCACCTGGGCTAAACCTGGACTTCACCTGGGCTAAACCTGGACTTCACCTGGGCTAAACCTGGACTAAACCTGGACTTCACCTGGGCTAAACCTGGACTTCACCTGGGCTAAACCTGGACTTCACCTGGGCTAAACCTGGACTTCACCTGGGCTAAACCTGGACTTCACCTGGACTAAACCTGGGCTAAACCTGGACTTCACCTGGGCTAAACCTGGACTTCACCTGGACTAAACCTGGACTTCACCTGGGCTAAACCTGGACTTCACCTGGGCTAAACCTGGACTTCACCTGGACTAAACCTGGACTAAACCTGGACTTCACCTGGGCTAAACCTGGACTTCACCTGGACTAAACCTGGACTTCACCTGGACTAAACCTGGACTTCACCTGGACTAAACCTGGACTAAACCTGGGCTAAACCTGGACTTCACCTGGACTTCACCTGGGCTAAACCTGGACTTCACCTGGACTAAACCTAGACTTCACCTGGACTTCACCTGGACTAAACCTGGACTAAACCTGGGCTAAACCTGGACTTCACCTGGGCTAAACCTGGACTTCACCTGGGCTAAACCTGGACTAAACCTGGACTTCACCTGGACTAAACCTGGACTTCACCTGGGCTAAACCTGGACTTCACCTGGGCTAAACCTGGACTAAAGCTGGACTAAACCTGGACTTCACCTGGGCTAAACCTGGGTTAAACCTGGACTAAACCTGGACTAAACCTGGACTAAACCTGGACTTCACCTGGACTAAACCTGGACTAAACCTGGACTTCACCTGGGCTAAACCTGGGTTAAACCTAGGCTAAACCTGGACTAAACCTGGACTAAACCTGGGTTAAACCTGGGCTAAACCTGGACTCCTCCTACATACAGTTTATTGTTACTTCTGGTATTATTCTGGCTGCAGTCTATCGTGCTCTTTCGACTGTACAGTATATTTATTATTATTATTATTAGCATATTTCCTCCTCCTTCTTCTTCTTTTTTATGACGAGCATGACTCCTTCCTGTTTCCCTCTTAGCAGTGGCTCTTTTTCTGCATGACTGAGGCTGAACCACCGGAGACCAGTGGGTGGATTTAATATTTAACTCTCTGTTTCTTTGTTTTGTTATTCAATGGAGTTTTTATTAACCCCCTGTTTCCCGCCGCTCTGTGAGACAGTGAAAGCAGCATGCTGAAGGTGTTCCCGTCGTCTCTTAATCGATCCTCTGTGTTCTGAACGTTGAAATGGTTGAAAACTTCTCGTATCCGACGCTGTTCATGTAACATTTCCAGTTTCATCGTGGTGACTTGACTTCCACTTCTGCTGTAGACGGTATTTATCTGCATGACGTTCCCAGTTAGTAGATCGCTGAGTTGAGGTGTTGTCGTGCATTTAGTTGATTTTATTTTTTATTTTCATTTCTGGACTGAGCTGCTGGTGAGCTTTAAATCTGCTGCCTCTGTTTTCTGGGCTTCGTTAGGTGCATAAATTATTGTAATTATTTTTATTTTCTTGAGCGTAGTGAAAGAGGAAGTCGCCTTTTTAGAGAAACAGCTGGTTCCAGGTCAGTTTTAAATGTAAACGTCTCTTTACTGTTATCAGACGATGCCTGAGATTGGACCTCACAGAGCTCACGGATCATTAATCAATTATTATTAATATTATTATCATTGTCAGTGATTAAATTAAAACACTTAACGAGACATCGGCAGCAAAGTGTTTGGAAACTGTTTTTTTTCTGATTTTTCGCTGAGTCTTGTGAAAATCATGTATCTGCAAAAAGATTATAGATTAATTTGAAACTTTCATTATTCACATATATCTAGATTAGAATAGTGTAGTTTTAACATGTTTTACCAGTTAATACATATTTTTGTGGACAAGTCATATCAATATCTTTAATTTTATCAGAAAATGTAAAAAATCTATATTGCACATACATGGTTTTCACTGGACATGTAAGTATATATATTTTATTTGTTTATTGGCCTAAAATGGTGAAAATAAATATATGAAGTCTTAAATATACAAATGAAAATCCACTTTCATGAAGCAGAATGTGAAATCTTTGCAGATAAACACAGTGACCTCAGTGGTGTCGACCTGCAGGAGCCGAGGTGAACACAAGGGGGCGCCAACACAACACAACACAACACGACACAACACGACACGATGACACAGTGGAGAGCAGCAGGGTTCAGACAGGTGATCAGTGGTGGTGCGTTCAGGTGCTGGAGACAGTGACGGTAAAAGACAGACTCGGTTTGTTTCACAGTTTTATTTTTAAAGTGCTTTTCACAGATAAAAATCATCAGTGCTTTACAACAGAGGACAGAAATGTCAGAATAAAGCAACTAAAATAACACATAAATATAAAAATATAAAAGTATACCAGTGAAATAAGGCAACCCATCAGTGAAAAGCTTGTGTCTTTAGTTTAAACTGTTGATGACCTCGTTGTTACAGAATCATTCATCTTTATTCTTTATCCACTTTTTATTATTAAAACTAAACCAGAGCTGCTGTAAAACACTGTCCCAGCTGTTGGTGCCTGTGGTTCAGTCACATAACGAACACCAGAGTGGATTACCATCACACACACACACACACACACACACACACACACACACACACACACACACACACACACACACACACACACACACACACACACACACACACACACACACACACACACACACACACACACACTGCAGGTTGTTTTTAGCAGATTATTGTGTCACTGAAACTCGGGCAGAGGGAACAAAGCCAAAACCAACACCTGACCTCCTCCTCCTCCTCCTCCTCCTCCTCTCTCCTCCTCCTCCTCCTCCTCCTCCTCCTCCTCCTCCTCCTCCTCCTCCTCCTCCTCCTCCTCCTCCTCCTCCTCCTCCTCCTCCTCCTCCTCCTCCTCCTCCTCCTCCTCCTCCTCCTCCTCCTCCTCCTCCTTCCTCCTCTTCCTCCTCCTCCTCCTCCTCCTCCTCCTCCTCTCTCCTCCTCCTCCTCCTCCTCTTCCTCCTCCTCCTCCTCCTCCTCCTCCTCCTCCTCCTCCTCCTCCTCCCTCCTCCTCCTCCTCCTCCCTCCTCCTCCTCCTCCTCCTCCTCCTCCTCCACCTGGAGCCACTGTCCCCTTTGGCATCGAACCCACGATCAGGTAACAAGTTAGTGATGATGAAATCAGAGCTGAGTGACAGGAGGAGAGGACGGACGGATCTGAGCTTCGTCTTTATTTAATTACTAAACTTAGACTGGACGATGATGATGATGAAGAAGATTCGTCTTCCAGGTCTTATCAATATTAAAATGTGATCAGTGTGTGAATCAATAACAGGACAATGCAGAGAGCATCTCACTCCTCCTCTTATCACCGCGCAGTGATTTGATTGGTTAAAGATCAATAAAGGAAATCAGTGGCTGTTGATCAAAGAGCTGAGGAAAGAGATCTTATCAAAAACACTGTAAAACATTTATTTGCTTCCAGGCAATTTGAAGTAAAAAGTTCTAGTTTTTATTTTCTGATCAATTTAGAATGATCATATTTTAGATGTTTGAATATTATTAAAGCTCCATAAAGGTAGATGTTTGTGTTGAAGCTCCTTCAAAATAAAGGTAGATGTTTGTGTTAAAGCTCCTTCAAAATAAAGGTAGATGTTTGTGTTAAAGCTCCTTCAAAATAAAGGTAGATGTTTGTGTTAAAGCTCCTTCAGAACAAAGGTAGATGTTTGTGTTAAAGCTCCTTCAGAATAAAGGTAGATGTTTGTGTTAAAGCTCCTTCAAAATAAAGGTAGATGTTTGTGTTAAAGCTCCTTCAAAATAAAGGTAGATGTTTGTGTTAAAGCTCCTTCAAAATAAAGGCAGATGTTTGTGTTAAAGCTCCTTCAAAATAAAGGTAGATGTTTGTGTTAAAGCTCCTTCAAAATAAAGGTAGATGTTTGTGTTAAAGCTCCTTCAAAATAAAGGTAGATGTTTGTGTTAAAGCTCCTTCAAAATAAAGGTAGATGTTTGTGTTAAAGCTCCTTCAGAATAAAGGTAGATGTTTGTGTTAAAGCTCCTTCAAAATAAAGGTAGATGTTTGTGTTAAAGCTCCTTCAGAATAAAGGTAGATGTTTGTGTTAAAGCTCCTTCAAAATAAAGGTAGATGTTTGTGTTAAAGCTCCTTCAAAATAAAGGTAGATGTTTGTGTTAAAGCTCCTTCAAAATAAAGGTAGATGTTTGTGTTAAAGCTCCTTCAAAATAAAGGTAGATGTTTGTGTTAAAGCTCCTTCAAAATAAAGGTAGATGTTTGTGTTAAAGCTCCTTCAAAATAAAGGTAGATGTTTGTGTTAAAGCTCCTTCAAAATAAAGGTAGATGTTTGTGTTAAAGCTCCTTCAAAATAAAGGTAGATGTTTGTGTTAAAGCTCCTTCAAAATAAAGGTAGATGTTTGTGTTAAAGCTCCTTCAAAATAAAGGTAGATGTTTGTGTTAAAGCTCCTTCAAAATAAAGGTAGATGTTTGTGTTAAAGCTCCTTCAAAATAAAGGTAGATGTTTGTGTTAAAGCTCCTTCAAAATAAAGGTAGATGTTTGTGTTAAAGCTCCTTCAAAATAAAGGTAGATGTTTGTGTTAAAGCTCCTTCAAAATAAAGGTAGATGTTTGTGTTAAAACTCCTTCAAAATAAAGGTAGGTGTTTGTGTTAAAGCTCCTTCAAAATAAAGGTAGATGTTTGTGTTAAAGCTCCTTCAAAATAAAGGTAGATGTTTGTGTTAAAGCTCCTTCAAAATAAAGGTAGATGTTTGTGTTAAAGCTCCTTCAGAATAAAGGTAGATGTTTGTGTTAAAGCTCCTTCAAAATAAAGGTAGATGTTTGTGTTAAAGCTCCTTCAAAATAAAGGTAGATGTTTGTGTTAAAGCTCCTTCAGAATAAAGGTAGATGTTTGTGTTAAAGCTCCTTCAAAATAAAGGTAGATGTTTGTGTTAAAGCTCCTTCAGAATAAAGGTAGATGTTAGTGTTAAAGCTCCTTCAAAATAAAAGTAGATGTTTGTGTTAAAGCTCCTTCAGAATAAAGCTAGATGTTAGTGTTAAAGCTCCTTCAAAATAAAGGTAGATGTTTGTGTTAAAGCTCCTTCAAAATAAAGCTAGATGTTAGTGTTAAAGCTCCTTCAAAATAAAGCTAGATGTTAGTGTTAAAGCTCCTTCAAAATAAAGGTAGATGTTTGTTGTGTGTTGTTCGTTAACATCGTCTGGATGAGACAGTTATTAACTCTGTCTTTTCATAATCAGTGTCCAGACAAAGGTTGGTGTTTGGATGAAGTGCATCTGGCAACGAACCAGAACATTTATCTGTAGCTGCTGTAAAACTGGAGCAGAGTCCAGGACCAGGACCCGAGGCCTGAGGATCTCTGTGCTCCTGAACGTTACTCTGCTCTGAACTGTTTCAGAACAGATCGTTGTAGAGCTGAAGAGTTCTTGTTCTTTACGCTCGTCTTTCATTCATATCCCACTTTAGACTTTATACTATTGGGAAATATTGTATATTTATAAATAAATATATGTACAGCTGCTGCTCATAACAGTTACCAGTTAGATTAACATGTTGTGTACAAAATAAATAACTATGTTACAGCTTAAAAGATGTAAATGTAACATCATAAGCAGGAAAAGTCAGCTCAGACATGTTTATCAATCTATTACTAAAATAATCCAGCAATATTAACAACATTGAGCATCATTTACATTTTCTATGCATGATGCAAATGTCAAACCAGTCCAGTTGGTGGCAGTCACGTACATGAAAAACCAGTTAAGAAGAAACTGTGTAACACACATAAATGTAAATTATAATGAGAATATAACGTTTTCTTAAAGCTCAAGATAAACACGTTGAGGTCTGTAAACACACGATGTTTACTGGGTGTAAACATGTTGTTTGTTTTCTTTGCACTTGTTTTGAATGTGTGTTTTTACAGTGCGAGCGTCACGCCGGTCGAACCCGAGGCTGAGAGCATCAGGTTGATCTGAGGCCTCCTGAGGTGTATGTTAATGTTTCCTCTGTCTCTCTGGCTTCAGTATCACAATAGAGCCGATTAGCATCACTGTTAGATGTGAGCATAGACAACATTAACATAAACACTAAACAGCAGCAGGATGTCAGTCTGTGTGGGGGCAGACAGGCTGAAAAACGCTGCTTCTCTGCAACGATGGAGGTAAATGACCCTGAAAAAGTTAACACAAACAGTTCCTGCAGGTAGATGATGACTGACACACTTCTGTCTGTACAAACTGTCACTGTCTCTGAGTCTTGAATGACTACACTGTTCTGCAGGAAGTAGCTGTGCATTGTTGTCAGAATGAGGAGAAACTGAGCAGGAACAAATGAAGACGGACTGGTCGGTCGACTGCACCGTAACGAGTGACAACGTCTGAAGACAGGAACCAGACGGAGGCCTCAGGTGATGAAGACCTGCTGCTCCGCGTGTAGACCTGAACCAATAGGGAGCTGGTCTGAGATCAACTGGACACAAGGTGAAAGTAAAGAAACCTGCATTTTTCAGGTGCAACATAAATGAATAAAGTTTATATTACTACTAGTACTTTGGAACTTACCTGCTTTTCCATCATTGACAAGCTTGTAACAAAAGTAATGGAATGGAAAATTCTGGTATTGGACCCATATTATGGGTTAAAAGTGTCGTATAATGTTGGTGACAGAACTTCCTTTCACCTTGTGATATGTGGTAGTCAGCTAATCCTGTTGATGACAGCGTTGTGAGATGCAGCAGAGACCACTCAGCACAGGTCAAAGGTTAAGAACCAGGGAGGCTCCACCACAGAGTGTCATGTGGAATTTATAAGGGATTGTTGTGTCCTGGTGGTGAGACAAGGCAGAACCACCGAGGTGCCATATATTTTGTCTATTGGTATGTGTTTGGGAACTATAACAGATAGCATGCCTGACAACACACACTGTCTTTCAAGTTCTTTATTGAATAAACAGAAATCATTTTGCCACCATGATACACGAATTAACACTTTAAAATGTAATTTTCTTGGTTTAAAACACCATTATATTATGTTTAAACCGTGTTATCTGATCTAAATGTGAGAAAGGTGGTGAAACTAAAGTAATTTAGCTCATTTTAAAAACTGCTCTATTATTTAACATAGAAGCAAGAGACAGTGACACAAAAACCCTTCAACTGAAACAAAACAATGTTAAAGGAATTAATCAATTAGACTTTTTAACTCTTTAAACAGATTTTCATATATTTTGAACATAATACACAACAGACAGTAATACAAACACCATACACACGTTTACAGTAGTAGTAGTATCAGGCTAAATAAAAATAAACATAAATAGATCAGAATAATTGGACATTTCTATAGTTTTACCGTTCTTGAGCCCATTAAATGAACAGATACAGTGTAAAATGAAGTGGTTTTATTCATTTTATTCATGTTAAACTGGTAGTTTTAGCCCTTTAGCCCATATCACTTTCACTGTTTACTTTTGCTAGCACGCCGTGTGCGCGCTGACGTCACCGCCGTCGTGACGCAGATCAGCACCAGAGGTGATTAGACAGTGCCGGAGGGGCGCGCGCCTCCCGCCTCCTCCCCCCGGCCGTTCAGTCTGACTGTGGCCGCTCAGCGCAGCAGCAGGACGGGGCTCCGCTCTCACACAGTCCGCCTCTCGGTCACAGCGCTGGAGGCAGCGGAGGGAGATCCACGACCCGGGAAACAAGTCGTCTGCGGTTAAAAAGAAGAAGAAAAAAGGTAAAATTAAATATTAAAACCGCTGATAAAGTTTTATCTAAGCGGGAAACAGACATTTTAACGGTTTGTTCTCCAACGTACAGTTTTTAAATAACCGTTAGCAGCTGTAAACGTTAGAGGAAACGCGTGTGTTAACGGGTAAAATATTAAATATAACCGTTAATACATGTAAAGTTGAGATAAAAGTTATTAGAGTTGAAGTTTTAACGAGGAACGAGGTGTAGAGACGTTTAGTCAGGGCCGGAGGGAGCTGTGTGGGGGGCGCAGGGCAGCTGGTTGTTGTTGGGCCCCCGACAAACATGGAGTCAGCTGATACTCTGCTGTGTAGATCGATATGTCAGCTGATTGACAGAAACAGTATTGACATGTTACAGCTAAACTATAAGGTAAAAGTTTTGCAGATGAACATCTCTTTTGTTGACAGTTATATTTGTAGATTTAATCAGAATATGTTCATTTCAGACCTGGTGTTGATCAAACAGGAATGTTTCACCATCCACCAGCTGCTTGTCAAGCCTTAGTTATGGTTAAAATGTTCATTATCTATTTGGCTGCAGGTTTAATAAATGAAAAAGGCTCAAAAACAACTGTTAAAACCTCCAAACTTTCTATTTACTTTCACTCAGAAAGTATTTTTGCCTTTTCATTTCATGAATGAGTGAATTAGAAACTAGCGGTATGGTCGTAGTTATAGTGGCGGTTACATGTTGTACATGTACAGATTTTATGGTTTTAAGCGTGACCCCCTTCAAGACGCATTCCCCCCTCAGTGGTGGTTTAGCTATATATAGGATGTACAGTCCACACGGTGGTTTATTATCTGCTGAGAACTAAGATAAAGTTACAGCACTGAGGGCGTCCATGTTTTTTTTTTTTTCTTTAAAAAACAAGTTCAATATTTTTCCTCTCGTGAATCAGTGCAACTAGCAGGTTTTATCATCAGCTCTATTGTTGTCAGGAAATGTTTAATATATGAATTACTGAGCCGCCACACCGCTGCACCATGAACACACACACACACACACACTGTAGATTATTTTCACTCAGTCCCTCATGCTCCGTCCTGCTGGCCCAGATTCACTCATTAGAGATATCACACAGCGACAGAGGTGAGGAGGTCAAACTGGATAATGATCATATAATTGTTGGGCTTTTTCTTTAGTTTTTGTTTCATTTATTTGCAAAAAAAACAAAACAAGCACAATTAGAAAAACAGAAATGTAACAAGAATAGCAAGCGCAGCATCAATAATCAATAAAACATCGATAAAGCTGTCAAGATGATATATTATATATGTTTAAGGTGCATTAAAAGGAGCTGCTGTTTCTGTTTCTGATGAACATGTTTAATTTGTGTTGAACAGGATCCAGAGGAGCAGGAGCAGGATCTGAGGAGGAGCAGCCCACCTCACCGGTTCATCCAGGCTGAGCTGCTGCTGCTGCTGCTGATCGGAGCCTGGAGGCAGGAGGAAGAGGAAGAGGAGGAGGAAGAGGAGGAGGAGGTGGGGGGGGGGTCCTCGACTGGGACGTTACTGCAGTGGGACAGGAGGAGGAGGAGGAGGAGGAGGAGCAGCTGTGGCTGAGCAGCAGCCATGCATCGCTTAAGGACTACAGTGGCACGGCTTCGGCCCCTGACCTCAGGACAGAGGGCCCAGAGCCAATCACAGCTCAGATCGGGGTTGGGTGGCGGCGGCGGCGGTGGTGGCGGCGGCGGCTTCAGGACGTTTCAGCCGGTCGCCGCCGCCACCGCCAGGTGCTTTAACGCCTCGGTGACGGCCGAGCCTTTTCTCAACGGCACCAGCACCAACTATGTGGAGGAGATGTACTTCGCCTGGCTGGAGAATCCCAAGAATGTGCACAAGGTACATGTGTGTGCGTGTGTGTGTGTGTGTGTGTGCGTGTGTGTGTGTGTGTGTGTCATGGCTGCAGGATGTATGGGTTCCACGTCTAGAACATGTTCCTACCGCTGCCGCCGGCATCGCTGCATATGGCAAACAGCTTCAGTGTCATCCCATAATTAGCATGATATGTAGGCAGCCCCCCCCCCTCCTCCTCCCCCCACACTGTTCTACCTGATGAGGTCAAAACAAACCCAAAACGTAGTGGGGTAAAGGTTACACAAATACACACAGTCAGTTCTCGGAGTGTGTGTCCATGTTCTCAAACTGGAAACAGTCACGTCAGTTCAAACCTGAGCTGCAACAATTCATCAATCAATCAAACAATAATCGATTATTAAATGAATCGTCAACTATTCTGATCATCAGGTTGATCCAGATTCTCTTCTTCAGCTTCTTCAATGTGAATATTTCTGGTTTCTTTGTTCCTTTGTGACGATAAACTGAGTCTTTGGTTTGTGGACAAAACAAGACGTCGTCTGGTGGTTTAATGAACACTGACTGATGATTTATTGACCAAACAACTTATCAATTAATCGTTTAAATAATCAACAGATTAATCGATAATGAGGATAATCGTTAGTTGCAGCCCTAAAATAAACTTTGGACTCGCTCTACTATGATTTATTCGTAGTGAACAACGTGTTTCATCTGTTGCATCATAAGGTCAACAAAAAAATCATCTTATTCAGTTTCGTTTCAGTTATTTACACCATAAAAATCAAGGACAATAACAAAAACAGAAATGAAACCAGAACAATGAGCAGGAGAAGTTAAAAATTATAGATTAGATCAGATTAGATAGAACTTTATTCATCCCAAAGGAAGTTCTTGTGCCGGGAAATGTGCAAAGGAAATGAAATATAAAGAGGAAGCATTCCTAAGGATAAGACAGAAATATATAATAAAATACATCCTACAACAGAAGGAAACAACACATGAAGAGTCGCTGACTGAGCAGTGATTCAACCTGTCGGCCTCAGGGCAAATAGTTCTGGGGTTAATAGAGATGAAATATGTCAAACTCTCCTTTAAGGATCCACTCACTTTCATTTACAGGGAGCAGAATGAAAAACTTTAAGATTTTAGGAGACGAGTCGTCGCTCACTGTAAACCCTGACACCTGTGACGACAGATTCCAGACTTCAGGGGCGTTTAGTCCCAGATAAACCTCAGCATCACCGTGTTCTGTACAGAAACCTTTCACTGTGTCTGTGACCTCGGCCTGTGGACTCAGTGCTGCTGTGTTTACTTCCTGTTGCTGGCTCCAGCTCACACTCGTCTCACGCGGCTGGAAGCTCGTGTTTCCTGCTCGGTGGCTGGACGCCGACGACAGACGTTAAACCTAAAGTCTGTGTCTTTCTGTCAGAATCAGTGGCAGAAACAGGTTCCTCCTCTACTCACTTTGTCTCCTTTAATAAACTGAAGTGGAGCCCAGCTCAGCGTTCCCGGCCGGCGTTCCCGTCTTATCTGGACCTTTACACTTTGCTCTCCCTGCGTGGTCCAAGTAGAACGAGCTCAGATTTACCATCAATAATCTGGTTTCAACGTCAGTAAGTGGATTAACCTGAAGCCCCTTAAACGCCCCACGGTTAGAAAGTCCCATTCTGCACAGGTGAGACGTGACCGCGGTAACGCCGTTATGTCACTTCCTGTGAGCTCCTGCTGCTCCACACGGGAGGAGGTGCAGCAGTTTCTTTATTGATTCTTTATGAAATGACATGAAAAGACTGTTTCCCAGATTAGACTGGACTTTATTGTCATTGTCAAAAACAGTTCTAGGAAAAGTTGAAAAATTTCGAAAAAAAAATGTTTCTAGGAAAAGTGGTAAAAAATTTCTCAAGAACAATTCTAGAAGAAGTTGAAAAATCCCCCCCCCAAAAAAAAAAGTTTAAAAGAAAATTCTAGAAAAATTGGTAAAAATTGCTAAAAAAAAAAAAAAAATTCTAGAAAAAGTTGAAAAATTGCTAAAAAAAAAAAAAAAAGTTTTTAAAAAATTCTACAAAAAGTGGCAAAAAATTTCTCAAGAACAATTCTAGAGAAAGTTGAAAATTTTCTTTAAAAAAATAAAATAAAAATTTTAAATTCTAGGAGAAGTGGCAAAAAATTTCTCAAAACAATTCTAGAAAAAGTTGAAAAAAAAGAGTTAAAAAGAACATTCTAGAAAAAGTTGTAAAAATTAAAAAAAAAAAAAAATTCTAGAAAAAGTTGTAAAATTTCTAAAGATAAATAAATGAATAGGCCTAAATAAAAAGTTACTTAAAAAAGTTTTTGAAATTCTACAAAAAATCATCATTGTACAAGTACAAAGGAATGTGTTGCAGAAACAATAAATACAACAAAGAATAAACAATAGATTAAAAACTACAACAAAAAAAAGATTGAACTCCTAATCAGAACATTTTCTGATTAGTTTGTGGATCAATCGCTGCAGGTCGTCGTCTTCTGTTCGTGACATCACACCTGCAGAGCCTCATCAGTGCAGATTGGAAACTGTTACCATGGAAACATGAAAGCTGCTGACCTTCAGTTGATGATGATGTAATAAGTAATAATCAGTCAGTTAATGAATTGATTTGTTGATCAACAGGAAACAGCTGGATCAGTTACCGTAACAACTGATCCAGCTGTTTATCATCATCGTCATGAACTGAACATCTGTCTCTGGGTCAAAGGTCACATGTGGATTTCTGTGAATTTACACACAAAACGACTCATTGATGAATTTGATTATTGATTGAAACCCAGAGTGAGTTAACTTAACCCCCCCCCCCCCATCCCCCCTCCTCCTCTCCCCCCCCCTCTCCTCTCTCCTCTCTCCTTCAGTCCTGGGACATTTTCTTCCGTAACGCCAACGCCGGCGCTCCCCCCGGCGTGGCCTACCAGAGCCCTCCCCCCCCGGGCGGCTCCCCCCTGGGCCTGGGGGCCGGGGGGGTCCAGGCCCTGGTGGGGGGGGCTCGGCCCAACGTGGAGAAGCTGGTGGAGGATCACCTGGCCGTGCAGACGCTGATCAGAGCCTACCAGGTAAACACAGACAGACAGGACCAGATATTCCTCCTCTGGGAGCAGATAAGGAAGAACAAACAGATCTGGACACGCACACACACACACACACACACACACACACACACACGCGCACGCACGCACGCACGCACGCACGCACACACACACACACGCACACGCACACGCACACGCACGCACGCGCGCGCACGCACGCACGCACGCACGCACGCACACACACACACACACACACACACACACACACACACACGCACGCACACACACACACTGAACAAGCAGCTGTTTTATCACCTGAGTGGAGAATCAGAGTTATAGAGGAGTCTGATCTCTCTCTTTAATCTTCCTGATTAGGAATGTCACCGTGACTTGTTTTAAAGTTTAAAGCAGAAGTAAGTGATATATTTGTGTTAATATAAGTCTTAAATAGTTATATCTTCCGACAGCAATCACTTACATAGAGTGTTTGGACCAAAACACGGGTCTGTCAGTCACTCTGCTCTGCTCTGAGCCGAGGAGAAAACATTTATCGTATCCTACAGTTTTTATCCAATGAGGAGAGAGAACGGCATGCAGGGCTGTGTGTGCAGCCAAGGTAGGGACGAGGACTGTTATGGTGCGTTCAAGGAAACTCGTATTTTTCCGACCGTGAAGTGGTACCAGTTCGATCTGGTACGAGTTCACCGGTCCAGTGGCTGTTATAGTGACTTTCACCGGTAAAACAGGTCGGAGAAACACGAGTGGGTTACCTGGAACGCTACAAAGTCGTAAGTTGTGACTTGAAGCTGTAATTTACGATTTCAAAAGCCTGCCTGGAACGCAGCATTAGCGAAAACGACCGGACCACTTACTTCTTCTTTAACTCTAACTAGTATTTCCACCTTAACTCTGTTGTATTTCCACCTTAACTCTGTAGTATTTCCACCTTAACTCTGTTGTATTTCCACCTTAACTCAGCTCCATGTGTCCCTTAGCTCCAGCTCCAGAGTCCTAGTGCTGGTTAAATCAATGACTTGTAACGTCTTGTTGACAGCTCCTTTCATGCAGCCTGAAGAGCCAGACTATATCATTAAAATGTCTAGTCTGGCAACGACCGGTAGACCAATTAGATAGATTGACCAATTGGATCAATCCAGGGGGCGGGATGACGGCTGTCGGTCAAACTGCCTCTGCATGCAATAGGGTAGCGCTACGACCAATCAGAGCAAAGAGCAGGATGACGTCGGTGGATTAAACTTTTCCCATTTCCCTTCTGACACCAAATACATCCTTCTTTGAAATGAAGGACTTCAGTGCAGTTTCTTGTTAAACTTTTAAAGAAAATGACATTGAAATTGTGAAGAAAGTGCATGCGCTTCACCAGTAAAAATGTGGATTTCAAATCTTCTCTTCTTAGTCTATTCAGTTGATTAGTCATGCAATACAATTTTGTAATGTCCTAGAATTTGAGTTCTTTATTTGGGTATAAAATGTGATTCATTTTAATCTGCTGCTGCTGTTGTTGCCCTGTTATCCCCCCCCTCTCCTCCTCCTCCTCCTCCGTGTGCAGGTGCGGGGGCATCACATAGCGAAGCTGGACCCTCTGGACATCAGCTGTGTGGACTTCGATGACGCTCCGTGTACCGTCGGTTTCCAGAACGTTGGTGAGAAACAACTAAAAACCTGCTCATGTGATCTGATCCTCGGCCCCCAGTCTTCATGTCCCCCCCCCCCCCAACATCTAATCCTTTTACTGTTTTTATTTAGTTTTCTCCAGACACACCCCCCAGTTCACACATCCTTATCTCCTCAGTGCCCCTCCCCTCCCTCCATCTGACTCCCACCTCTTTGTTTACGTTGTTTACTTACACCACCCCACCCTAGACGAACACAGGATCAGCCTCTGGGCTTTATCCTCGACAGCTCTGGTTCTCAGCTTTCTTTACATCAAGGACCCTAAACTGACACAAATTAGATCACGGACCCCCCCATTGGACAACATTTTGAAGCAAACACCAGAAATACACAAACATTTGTTCTTAGACTGAAGAACGTTACTTTTTTAGTCAATGTATTGAAAATTAGTGCCAATGGTGTGAATTTTGGGAAATATTATAGGGAAATTTCCGGAAAAAAGTGGTAAGATTTCTTAAAAAAAAAAAAAAAAAAAAAAAAAGTTGAAAAATGATCTAGAAAGTGGCAAAATTTCTCAAAAACAGTTCTAGGAAAAGTTGAAAAATTTCTAAAAAAAAAAAAAAAAAAAGTTCAAAAAAACATTCCAGAAAAAGTGGTAAACAAAATTTTGAAAAAACAATTCTGGAAAAAGTTGAAAGATTTCTAAAAAAAAAAAAAAAAAAATTCTAGGAAAAGTGGTTAAAAAAAATTCTCAAGAACAATTCTAGAAGAAGTTGAAAAATTTCCACAAAAAAAAAGTTAAAAAGAAAATTCTAGAAAAATTGCTAAAAATAATTCTAGAAAAAGTTGAAAAATTTTGAAAAAAAAAGTTTAAAAAAAATTCTACGAAAAGTGGCAAAAAATTTCTCAAGAACAATTCTAGAAAATGTTGAAAATTTTCTTTAAAAAAATATAATAAACATTTTAAATTCTAGGAGAAGTGGCAAAACAATTCTAGAAAAAGTTGAATTTAAAAAAAAATAAAATAAAATAAAAAAATTTAATTCTAGGAGAAGTGGCAAAAAATTTCTCAAAACAATTCTAGAAAAAGTTGGGAAAAAAATTAAAAAGAACATTCTAGAAAAAGTTGGAAAAATTTCAAAAACAAATTTCTAGAAAAAGTTGTAAAATTTCTAAAGATAAATAAATGAATAGGCCTAAATAAAAAATTACTTTAAAAAGTCTTTGAAATCCTACAAAAAACGTGGTAAAATTTCAAGAAAAATTTGCGGACCCCCTTGAACCGTCTCAAGGACCCCTGGGGGTCCCCAGACATCACGTTTAGAACCATTGCTCTACGACATAAACATTGATTAAAGTTTATACGTCAGTAATTATCTGTTAAAACAACAGGTTTCCTCTCATAGAAACTCATCATGACAAATAGAAACAATGAGCTGAAATAGTTCAAATTCAAATCAAGTCTTTTCCTGTAGAGAATTGATGTAATCCTCAAATCTTTAATCTCAGTTGTTTAACTGAACGTTGTAGCGACACTGGGTTGTGTAGTTGTGTAGTTGTGTAGTTTATTAGTTTTGTCTGAGTTGTTTCATATTGCAGCCTCGGTAATGAGTCGTGTTGTGTTCACTGCACTCTGTGTCCTGTCGTTCTTATCAGCTCTGACTCCGACGCGTTTATGGTTCCTGGAGAGAACAGATAAGACACAGAGTGTGAGTGTGTGTCTGTGTGTGTGTGTGTTTTATGGTGGTAGTGTAGTGTTGTGTAGCTGCAGACTGAATGTTTTTATTGTCGTCTTCATTTGGAGGATGGTTCTCTGCTGTGGACTCGTTACAGAACTGATCCTGGAGCTGCTGCTTTGTTGAAGGAGCTCACACAGTTAAACACACTGTAAAGAGAGTGTGTGTTTGCCTCAGTGTGTGTGTGTGTGTGTGTGTGTGAGCTCTCTGTCATTGTGCGTGATGAAAAGCTCGGGGCCTCAGGTGATTGTGTTGCGCTGTACGAGGACGTTTCCACCGCTCACACCGCCATTGTTCACTCACACTGAGTTCTGCTTTGTCCCGGAGCCACTGAAGGTCACACAGGTCACAGCACAGGTCCATGTGTGTGTGTCCGTGTGTGTGTGTGTCTCCATGCCTCCAGAGCTCTCTCATTATAAAGAACACCTGTGTCACCTGACAGCAGCAGGTACAGGTAGGACCGGCCCCTCAGATCTGATCCTGGACCAGTATCAGAAGAGAAGGAGATGTAACGACCTCATCCTGTTGTTTATTGATCAGTTGAGACACTGATCAGGTTTATTGTGAAGCTACAGACGGTGGCGACTGGTTGTGTCAGTTCTGAGGCAGAGGTTGTAACGTAGCAGCAGCAGCCGCGTCTGTGTTCATGAATGTAGTGGAAACCCTGGTGTTTGTATCAAGGAACCAAAGAAACCTGATTTTTTTCTCTTGAGAATCAGCGGCTGCTATCAGCTGAAATAAGGCCGGTATCGTTCCCGTAGCGATACCTGGTATCAGTCCTCAGCCTCCCTACAGAGAAACCTGGTCATTCATATTCATGTTTACTGGATAAATACCAGCGTCCATGGGAGCACTGTTGCCACTTTTACATTTTAATATCGCGTTGCAAATATGGCTAATTGAAGTTATTTACAGCAACGGACGGTTCAACAAAGCTCAGTTTCTTCTCCGTCGCTCCTGAAGTATGAACAGTTTGACGCCGCCATGTTTGTTGAGCTGATACGTCAGGTAAACAACTGATCTACACTAAGTCTGCAGGTTGTAAACAATGATAAACAGTTAATAAATCAACAGTTAAACTGTTGGTTAGATCTGGAGCTGCAGTTTCATAATGAGTTCATCATCTATAAAGTAAAGTCAATGATCAATTAGTCATCAATAAATCCACTAATCACAGTCTGAAAAGGCTCAATACACTCTGTTAATGGAGCTCTGGTGGTTCAGTGTGTGTGTGTGTGTGTGTGTGTGTGTGTGTGTGTGTGTGTTCTGGCTCCTGATTATAACCTTTGCTCAGCAGCCAATGAGGTCGGTCAGGACTTAACCAGCTTATCTGCTTCATTAAAACGTTACACTGATTAGATTTCAGCTTCCTCTTCTTCTACTTCTTCTCTAGTTGTCTGTTGTGTTGATGTGTGAGCTGCAGTGTTCATGTGACCGAGGGGGAGAAAGTTCATGATCTTGTGTAAAGTCAGATGATCAATTACCTGTGATCAATAAATCCACTAATCACAGACAAAAGGCTCAATACACTCTGTTAACAAGTTTCCTGGTTCCAGTCTCTGTTCTGCTTTTTGATTGGAGCGTTCAGGGAGCCAATCAGAGGAGAGAACCAGAAAATGCCATTTTATTGATTACAAACCGTAAAATAAAAACTGAAAGTACCAAACAGATCTCGTGTTCACAGAGCAGAGGCTGTTTAAAGGACTTAACCAACTTATCTGCATTTGTTTTAAATCGTTACACTGATTAGATTTCAGTGAACACTCTTCTTCTTCTCGAACTCATCAAATACACAATCCAACGATGATGATGATGATGATGATGATGATGGTGATGATGATGATGATGATGATGATGATGATGATGATGATGATGATGATGATGATGATGATGATGATGATGACGATGATGATGATGATGATGATGATGATGATGATGATGATGACGACTGCCTTTACACTCAGACTAGGGCTGCAGCTATCGAATATTTTAGTAATCGAGTATTCTACTGAAAATTCCATCGATTAATCGAGTAATCGGATAAAACGTATTTTTGCTTGGTTAAAGAGCAATTATGAATACACAAGAGAAAATAACATATTTCACGTGATTATTAACATCGTATATCGTAATATCATATTTTTAGGCGTGATAACGTTGCCTGAAAGCTTTAATGGAACTGCGAAGGAGGCTCAACATAGCAGGGTTTGTCTTCATGTTCTAGCTCAGTGATCCTCACATTTTTTTCAAACCGGCTCCACATTGGCAGTGCAAAATCTTTTCTGGATATCCCACAAAAAAGCAAACAACGCAGCCCAATACATTTTCATTTAGACCAGGAGTCTTCAACGTTTTCCAGGCCAAGGACCCCCAAACTGATGGTGAAATGAACCCCCCTCAGGGGGCCCAGAATTCCTAGCAACGGCCCTGGTGCCACCGGAGTTGATTCTGGGAACATTTGATTCATGTCTCAAAGCGCTTCAGTGATGGCCTGACGCTGCGCTGAGCAGACCAACGTCACCCTTGTTTGAGTGTGTGCTGTTAACGAGTGTGTATGGAGAATAAAAACTAAAGTCCCATAGTTGTGTAGCTGACGGTGCAGAGGCCTGCTGTCACAGCACCACTGACAAAACCTCTAGCCATGTTGGTCTGAGTTAACACGGCAGGCTACAACAAAGTTTATCAACTTGTTCCTGAGCTCTCAACAGCTGATCAACACAATGGAGAGTAAACAGCAGCGGAGCAGCGTCACCTCTAAACCACTACCTAATCTTCACAGTAGACTACTGATGTCTGCATCCCTCCGTCTCCCCGTAGTTTGCTTTCACGCTCGCACAACGTGATGATGGCGCACAAGCATGAAGCCCCCACTCCCTCACCCATGTGCCTCCTCCTCCTCCTCCTCCTCCTTTCTTCTGATGATGATGATGAGTGATGCCACATTGAAAGATGATGATGATGTTAAATAACGATTCCTCGATGCAGAAAAAAATCGGACCATTTTTTGATGATGATGATTACTCGAGGAATCGTTTCAGCCCTAACTCAGACTCACACTAGATTTTACATAATTCTTCACTAGAAGCCCAGAAGGCTTTATGGTGTTTGATTAATCCTTAAAAAGAAGTTGAGTGATGGAGGAAACATCCGCTCGTCGACTTCTCTGCTGCTGCTTCACTTTTAAAAACAACTTTAATCTTCATCTGAGTGAAGTTGAGAGTTTAATCTGTCAGATTAAACAGATGCTGCTGCTGCTGCTGCGTCCAGGGAAATCCATGGAAAACTTCACTTCACTGCTGTTTCCTCTGACCTCTTTCCTTTTACTCTTCCTCCTCCTGCTCCTGGTCTAACATGTCTCCTCCTCCTCCTCCTCCTCCTCCTCCTCCTCCTCTTCCTCCTCTTCCTCCTCCTCCTCCTCCTCCTCCTCCTCCTCCTCCTCCTCCTCCTCCTCCTCCTCCTCCTCCCTGTGTCTCCAGGTCTTTATGGACTGACTGAATCCGACCTGGACAAAGTTTTCCGGCTCCCGACCACGACCTTCATCGGAGGCAATGAGAGCGTTTTACCGCTCAGAGAGATCATCAGACGCCTGGAGGTTAGAAACACCTGCACCTCCTCCTCTTCCTCCTCCTCCTCTTCCTCCTCCTCCTCCTCCTCCTCTAACTCCATCAATGATTTCCAGTCACATCACAACACGTAATAAAACCTGTTCTGATCAGATTAATTGATCGTACCCCCCCCCTTTGCCCCCCCCCAGGCGTCGTACTGCCAGCACATCGGCGTGGAGTTCATGTTCATCAACGACGTGGATCAGTGTCAGTGGATCAGACAGAAGTTTGAGACTCCAGGAGCGATGAGCTTCAGTCCAGAGGAGAAGAGGACGCTGCTGGCTCGCATGATACG
The DNA here is from genome assembly GCA_030347415.2 of Decapterus maruadsi. Lineage (NCBI taxonomy): Eukaryota > Metazoa > Chordata > Actinopteri > Carangiformes > Carangidae > Decapterus > Decapterus maruadsi. The sequence goes on along the minus strand of CM064904.1, from coordinate 27,239,561 downwards.
CTCTACTAGGTACACAACTACACAACCACTGCTACACAACTACACAACTACTACACAACTACTGCTACACAACTACTACACAACAACTATACAGCTTCAGTCCAGAGGAGAAGAGGACGCTGCTGGCTCGCATGATACGCTCTACTAGGTACACAACTACACAACAACTACACAACTACTACTACACAACTACACAACTACTACACAACAACTATACAGCTTCAGTCCAGAGGAGAAGAGGACGCTGCTGGCTCGCATGATACGCTCTACGAGGTACACAACTACACAACCACTGCTACACAACTACACAACTACTACACAACTACTGCTACACAACTACTACACAACAACTATACAGCTTCAGTCCAGAGGAGAAGAGGACGCTGCTGGCTCGCATGATCCGCTCCACTAGGTACACAACTACTACACAACTACACAACTACTGCTACACAACTACACAACAACTACTGCTACACAACTACACAGCTTCAGTCCAGAGGAGAAGAGGACGCTGCTGGCTCGCATGATCCGCTCTACTAGGTACACAACTACACAACTACACAACAACTACACAACTACACAACTACTACCACACAACTACACAACAACTACTGCTACACAACTACACAGCTTCAGTCCAGAGGAGAAGAGGACGCTGCTGGCTCGCATGATACGCTCTACGAGGTACACAACTACACAACTACTGCTACACAACTACACAACTACTACACAACTACACAACTACACAACAACTACTGCTACACAACTACACAGCTTCAGTCCAGAGGAGAAGAGGACGCTGCTGGCTCGCATGATCCGCTCTACTAGGTACACAACTACACAACAACTACACAACTACTGCTACACAACTACACTACATGATGCGCTCTACTAGGTACACAACTACACAACAACTACACAACTACTGCTACACAACTACACTACATGATCCGCTCTACTAGGTACACAACTACACAACAACTACACAACTACTGCTACACAACTACACAACAACTACACAACTACACAACTACTACACAACTACACAACTACTACTGCTACACAACTACACAACTACTACACAACTACACAACTACTACCACACAACTACACTACATGATACGCTCCACCAGTTTTGGTTCTGGTTCTGGGTCTAGTCCTGGTCCTGGTTCACATTCCTGTAGTGACTGACCACCATGGGGTCATGGTGGCGGTCTTGTGCACCAGTGTGATTCATGGTGGTGGCGGTCTTGTGCACCAGTGTGATTCATGGTGGCGGTCTTGTGCACCAGTGTGATTCACGGTGGCGGTCTTGTGCACCAGTGTGATTCATGGTGGTGGCGGTCTTGTGCACCAGTGTGATTCATGGTGGTGGCGGTCTTGTGCACCAGTGTGATTCATGGTGGCGGTCTTGTGCACCAGTGTGATTCACGGTGGCGGTCTTGTGCACCAGTGTGATTCACGGTGGCGGTCTTGTGCACCAGTGTGATTCACGGTGGCGGTCTTGTGCACCAGTGTGATTCACGGTGGCGGTCTTGTGCACCAGTGTGATTCCATGGTGGCGGTCTTGTGCACCAGTGTGATTCCATGGTGGCGGTCTTGTGCACCAGTGTGATTCATGGTGGCGGTCTTGTGCACCAGTGTGATTCCATGGTGGCGGTCTTGTGCACCAGTGTGACGCAGCAACGTCCCGTCCCTCCTCAGGTTCGAGGAGTTCCTGCAGAGGAAGTGGTCGTCAGAGAAACGCTTCGGTCTGGAAGGCTGCGAGTCCCTGATCCCGGCGCTCAAGACCATCATCGACCGCTCCAGCCAGAGCGGCGTGGAGAGC
>CM064904.1:27085233-27230233 GCA_030347415.2 Decapterus maruadsi | reverse complement strand
TGTGGGAAGCCCAGTTCGGAGACTTCCACAACACGGCCCAGTGCATCATCGACCAGTTCATCAGCAGCGGCCAGGCCAAGTGGGTGAGGCAGAACGGCATCGTGCTGCTGCTGCCGCACGGCATGGAGGGAATGGTAGGAGCCCATTGGCCGATTGGTGTGATGTCATCCTCCCGTTGTCATTGGTTACTGATGGGTTGTGTTGTCTCAGGGTCCGGAGCACTCGTCGGCGCGTCCAGAGCGCTTCCTGCAGATGTGCAACGACGACCCAGATGTTTTCCCTGTGAGTCAGAGCAACATGGCCGACATCGTTCTTCTTCTTCTTCTTCTTCTTCCTCATATGGCGGCGCGGTCATGTGACCCGTGTTTTCTTCTTCTTCTTCTTGTGTTCCAGACCCTGTCGGAGGACTTCGCCGTGCGCCAGCTCTACGACTGTAACTGGATCGTCGTCAACGTCTCCACGCCGGCCAACTACTTCCACGTCCTGCGCCGACAGATCCTGCAGCCGTTCAGGAAGCCTGTAGGTGGCGCTGTCACCATGACGACACTGATGCTCGTTAACCAGAGACGGGATGAATAAAGTTTTCATGTCACGTGTCTGTCGTTCCTCCCTCTCTCTCTCTCTCCAGCTGATCGTCTTCACTCCCAAGTCGCTGCTGCGTCATCCAGAAGCCAAGTCCAGCTTCGACGACATGTTGCCGGGTGAGATCAGAGGACGACGACCTCACACACACACACACACACGGCTCAGCCTCTCTGTGTTATTGATAACGTGTGTGTGCGTGCGTGTGCGTGTGCAGGGACCCACTTCCGGCGTTTGATTTCCGACGAGGGGCCGGCGGCCTCGAGCCCAGAGACGGTGAAGAGAGTCGTTTTCTGCTCCGGGAAGATTTACTACGAACTGATGAGAGAACGGAAGAACAGAGGGACGGAGCGGGAGGTCGCCGTGGTCCGCATCGAACAGGTTATTATGGGATGTTTCTACTCAGCCCGTCGTTGGTTTATTTCTAGACACGATGACGTGATGAAATGAAAAGGTCACCAGTGATGATGAAACACGATGATGTCAGAAATAAAGAAAATAAACGATGATGTCATGAGCAGCAGTGTGTGAGTGACCTTTGACCTCGTGGTCGTCTGCTCCGTGTGCAGCTCTCCCCGTTCCCCTTCGACCTGGTGAAGGCCGAGACGGAGCGCTACCGGAACGCCGAGCTGGTCTGGTGTCAGGAGGAGCACAAGAACCAGGGTTACTACGACTACGTCAAGCCGCGCATCCGCACCACCACCGACCACCGCCGCCCCGTCTGGTAAAGCCCCGCCCCCTTTTACTCACCGCTGACTGCTGAGAGTGTGTGTGTGTGTGTGTGTGTGTTCACCTCTGTGTGTGTGTGCAGGTACGCAGGTCGTGACCCGGCGGCGGCGCCGGCCACCGGCAACAAACCCACTCACCTGTCGGAGCTGCAGCGTTTACTGGACGCAGCGTTGGACCTGGACTCGTCCTCGCAGGCGGCGTGAAGCTCCGCCCCCGGACACGGACGCGCTCTGACACTGTTACTATGACGACGACGACGACGTCACATTCACAGTGACGGACAGAGATTAAAAAAAAAACGGAAACGGAAAAAAAAAAGATGATGATGAATGAAAGAGTTTCATCGATCACGGAATCATTTCAGGCTGCTCAATCAATCAATCAATCAATCAATCAATCAATCAATCAATCAATCAATCAATCAATCAATCAATCAATCAATCAATCAATCAACATGCATTAGGACACAGCAACATGAAAAATCTGCTCAGTTGTTTTTAATCCTCTTTATTTTTACAGCACATTTCCAGGAGATAAACGTTTAGCAAAGTGCTGCAGTGACGCACGAGATGAGAATTAAAAATAAAGATGAAAAGAATTTAAAAAGAATTAAAAAAATCAATAAAAAAACATTTAAAAAGAATAAAAAAGAGCTGACAGATATGAATTGAGAATAAAAGGACAAACAAGAGAAAGAAGAGAAGATCAATGCTCTTCAATAATCGATCGGTCTGTTGATTGATCATTGATTACCTCGTCAGACCTCACTCCTCTGATCAACCAACGTGTTTTACCTCAGGACTTTAATCTGCACAGGAAACGAGGCGGCGGAGCCAGGAGGCTAACGCTTCCCATCCGCCTCCACTCTTTATGCTAAGCTAAGCTACGCTACGCTAAGCTATCAGGTGTTGAGACTCGCAGCAGAGTTGATCAGATATTGACGATCAGACACGTGATTGATCAAGTTAATTATGTTTGAACAGAGTTGATGAAGATTTTCTGCTTTTACTCCAACATCTGCCCCCCCACGCCCTCCCCCCCCCTCCCCCCCTCCCTCCACATCTGTCCTCGTCTCTGTTTGTGCCAAATGTATCAGACGACTTGAAATTAAAGTTTCATTCTAATAGAGGAGCTGGAGCTGCAGCTGCAACATCCAGAGCGGCAGCAGCTGCAACATCTGGAGCGGCAGCTGCAACATCCGGAGCGGCTGCCGCAGCATCCGGAGCGGCAGCTGCAACATCCGGAGCGGCTGCCGCAGCATCCGGAGCGGCTGCCGCAGCATCCGGAGCGGCTGCCGCAGCATCCGGAGCGGCTGCCGCAACATCCGGAGCGGCAGCTGCAACATCCGGAGCGGCTGCTGCAACATCCGGAGCGGCAGCTGCAACATCCGGAGCGGCTGCTGCAACATCCGGAGCGGCAGCTGCAACATCCGGAGCGGCAGCTGCAACATCCGGAGCGGCTGCTGCAACATCCGGAGCGGCTGCTGCAACATCCGGAGATGCAGCTGCAACATCCGGAGCGGCTGCTGCAACATCCGGAGCGGCTGCTGCAACATCTGGAGCGGCTGCTGCAACATCCGGAGATGCAGCTGCAACATCCGGAGCGGCAGCTGCAACATCCGGAGCGGCAGCTGCAACATCCGGAGCGGCTGCTGCAACATCCGGAGCGGCAGCTGCAACATCCGGAGCGGCAGCTGCAACATCCGGAGCGGCTGCAGCTGCAACATCCGGAGCGGCAGCTGCAACATCCGGAGCGGCAGCTGCAACATCCGGAGCGGCTGCTGCAACATCTGCAGCAGCTGCAACATCTGCAGCAGCTGCAACATCTGCAGCAGCTGCAACATCCGGAGCGGCAGCTGCAACATCCGGAGCGGCAGCTGCAACATCCGGAGCGGCAGCTGCAACATCCGGAGCGGCAGCTGCAACATCCGGAGCGGCTGCAGCTGTAACATCTGGAGCAGCTGCAGCTGCAACATCCGGAGCGGCAGCTGCAACATCCGGAGCGGCTGCAGCTGCAACATCCGGAGCAGCAGCTGCAACATCCGGAGCAGCAGCTGCAACTTCCGGAGCAGCAGCTGCAACTTCCGGAGCGGCTGCAGCTGCAACATCTGGAGCAGCTGCAACATCCGGAGCGGCTGCAGTTGGTGTTGATTGACAGAATTGAAGGATGTATTTATTTTCATATAGCGACGTATGTTTTATTGTTTTCAACAAATAAAGATTCTTCCTGAACTGAAAGCAGCTCCTTTTTCTCTTCGACTCCAAAGAAACATTAATAAAGATCCAGTTTCTTCACTGACAATGAACTTTAAATTAAAGGTCGTTAATTATTCATCAACTAAAACTGAAAATAAGCTTCAGTGACGATAATAATAATAATAAACAGAATAAAATTCAGACACATTTCTGATGAGTGAATAAACAGAATTTATTAAAAGTATTTCAGATTCATTTTGTGCATAAAACAAAGTCAGTTATAAACTTCAAACATCAAACACTGTTATTATGGGATGTTTTTTTTTACAGCATGTGACGACTTCATTTTAACCTGATACAGTTGAACACACAGGTGTGACCAGGTGAGTTACCTGCAGCAGCACAGTGATGATGTCACAGTGTGACATCATCCAACATTACAACACACTTAAACCTTAAAGGGATAGTTCAACATTTCGTTACAGAACGTTATGAGACAGGGAAACCAAGAAATCCCATGAGCCTCCGTAGCGTAGCTCTGAGCAGCTCACGGCTCTGCTCCGCCCTTCTAAAAATAGCTTGCACCGACAATTAAAGGTATAAAACCTACTGCTATGACTATAGGGGTTATGGTGATGGGACAGTCTGACTAAATGTTGAACTATCCCTTTAAATCTGTGAACTGAACAATATTAAATAATCACACTGTTGATTTTGATTTTTCTTTAAAGCTCAAAACAGAAATTAAAACCTTCCCTCACATTTAGCTCCTGAATTTATCATTTAGATTTAGTTTTAAACAATAAAAACACATTTTCTCAAACTGATTCGTCAAAACTTTAATTCTAACTGAATTTTCCGACATCCCATAATGAACACCTTCTCGTCCTCACAGGTGACTCGTCCTGGTTCCCAGAGAGTTCCTGATGAACTGGAACAGCTCCACGGGTGAGACGGCGTCCAGGCGACGGACGTCACAGTAGTCGTCAAGGAGACGGAACAGCTTGTCTGTGAAAGCAGCGGTTTGACACGTTAACGACAGAACAGACGCTGGGCGTAACCATGACAACGTGACGCCGACTGACTGACCGACTGTGGTTCCCTTGGTGACCAGCAGGTGGTAGATCTGCTCCAGCTGATCCTTCAGCACCTCGTCGCCAAAGGTGAAGAAGGCCACGCCCCTTTTCGCCACCGCCGCCGCCATCAGCTGAATCAGAGCTGCAACAGCAACAAGAACCAAATCAGCTCCTCAAATAACGACTTCAATAAATAAATGTAAATTCATTTAAAGATTTATTTACACATTTCTACTTAATGGTAATTGGGCCGCCCGTCTAATTAGCATAGAAATATGTAAATAAATACAAGCAGAAGTGTAGAAAATGAGAAAAAATGAGTAGATAAATACACAAATGCATAAATTAAATTCATTTTTCTAACAACAAATATTTTTTTTGTTTGTATTTATTTGTGTGTCTGTCTCTTTAAGAGGAACCTTTCAGCTGTGGGTCTCCTTTAAAGGCGCCGCAGCCCCACTTCCCCGTGGCGATGTCGGGGTCGCCCTCCTTCCCCCGGAATCCACAGAACGCCTTCAAGGACACGAGGAAATCACGTGAATGGGAAGCACAACACGGAAAATCTTTGTATTGGAGTCAATGAGGAGCAGAGCGGGACGTGGCCGCACCGAGAGGCTCACAGTTTAAATTCTGTAAGTCTCTCTGTTTTGTTGAACACATCGTTAGAGAGAGGACGAGTTCGTCTACGACTGTGGAAAAAATCATGTGTGTAGAGTTTAAACTGTGGCCGTGAGCAGCGTGGAAAGAGAAAAGTTTCAGACGACTCCTCCCACTCTAGCTGATGATGTCATCACTCTGACACCAACATTCCGTCCAATACACACCCATTATAATCTCTACACTAGTCCAAAAATGATCATGGTGATTGATCAGTGACTGATAAAAAACTATAGAACCTATCAGAACATAGATGAACACACCAATAGACGAGACTTGTGTCTACTGTTGACAGTTTAAATGGAGTCTCTAGGTGAAAGTATGTCAGAGTGGTAGACCTTTAAAAAAGTCCAATAAATTGTTCGTTTTCTGACCTCATTCCATTCATTCTCAATAAGAAATTTCTTAATTTCTCAAATTTCTCTCTCTTGGTACGGAAGAAGAATAATGAGACGAAGAAACACAATAACGTGGCCCTCACCTTGTTCAGCTCCCGCCTGATCTTCTCCGTGCTGTACTGCTCTCGCTGGTGTTTGAAGTTCAGAGCGTCGATGGCTATAATCTGTCTCTTCCTGCGCTGCCACTCGTCCCTGGGAAGAAAAGTTTAATAAAACACCTAAACTAACATCCAGGTCTGAAAGGGTTAAATCAGCCACAGCTCTACCTGAATGGTGGCTCATTAAAAGGCCCCGCCCACTCGAAGGTGTTGCCGTAGCCACAGTAGATGCTGAACTGCTGAGAACCTGAGACAGAAGAACCGTGAAAACACCTCTGACTGTTGGTTTATTGATTAACTCATCGATGACTGATCGATCGATCCCTCACCCGTGATGACCAGACACTCGGTGTCTCCCAGCTCCTCGGTGAAAAGGCGGGAAACGATCAGCTCCGGGTTCATCAGGAACAGGATCTCCTCCTGCACCAGACCAGAACCCAGCACGCCGCCGCCGATCCGACTGCAGGCAAAGTCCACCTGCGCACACACACACACACAGACACACACACACACACACACACATTAACCCTCCACAGCTGGACCAACAGCTGGTTCGTTGCCGTGGTTGCGTTCTCACCTGTAACATCCCTGTTCCCTCCTTCTCGATGCTGCCGCGTGACGTCACGTGGAGTTTGGTCAGTTTGTCTGCACAGCTTCAACAAACAAACACACAATATGGACCGTTAGCTTAGCATTAGCCCTTAGCCTGGTCCGTCACTGTACGGTGTCCTCCAGAAACACTTCCTGTGTAGAGTTTTTGCAGCTAAAACTGATGAAGTTGTTTTCTTTTCTGAAGTTGCAGCGTGATGAGCCTCAGGGCCACCGTAGGTTACTTTTCTGCCTCTGCGCTGGTCTCACATTTGGGCTCATTCTGACTCAACGGTAGCTCCTATCAGAAGATGAAGCAGACCGTGGTCGTCGTGAGGACTTCCTGAACGATTTGATATGACTTTGGTGTTTCTACAGTAAATATTTTGGAAACACTTGCAAGTTTTACACAGGGGACCGTTCTGCTTCTCTCAGAAGATCTTTGTATTAGAGTCAATGAGGAGCAGAGAGAGTCATCGCCACACTAAGAGCTCACAGTTTAAATTCTGTAAGTCTCTCTGTTTTGTTGAACACATCGTTAGAGAGAGGACGAGTTCGTCTACGACTGTGGAAAAAATCATGTGTGTAGAGTTTAAACTGTGGCCGTGAGCAGCGTGGAAAGAGAAAAGTTTCAGACGATTTCAGACGACTCCTCCCACTCTGACTGATGATGTCATCACTCTGACACCAACATTCCGTCCAATACACACCCATTATAATCTCTACACTACTCCAAAAATGATCATGGTGATTGATCAGTGATTGATAAAGAACTATAATACCTATCAGAACATAGATTAACACACCAATAGACGAGACTTGTGTCTTCATTTTAAACTTTAAATGGAGTCTCTAGGTGAAAGTATGTCGGAGCAGTAGACGTTTGAAAAAGTCCAATAATTTCTTAGCTTTTCACAGCTTCAGCTACGAATGGCTGCGACCAATGAGGGAACTTTATCGGTCAGTGAGTCACAGCCATCAGCCAATCAGGTTAGAGGTTACCTTCTCCAGGTTGGCAGGTCTGTGTCCCTCAGGTGACGTCTCTCAAACGTCACCAGTCCGTGTGGCGCCGTCTCTGCAAATGAAAAACAAAACAGTCACTTGTTTTCACTGCGAGTCGCAGGAGGGGGCGGAGCCATGAGAGGGGGCGGGGCCATGAGATGGGGCGGGGCCATGGGAGGGGGCGGAGCCACAGCAGTGACTTACTCTCATTTGTGACCACGTTGAAGTAATGCATGATGGCCCTCAGCTTCTCCCTCGCGCTGTCCGACCACTTCCAGAACAGACTGCAGGGTCAGAGGTCAGAGGTCAGAGGTCAGAGGTCAGAGGTCAGACTCCGGTCACAGATGTTCAGACGTGTGGCGTCCGTCACCTGCTGTTACCTGTTGAAGTTGATGGTGGGGAAGGCGTGGTACTCGGAGCCGGGCCCGGTGGCGTTGCGGTGAGGGAACGTGCAGAAGAAGGCGTTGGCGAGCAAACAGGAGATCTGGAGCTGGGACAGAGTGATGGCCTTCGTCTGTCCTCGCCTCAGCAGAGGGACGGCCTGGAGACATGGACACCTTCATCACCATCATCATCATCATTATCACCTTCATCATCACCATCACCATCACCATCACCATCATCATCATCATCACCATCATCATCATCATCACCATCATCATCATCATCACCATCATCATCATCATCATCATCACCATCATCATCATCATCATCACCATCACCTTCACCATCATCATCATCATCATCATCATCATCATCATCATCATCATCATCATCATCATCATCACCTTCATCATCATCATCATCACCATCATCATCACCTTCATCACCATCATCATCACCATCACCTTCATCATCATTATCACCATCATCATCACCATCATCATCATCATCATCATCATCACCATCACCTTCACCATCATCATCATCATCATCACCTTCATCATCATCATCATCACCATCATCATCACCTTCATCACCATCATCATCACCATCACCTTCATCATCATTATCACCATCATCATCACCATCATCACCTTCACCATCATCATCATCATCATCATCATCATCATCATCATCACCATCATCATCATCATCATCATCATCATCATCATCATCATCATCATCATCATCATCATCATCATCATCATCATCATCATCATCATCATCATCATCATCATCATCATCATCATCACCATCATCATCACCTTCATCACCATCATCATCACCATCACCTTCATCATCATTATCACCATCATCATCATCATCATCATCATCACCATCACCATCATCATCATCATCACCATCACCTTCACCATCATCATCATCATCATCACCATCACCATCATCATCATCATCACCATCATCATCACCTTCATCACCATCATCATCACCATCACCTTCATCATCATTATCACCATCATCATCACCATCATCACCTTCACCTTCATCATCATTATCACCATCATCATCACCATCATCATCATCATCATCACCATCACCTTCATCATCATCATCACCATCATCATCACCATCATCATCACCATCATCATCATCATCATCACCATCACCATCATCATCATCATCACCATCATCATCACCTTCATCACCATCATCATCACCATCATCATCACCATCATCATCATCATCATCACCATCACCTTCACCATCATCATCATCATCATCATCATCACCATCACCTTCACCATCATCATCATCATCATCACCATCATCATCATCATCATCATCATCATCACCATCACCATCACCTTCACCATCATCATCATCATCATCATCACCATCATCATCATCATCATCTCACCTTCCTCACTTCCTCTGGCAGCTTGAGGGCGAGGGCAGCGATCTTCGGGAACAGTGCGGTGTAGTAGTTTTCCTCTTTGGGGGCACGCTGAGAAGAAGAAAACATGATTATTGATCATCGACATCCAATCAACCACTGATCAATCAATGACCTGAGGTCGACACGTGGACACCGACCAGTACGAAGAAGGCGAGGGCGTCAAACTTCCACTTCCCTTTGTACCTGGGGTTGTACTTCATGATGGCGTCCTGCAAACCGTTGCATCTTCGTTATTATTGTGTTTTCATTCATTTGTTGTTCAATCCATAACTGATAATTATCTGATCGATTACCTCCAAGTCGCTGACGCTCACTTCTTTCTTACCGGCCAGCTTCTTCAGCTGTTTCTGGATCACATCCCACCTGCTCACCTCGGCCGGGCCCTGCAGACACAGTCACATGATCAACCTCCGGACGGCTCCTCTAGCGCCACCATCAGGTCAACGTCTGTTTGTTAAGAGAAACCGCCCCTGAGGATGAACTGTAGTAACTTTAAAGGGATACGCCAACATTTTTTTGGACTTTTCCTTTCGACTGTGCGTGCAGTAACAAGGGAGATGTTAGCTTAGCTCAAACACTGGAAGTGTATGGGTAGTGGTAGCCTGTCTCCGCTAACGGGACGAGATCGGTCAAAACGGAGGGTTCAAGCAAAGACGGTTTATTTTGGTTCCTAGCTAAAGGTTAGCTTCCTGTTTCAAAGTAAAAGCACTTCTGTATGTAAAGGGCAACGGGTGTTTTATTTTGTGAAAGTAACAGGAAGTGTTAGCTAGCAACAGCTAGCTAACACTCCCAACGAAACAAATTAAAATACAAATTCCACTGTTTGATCTAAACTAATTAGCTTTTCAGGTAAACATGTTTGAAATGTTGATAAAGTGATATATTTACAGAGTTTAGAGCTAAAATGAAATCAGCTTCTGATGTTGATTTCAGCTCAGGTAGGAGGCAGGCTAACACTACCCATACACTTCCAGTGTTTGAGCTAAGCTAATTAGCTACTTTAGGTGGAGGCTAACACTACCCATACACTTCCAGTGTTTGAGCTAAGCTAATTAGCTACTTTAGGTGGAGGTAGGCTAACACTACCCATACACTTCCAGTGTTTGAGCTAAGCTAATTAGCTACTTTAGGTGGAGGCAGGCTAACACTACCCATACACTTCCAGTGTTTGAGCTAAGCTAATTAGCTACTTTAGGTGGAGGTAGGCTAACACTACCCATACACTTCCAGTGTTTGAGCTAAGCTAATTAGCTACTTTAGGTGGAGGCAGGCTAACACTACCCATACACTTCCAGTGTTTGAGCTAAGCTAATTAGCTACTTTAGGTGGAGGCAGGCTAACACTACCCATACACTTCCAGTGTTTGAGCTAAGCTAATTAGCTACTTTAGGTGGAGGCAGGCTAACACTACCCATACACTTCCAGTGTTTGAGCTAAGCTAATTATGGGCGATATGGCTCTATCTCCCTTGTTACTGCACACACAGTGGAAAGGATGGAGTCTATCTGCTGGTCATGGACTCAGGACTGAGGCAAGACATGAAAAAAAATGTTGGCGTGTCCCTTTAACTAACTCTCTCTCCTCAACGTCTGGCTGTCGACCAAGGAAACATTTGGTTGACTCAAACTTTTCCTAGATCAAGTCTTGCAGGTGCAACAAGTGGAAAACGTGGACGAACCGTCAACATTACGCTCTTCGTCATGTGATTTCTTGGTGACGACGGCAACTTGACGAAGTCGCTTTGCCAGACGTCTCGTCCGATCTGAGGGACGATCGTCTTCTGTCTGTGGTTGAAGACCTTCACCTGAGACAAGAGACAGGAGTTCAACTTCCTGTTGAGTCCTGGGTCTCTTCTCAGTGTTTATGTCGCTGTCAGGACCTTATGATTATTATCAATATTATTATTATTATTATGAAGTGCAGTAGTGAGTCTTACGTCTATGAGGACGGTGTGCGTCTCATTGAACGACAGCTCCTTCAGGTTGGTTTGACTCCGAGTCCTCAGGTCGCTCTGAGAACAACATGATGAAGGAGATCCCTCCCCCCTCTCCTCCCTCCTCCTCCTCTCGCTCTCCTCCTTCTCTTTATCCTCCCTCCACTTTCTCTCCCTCTCCGCCCTCTCCTTCTCTCCCACTTTTTCCTCCTTCTCCTCCCTCCTCTCCCTCTCCTTCTCCCTCTCCTTCTTCTCCATCTCCTCCATCCACTTTCTTTCACCTTCCTTTCTCTCCCTCTCCCTTTTCTCCCTCTCCCTCTCCTCCCTCTCCCACTCCTCCCTCCTCTCCATCTCCTTCTCTTTCTCCCTCTCGAACTCCTTCTCCATTTCCCTCTTCTTTCTCTCCCACTTCTCTCTCCTCTCCCTCTCCTCCTTCTCCCTCGCTCCTTCTGCTCCACCACCTACTCCTCCAGCACAGGACGGTCCAGAGGAGGAGGAGAAGCTGCTCTCATCTTTGTCATCATCTTGATTAAATATCCTTTTCATCTGAGAGCTGTTGTTACGGTGACCGGGGTGGCTAGACATGTCTGCAGGAGGAGGAGGAGGAGGAGGAGGAGGAGGAAGAACAACAACAAGAAGAAGAACAAGAAGAAGAGGTGAAAGTGAGACAATATTTATTTTCCGTCTCGCTCCACTGGTTGAAATTTTGCAAATAAAAAAAGTTGCCAAATAAAAAACACAAAAAAAATTGTGTAGTAACTTTACTTTGAAGGAAACATCCTGCTTCATAAATACCTTTTCAGATTTTCAGAGTAAAAACTAGTGTTTCCTGCGATTCTTTCACAATAAAAGCCCAATGACGTTGTTAAATTCCATCTACTTCCGGTATGACCTGAATAAATAAAACAGAGCTTGTAAATAAAACAGCGTCGGTCCAGAACAGCTGTGACGTCATTGATCCAGATGTGTCCAGGTGTTTTAACAGATTCAGATTCATATTAGAAACACGTTATTATTATTATTATCGATCAGCCGGACTCCGCGCGCCAGTCAGCTGCAGGTGAACCAGGACTCGGACTCGGATCGTCCTCATGAACCGACACCGACTCTGGTTCTTTACAACACACCGACTCACCTGTCCGCTCACCTGTCCTCGCGCTGCCGGACGTTTAACGGGGTTTCTGCACCGTCACAGGTTCGAGCCCCAGAAACACAGCCGAGAGCAACAACGTGAAGTTTAGTTTCTGTTTGAGGCGAAAACGAAAGTGAATCAGAATCAGAGTCATAAACACAAAGGAGGAGGATTTACCTTTTCTTACTTTTCTTTTTCTTTTCTTTTTTTTCCTTAACAATAATGACCGTTTAACTGAGTTCATCAACTTTATAAAACTTTATCACATTTTTTACACGCTACTCTTTTATTATGATGTCACTTCCGGCTCCATGTAAACATAGACTACCGTTTTAAAAAAATCTAAGCATGAAAATCAAAAATATTAATGATAAAGTGCAACTAGAGTTAATATGAAGGACATAAATGAACTCATTCTCACTCAGGCTCTTGTTCTCCACGTCAAAGGCTCTTTTTTATTATAAATACATCTTTTTTTTTTATGGTCAATTACATTCTAATACGACAACAAATCAAAATTAATTCACAACATTAACACTATTTTTATTCTATTATTATTAATAATAATAATAATAATGATTATTATTATTATTATGCAGTAACAGAGCAGAGTGTCAGTTCACCTCAGTGACCAGCAGGGGGCGCCAGCGACCAAGTCACTGATTCAGCTCCTTGGTTTATAATAATACTGATATAGTACTACTACTACTATTACTACTACTACTACTATTACTACTACTGCTGCTGCTACTATTATTGATACTAATACTATTACTATTATTATTTCTAATACAACTACTGATCCTATTTGCTACTATTACTACTACTAATGACAGCCTACTATTATTGATACTAATACTATTACTACTACTGATTTATTGATACTAATACCTACTATTACTATTACTGCTGATAATATTACTACTCATACTACTAATACTACCAATACTATGACTGATAGTACTTCTACTTCTACTGCTACAACTACTACTGATACTACTACTAGTACTTCAATTAGCCTACTGCTATTACTACTACTATTACTTTTACTACTAATACTATATTGTTGTTGATATTACTGCTAAAACTAATACTGCAACATGGTAGTAGTACTACTATTGCCACAAATACTGTAGGCTACTATTAATTCTTAGTACTCCAATACTTGTACCTGAGTACTTCCTTTTCCTCTCCTCTGTGTTTCATGCTGGTTGAAGTACAGGACTGTGTTGCTAAATGAAAGTACTGCAGTACTTGTACTTGTACGTAGTAAGTGTGTCCAGTCCAGCTGTGTCCAGATGTCAGAGACGTGATGATGTCATCGGTCTCTGCAGCTGTTGGATCAAAGCAGAGGAAGAGTTTCATCAACTTCTCTTTCTACACAGGAGACGATCAATCAATCAATCAGTTAATTAATCACTTAATCAATCAGTTAATTAATCAGTTAATCAATCAGGATGATTAGTGGATCAATCAGTGGTGAAAGAATCATTATTATTAGCAGGAGGAGGAGGAGGAGGAGGAGTCAGTGTAGCTTCAGGGCGACACCGTCATGTGTTACTGTGATGACAGTCATGTGTGTGTGTGTGTGTGTGTGTGTGTGTGTGTGTGTGTGTCTCAGTGTGTCCAGGCAGTGAAAGGGTGGAGGAGCTCCCTGCCTCTGTGTGTGTGTGTGTTGTTGTGCGTCAGGAATGTTGTGCGTCTGCCAGAGAGAAGTCACTACACAGGAATGTAACACAACAGAACGGAGCAGAAACAAGAGGAGGATGACTTAAAAAGGAGACGCACACAGACAGACACACACACGCACACACACGCTGCTGCTGCTGCTGCTGCTGCACGGTGTGTGTCTGTCTGTGTGTGTGTGACCCACGTCATGTACGACATGTGTGCCTCCTCCTCCTCCTCCTCCTCCTCCTCCACCAGGAACATGAATATTCACAATAGTTATGAAATAGGTGTGTGTAGCAATATGGACACACACACAGACACACACACACACACACACAGACACACACACACTCTGTCCCCTCTCTTTCACCTTGTCTCCATCAGCAGATGAAGCACATTCTTCATCTGAGAGAGACGACTCTGTCCCCTCTCTTTCACCTTGTCTCCATCAGCAGATGAAGCACATTCTTCATCTCCCCCTCCTCCTCCTCCTTCTCGTCTTCCTCCTCTTTCCTCCTCCTCCTCCTCCTCCTCCTCCTCCTCCTCCTCCTCCTCTTTCCTCCTCCTCCTCCTCCTCCTCCTCCTCCTCCTCCTCTTTCCTCCTCCTCCTCCTCCTCCTCCTCCTCCTCCTCCTCCTCCCTCCTCCTCCTCCTCCTCCTCCTCCTCCTCCTCCTCCTCCCCTCCTCCTCTTCATCCTCCTCCTCCTCCTCCTCCTCCTCTCCTCCTCCTCCTCCCCCTCCTCCTCCTCCTCATCCTCCTCCTCCTCCTCCTCCTCCTCCTCCTCCTCCTCCTCCTCCTCCTCCTCCTCCTCCTCCTCCTCCTCCTCCTCCTCCTCCTCCTCCTCCTCCAGGTTGTTGCAGCACTGATCTGGAGTCAGTGCAGGGTCAACGCTGCACCTCCTCTCAGCTTCTCCTCCTCCGTCCTGTGACATTGTAAAATGACTGCAGTACACTGGGACTCTGTGTGCGTGTGTGTGTGTGTGTGTGTGTGTGTGTGTGTGTGTGTGTGTGTGTGTGTGTGTGTGTGTGTGTGTGTGTGTGTGTGTGTGTGTGTGTGATTGTACTATGCGGCAGGTCGTGGGGGAGGAAGAAGCAAAAAGCAGCAGCAGCAGCAGCAGAGTGTGGAGGGCCGAGGAGGAGGAGGAGGGGGGTGGGGGGGTGAGGGGGGGGTGATATGGATAGTGTAGAGAAAAATGAAGAAATGGGAAATCTCAGCACCTGTTTCCAGGGCAACAGAGGTCTGAAAAACACAGGCTGGTTGGACTTTTTATTTTCCACACTGCGCTGCCCTCTGGCAAGATACTGCAGACACCTCTAATGACTGCACACACACACACACACACACACACACACACACACACACACACACACACACACACACACACACACACACACACACACACACACACACACACACACACACACACACACACACACACACACACACACACCATGCCTCTGTGTGTGTGTGTGTTATACATTCAGGTGTAGCTACTACGCAAAAATGTAGGAATCCTCCTCCTCTTCAAATGTTCAGTCAGAACCAGAACAGGGTTTTTTGCCTCGTTGTTTCAGCTGCAGAAGAAGAAGAAAGACGAGGAGGAGGAGTTAAATGTGTTCACTTCACTGGTTTATAATTGTATGTTTATATTTATATTCAATAATAATAATAATGTTGATGATGATTCCTTCATTTGTGCTTTATTTATTTTTAAAACAAAGGTTTACAAAGTGACATAAAAAACCAGTGACAGAAAGCCATAAAGACAAATACACAACGTGTGAACCAGGAGAACCAGTGAGACCAGGAGGAACCACAGGATGATGTAACGATGGAACAGAAAGAATGAGGGACGGATACGTGAGGAGATGAAAATAAAAGTAAAGACAAACATTTATAAAACACTTGTCAAACCACTGAAGCTTCAGAAAACACATTCAAAGACTCAAACGTGCTGCAAATTCAGAAAACAACTCAACACAACAGGAAGTGTTTCTGGAGGACATGATAAAGTGAGGGACCGGTCACAGTAAAATTTACATTTCTTTATTTGGGTAAACCCCTTGAGATGTAGGCCTACCACCTTGTTTTCAAGGGGTCAAAAATAAAGATAAATGAAAAAATAAATCAAAGGAACCATCTGAGGACCCCAGACCCGCCGCTTTATTGTGACCGGTCCTTTGTTTTATTGTGACTGGTCCTTTGTTTTATTGTGACCGGTCCTTTGTTTTATTGTGACCGACCCCTTGTTTTATTGTGACCAACCCCTTGTTTTATTGTGACCGGTCCTTTGTTTTATTGTGACTGGTCCTTTGTTTTATTGTGACCGGTCCTTTGTTTTATTGTGACCGACCCCTTGTTTTATTGTGACCAACCCCTTGTTTTATTGTGACCGGTCCTTTGTTTTATTGTGACCGGTCCTTTGTTTTATTGTGACCGGTCCTTTGCTTTATTGTGACCGGTCCTTTGTTTTATTGTGACCGGTCCTTTGTTTTATTGTGACCGGTCCTTTGTTTTATTGTGACCGGTCCTTTGTTTTATTGTGACCGGTCCTTTGTTTTATTGTGACCGGTCCTTTGTTTTATTGTGACCGGTCCTTTGCTTTATTGTGACCGGTCCTTTGCTTTATTGTGACCGGTCCTTTGTTTTATTGTGACCGGTCCTTTGCTTTATTGTGACCGGTCCTTTGCTTTATTGTGACCAGTCCTTTGTTTTATTGTGACCGGTCCTTTGCTTTATTGTGACCGGTCCTTTGCTTTATTGTGACCGGTCCTTTGTTTTATTGTGACCAACCCCTTGCTTTATTGTGACCGGTCCTTTGTTTTATTGTGACCAACCCCTTGCTTTATTGTGACCGGTCCTTTGCTTTATTGTGACCGGTCCTTTGTTTTATTGTGACCGGTCCTTTGCTTTATTGTGACCGGTCCTTTGCTTTATTGTGACCGACCCCTTGCTTTATTGTGACCGGTCCTTTGTTTTATTGTGACCGACCCCTTGTTTTATTATGACCGGTCCTTTGTTTTATTGTGACCGACCCCTTGTTTTATTGTGACCGACCCCTTGTTTTATTGTGACCAGTCCTTTGTTTTATTGTGACCAACCCCTTGCTTTATTGTGACCGGTCCTTTGCTTTATTGTGACCGGTCCTTTGCTTTATTGTGACCGGTCCTTTGCTTTATTGTGACCGACCCCTTGCTTTATTGTGACCGGTCCTTTGTTTTATTGTGACCGACCCCTTGTTTTATTATGACCGGTCCTTTGTTTTATTGTGACCGACCCCTTGTTTTATTGTGACCGACCCCTTGTTTTATTGTGACCAGTCCTTTGTTTTATTGTGACCGGTCCTTTACTTTATTGTGACCGGTCCTTTGCTTTATTGTGACCGGTCCTTTGTTTTATTGTGACCGGTCCTTTGCTTTATTGTGACCGGTCCTTTGTTTTATTGTGACCGGTCCTTTACTATATTGTGACCGGTCCTTTGCTTTATTGTGACCGGTCCTTTGTTTTATTGTGACCGGTCCTTTGCTTTATTGTGACTGGTCCTTTACTTTATTGTGACCGGTCCTTTGCTTTATTGTGACCGGTCCTTTGTTTTATTGTGACAGGTCCTTTACTTTATTGTGACCGGTCCTTTGCTTTATTGTGACCGGTCCTTTGTTTTATTGTGACCGACCCTTTGCTTTATTGTGACCGGTCCTTTGTTTTATTGTGACTGGTCCTTTGTTTTATTGTGACAGGTCCTTTACTTTATTGTGACCGGTCCTTTGCTTTATTGTGACCGGTCCTTTGTTTGATTGTGACCGGTCCTTTGCTTTATTGTGACCGACCCTTTGCTTTATTGTGACCGGTCCTTTGCTTTATTGTGACCGGTCCTTTGCTTTATTGTGACCGGTCCTTTGCTTTATTGTGACCGACCCTTTGCTTTATTGTGACCGGTCCTTTGTTTTATTGTGACTGGTCCTTTACTTTATTGTGACCGGTCCTTTGTTTTATTGTGACCGGTCCTTTGCTTTATTGTGACCGGTCCTTTGTTTTATTGTGACCGGTCCTTTGCTTTATTGTGACCGGTCCTTTGTTTTATTGTGACCGGTCCTTTGCTTTATTGTGACCGACCCCTTGCTTTATTGTGACCGGTCCTTTGTTTTATTGTGACCAACCCCTTGCTTTATTGTGACCGGTCCTTTGTTTTATTGTGACCAACCCCTTGCTTTATTGTGACCGGTCCTTTGTTTTATTGTGACCAACCCCTTGCTTTATTGTGACCGGTCCTTTGTTTTATTGTGACCAACCCCTTGCTTTATTGTGACCGGTCCTTTGCTTTATTGTGACCGGTCCTTTGTTTTATTGTGACCAACCCCTTGCTTTATTGTGACCGGTCCTTTGTTTTATTGTGACCGACCCCTTGTTTTATTATGACCGGTCCTTTGTTTTATTGTGACCGACCCCTTGTTTTATTGTGACCGACCCCTTGTTTTATTGTGACCAGTCCTTTGTTTTATTGTGACCGGTCCTTTACTTTATTGTGACCGGTCCTTTGCTTTATTGTGACCGGTCCTTTGTTTTATTGTGACAGGTCCTTTGCTTTATTGTGACCGGTCCTTTGCTTTATTGTGACCGGTCCTTTGCTTTATTGTGACCGGTCCTTTGTTTTATTGTGACCGGTCCTTTACTATATTGTGACCGGTCCTTTGCTTTATTGTGACCGGTCCTTTGTTTTATTGTGACCGGTCCTTTGCTTTATTGTGACTGGTCCTTTGTTTTATTGTGACCGGTCCTTTGTTTTATTGTGACCGACCCTTTGCTTTATTGTGACCGGTCCTTTGTTTTATTGTGACCGGTCCTTTACTATATTGTGACCGGTCCTTTGCTTTATTGTGACTGGTCCTTTACTTTATTGTGACCGGTCCTTTGCTTTATTGTGACCGGTCCTTTGTTTTATTGTGACCGGTCCTTTGTTTTATTGTGACCGACCCTTTGCTTTATTGTGACCGGTCCTTTGTTTTATTGTGACCGGTCCTTTGCTTTATTGTGACCGGTCCTTTGCTTTATTGTGACCGGTCCTTTGTTTTATTGTGACCGACCCTTTGCTTTATTGTGACCGGTCCTTTGTTTTATTGTGACCGGTCCTTTGTTTTATTGTGACCGGTCCTTTGCTTTATTGTGACCGGTCCTTTGCTTTATTGTGACCGACCCCTTGCTTTATTGTGACTGGTCCTTTGTTTTATTGTGACCGACCCTTTGCTTTATTGTGACCGGTCCTTTACTATATTGTGACCGGTCCTTTACTTTATTGTGACCGGTCCTTTGTTTTATTGTGACCGGTCCTTTGCTTTATTGTGACCGACCCCTTGCTTTATTGTGACTGGTCCTTTGTTTTATTGTGACCGTGTCACAGAGTGAGTCTTCACTGGAGTTTCTCCTTTTAACTATATTACACATGAGGTTTTAGGACAGATTTACGACTCTATAGGGAAACAGCTGATTTTAATAATTCCTATATTTCAGACTCCATAATGTTGAATCTGTATAAATCTTTATTATTCGATCCCAGCTCTGTATCTTCAGGTTCTGACCCTGTTCATCTGATACTTTGGACACACGCTCAGTGAAACGTGATCCACGTCTGTCTGGGATGATGAACGCTCCGATTCCCAGTGACGTTCATGTCCAGAACCTCCAGCTGGAGTTCCTCGTTTCGATCCGATCTGGTTTTTGGATCATCAAACCTGTTGTTGAAGCCAAACACACTTGGCTTCTTCTACAGCGTTTGGCTTAAAAAATCCACCTGTAACAGTTTGGCCTGAATGAAGGTGCACGTTGAGAGCAGCAGCTCAGGGCCACCGCACATATTCTCCATGCAAATGTTGCTTGAACACATTTTTTACATTCCTTTTCACATCAATAAAGTTTTTTGTGCTATATTAGTGTTTCCTGTTTGGTGCTGAACATGTGCAAGTTTTAGTTGTGTGTAATGTTTTCAGTGAATTCTTAGTCTTTTAATCTTTTTTTCTTAGAATGTTTTGATTCATTTCTTTGAATTTCCAGCACGTTTTTGTCTTGTTTTTGTATTTTTGTGGGGTTTTTGTAGAGTTGGTTTTGCATTTTAAGGAAATTCATAATGTTATCCTTGTATTCTCATTAAGTTTTTAGTCTTGTTTTTGTATTTTCATTCAGTTGGTCTTCAGTCATTTCACTGTATCATGGAGAGACAGTCGGTCCAAATGAATCATATGGAGACGATAACAGAGTTGTGAAGGAGCTGCAGGTGCATGAAGATCATATGGTTCTAACACCATGATGTATGATCACAGAACATGTGATCACGCTCAGGTGATGTCATGTGTGAGGTCATCTGCTGCTCTGTAGACAGTCAGTAAACAATCAGCCAGCGAATAGTAAACAGTCGGTCAGTCAGTAACCAGTCAGTCAGCGAATAGTAAACAGTCAGTAACAGTCAGTCAGCCAGTCATTGGTAAACAGTCACTCAGTAGTAACCAGTCAGTAAGCAGTCAGCCAGTAGTAAACAGTCAGTAAGTAGTAAGTCAGTAGTAAACAGTCAGTAACCAGTCAGTCAGTAGTAAACAGTCAGTCAACAGTCAGTCAGTAGTAACCAGTCAGCCAGTGCGGCCTGTGGAGGAGGAGGAGTGTCAGTCAGTCAGTCAGTCAACAGTAAACAGTCAGTAACCAGTCAGCCAGTAGTAACCAGTCAGTCAGTAACCAGTCAGCCAGTAGTAACCAGTCAGTCAGTAGTAAACAGTCAGTCAGTAGTAAACAGTCAGTAACCAGTCAGCCAGTAGTAACCAGTCAGTCAGTAACCAGTCAGCCAGTAGTAACCAGTCAGTCAGTAGTAAACAGTCAGTCAGTAGTAAACAGTCAGTAACCAGTCAGCCAGTAGTAACCAGTCAGTCAGTAACCAGTCAGCCAGTGCGGCCTGTGTGGAGGAGGAGGAGTGTCTGTCAGTCAGTCAGTCAGTCAACAGTAAACAGTCAGTAAACAGTAAGTCAGTAGTAAGCAGTAAGTCTGTAGTAACCAGTCAGTCAGTAAGCAGTCATCCAGTGCGGCCTGTGTGGAGGAGGAGGAGGAGGAGTGTCTGTCTGGAGGAACCTCTCTCCGTGTGGAGACATCGGCCTGTGATCTCATGAATATATTACAGCGGGTCATTGTGCAATGAGGGAGGTGCAGCGAGGCGCCAGGTTATGGCCGCGGCCAGATCTCACCCACTAACTAGTCTTCTTACTTACTTAGTTAGTAACAAGTTAATTACTGAGTCAGCTGGTTAACCTCAGAGTCAGGATAAATATAAACAGTTTCCATTAAATAATAATCCAAAGTGTTCAGCCAGTGAACTTCCTCCCTGTTCTTCTGGGATGTGGGAGCAGAGGAGAAGCATCAGATGGCAGCAGCGGTGAACAGGCTGCGCTCGCGGTGAACAGGCTGCGCTCGCGGTGAACAGGCTGCGCTCGCGGACATTCAGCAGCGTCTCCTCAGCCTCACTGCGACACTGCTAGCTCCGTTAGCGGCTAATGTCGCCGAGCTAACCCGCAGCAGCACCGGCGACAACCGAGCGGCGGCTCCACGGCGGCGGTGACAGCCTGGAGGGGGGAGAGGAGACGGTAAGCCGACCTGCCGTCAGCCAGCCAGCCAGCCAGCCAGCCAGCCGGTCGCTCGGCTCGGCTTTAACGGCTCAACACGTCCGGTTCCTGTAGCGGGAAACCGAGCTAAAGTTGACGTTAGCCCGGTTAGCCGTTAGAGGCTAATAACGGTGCTAACGGCAGCAGAGGCAGCAGCGGTTAAAGAGCCTCCGTCTCCCCAACCAGCTCCAACAAGACACACAGGGGGAAACTTAACGCTGTCAGGCTGCGACAGCAACACAACAGGCGGCTTCACCCGGAACCAGGAGCCGCTGCTGCCGTTCACCACGTTTTTTTACCCCCTTTTTATTCCTTTTCTACCGCGGATCTGCGTTTATTGAGCAGCAGCTGAGGCAGGTAAGAGAAAGAAAACATCTGCTATTCGCATTTTTAGAGAAAGACACACACACATAGACACACATAACACACATATACACACAGACACACGCACACATGCACACCTCTGTAGAGAAATGCTTTGTTCTGTTCTGCTGCTGAGTGTGAGCAGCAGCAGCAGCAGCACGTTGTGTTTGTATGGATGCAGCAGCAGCAGCAGAAGGTGCAGGTACAACATATAGATCTGACTGATCAATCATCTATCAATAGATCAATAACCAATCATCATATGTAAGGAGGGGGGCAGGGATTCCTGTGCCTGTTTAATAACAACACAGGCTCATCTCTGTGTATTACATTCCCTCCATGCACAGCAGCTCCGTGTTGTTGTGTTGCAATACATCTGTGTCTGTTAGTGTGTCTGTGTCTGTGTGTGTGAGGTTGCCATGCCTGTTTTTTTTTCCCCCTCTGGCCGTGACTTCCTGAACATATCATGGGCACAATAACATGTAGTGTTGGCGTGCAGCCAGAGCCGGAGCCGGGCCTGAGTCAGAGTGGGTCAGTGTTTACATGGAGGCTGTGGTGGTGGTGGGTCGTAAAAACCTGCTGAACCAGGCTGGAGACTGGAGACTGGAGACTGGGTTCCTGCTGCTGCTGCTGCTGCTGCTGCTGCTGCTGCTGCTGCTGCTGATCCAGATGTTTTCACTGCTGTTTGGCTTCCTCTGCATGTTTTTGTGTTGTTGTTGTTGTTTTTTTTACCTGAAGCTCCAAACTCTCAGGGGGAAGGCGGCTCCATGCAACAGTTGTTCTCATTATCAATTAATCTGCTGATTATCCTCATTATTAATGGTTCAGTTAAACACTGTGAGCAGCAGTTGTTGGATACATGCTGAATATTTTTCATTAGAAGGCAGCTCATCCCAACATCCCCCCCCCCCCCCCACACACACACAGATTATTTGACTTTATTTGCTTGAATCTGGCTCAGGTTCAGTGCTGATTAGTGAAGAAATGTACCGAATGGAAAAAGCTGACTCATGAAGTTAGTTTTAAAGAAGAACGACTGGATAAAAACAGTAAACAAAACTCAAACTGATGACATGATGAACGTACGAACTAAGTTTTAAGTTGAAAATAAAGATGTAAGTGGGGTTTTAAAAAGAAGGAAAACTGGCAGAAGCCCAGATCAATACCACCAGATAGCTTTGTTTTATCCAATTATTGATTTCTTAAGAAGCTTGAATTGATAAATGTTTGGTATTTGAATTAATAATACAATCTTCAGTGGAAATCCGTCTCCCAAACTAAGTTAAATAAAATCAGTGGATAACGAGCAGGAAGCAGCAAAAAGAATAGAAGAGAGAGCAACAAGTGTACCTGAATGCATCGTTAATGTTCCGTCAATCAACTAATCAATGCTGCATTGTGTGGACAATGAGGATGTTGTCATGGTAACTTCATGACTTGATTTCTGGATCTTAAATCTTAGAGACACACCTGTTGTTCATTCTCCAGGGCTTTTATTGTGGCGGGGCGATCCCTCTTCCTGCTCCTCTGGTTGAGGTTTTTAATTGATGAGCCCAAGTTAAGTCTCATGATGAACCTTTAACATCAAGTCTGTTACTGATTAGTTTCGTTATTGATTAATCTACAGCTGATTATCTCTGTGAATTGATCAGTTGTTTTATTCTGTAAAATGAAAAGCAGAAAATTCTCAGTTTAACTTATTGAATAAATGACTAATCATTTAGTCTTTGCTGTTTTTAACAGTCATTTACATCATTGTTTAATTGATTGGCCAATGGGATTCCACGTTATAAAACCAGAGGATTTCATTTAACAGACACACAGAGTTGAGTTCACGAGGCTCCAACCACTGAATGGATTTTTAAAATTAAAAACATGATTAATTGTTGATCAGAATAATTGCTGACTACATTTCAATTAGTGGATTATTGATGACTGAAGCTTCTCTGAGCACTTTGTGATTCAGGTTAATTAATAATAAAAAGAATTGTTCATGTTAGTTCTGCTGTAAATATGTTATAACTTGAAATTGCACAACTGATCAACAATTAATAATATTAATAATCAACAAACTTAAATAAGAAAAGGATTGAATTATTAAAAAAATTCAAATAGTGCAGTATTGTATATTATTGAATAAGATCAATAAATGGATTATTGTTAAGTCTGAAAAACATGTGACTTTGGTAAAACAACATAAATGTATTTATTTAATGTTTGATTTCAAATTCATGACGGAGGGCCACGTTGAGAAAAAACACAAACACAAACTTAGAGAATAAATTCGTAAATTTACAAGAATAAAGTCGTAAATTTACAAGAATAAAGTCGTAGATTTACAAGAATAAAGTCGTAAATTTACGAGAATAAAGTTGTAAATTTAAGTCGTAGATTTACAAGAATAAAGTCGGAAATTTACGAGAACAAAGTCGTAGATTTACAAGAATAAAGTCGTAGATTTACAAGAATAAAGTCGGAAATTTACGAGAATAAAGTTGTAGATTTACAAGAATAAAGTCATAGATTTACAAGAATAAAGTCGTAAATTTACAAGAATAAAGTCGTAGATTTACAAGAATAAAGTCGTAAATTTACGAGAATAAAGTCGTAAATTTACGAGAATAAAGTCGTAGATTTACAAGAATAAAGTCGTAAATTTACGAGAATAAAGTCGGAAATTTAAGTCGTAGATTTACAAGAATAAAGTCGTAAATTTACAAGAATAAAGTCGGAAATTTACGAGAATAAAGTCGTAGATTTACAAGAATAAAGTTGTACATTTTCTACGAGAAAAAAGTCATAACATTATGAGAATAAAGTCGGAAATTTACGAGAACAAGGTCGTAAAGTTACGACTTTGTAAAGTTACGACTTTATAAGTTTGTTTACGGAGGAGGAGGAGGAGGAAGAGGAGGGGGAGGAGGAGGAGGTTAAAGGAGGCGAAGAGGCAGAGGGAACACAGTGTCTCAGTGATTCCTCTGCAGGTACAAACTGTGCTGCAACATCTGATGGAGACAGACAGCTCACACACCTCCTCCTCCTCCTCCTCCTCCTCCTCCTCTTCCTCCTCCTCCTCCTCCTCCTCCTCCTCTTCCTCCTCCTCTTCCTCCTCCTCCTCCTCCTCCTCCTCCTCCTCCTCCTCCTCCTCCTCCTCCTCCTCCTCCTCCTCCTCCTCCTCCTCCTCCTCCTCCTCCTCCTCCTCTCTGTGGTTTAGCTGCTTTAGCCTTGCTGTGATTGGAGGCAGTGCAGGTGTTTGTCTTCCTATACAACATGTAGCTGTCGGTCGGTCTGACCCAAATCTGCAAAGTGCACAAAAAACAGAACAGAAAGAGAAACAGAGGAGGAGAGGGGAGGAGGAAGAGGAGAGAGGAAGAGGAGAAGGAGGAGGAGAGAGGAAGAGAGGGAGGAGGAGGAAGAGGAGAGAGGAAGAGGAGAAGGAGGAGGAGGAAGAGGAGGAGGAGGAGGAGGTAGAGGAGGAGAGGGGAGGAGGAAGAAGAGGAGGAGGAAGAGGAGGAGGAGGAGGAGGTAGAGGAGGAGAGAGGAGGAGGAGGAGAGAAGAGGAGGAAGAGGAGAGAGAAAGAGGAGAAGGAGGAGGTAGAGGAGGAAGAGGAGGCTGCAGCTGAGCTCTGATGTTGCAGAATTAGCATGACAGTCGGTGACTGTCAGATAAAGAAAATCATTACAGGGAGGAGGAGGAGGAGGAGGAGGAGGAGGAAGGAGAAGGAGGAAGGAAGGAAGGAAGAGGAGGTGAAGGAGGAGAAAACACAATAAATGACTGAAATGGAGGAGCGACAGAGCGACAGAGGAGAAGGAGAAGGAGCGTGCGCTGCCTCTTCATCTCTGTTCTCTTAAATTCCTTTTGAAATCAGCTAAGCTAAATTTAGCTCCCCCCCCTCCCCCTCCCCCCTCCTCCTCCTCCTCCTCCTCCTCCTCCTCTGAGAGGTATCAGAGCTACAGCAGTCAGTGATAGGCTAACGTTTTGATGTGCACACACACACACACACACACACACACACACACAGATTAACTTGTGTTTGTGTGTGTGTGTGTGTGGGAGGGCTCTCTCTCTCTCTCTCTCTCTGTGTCTTTGTGTGGCCACAGTCATGATAAATAGTTGCTGTGCAGTAACTGTCTCTCCTCTTTCTCCTCTTCCTTTTCCTTCTTCCTCCTCTTCTTCCCCCTCCTCTTTTACCTCCCTCCTTGTCCTCCTCTTCCTCCTTTTCCTTCTTCCTCCTCTTCCTCCTTTTCTTTCTCCCTCCTCTTCTTCATCCTCCTCTTCTTTCTTTCCCTTCTCCTTCCTCCTCTTTCTCCTGTCAGGGCGACTGCCTCTTCCTCTTCCCTCCTCCTCTTCCTCTTCCTCTTCCCTCCTCCTCCTCCTCCTCTCCTCCTCCTCTTCCTCTTCCCTCCTCCTCCTCCTCTTCCTCTTCCCTCCTCCTCCTCCTCCTCCTCCTCTTCCTCTTCCCTCCTCCTCTTCCTCTTCCTCTTCCCTCCTCCTCCTCCTCCTCCTCCTCTTCCTCTTCCCTCCTCCTCCTCCTCCTCCTCCTCTTCCCTCCTCCTCTTCCTCCTCCTCCTCTCCTCCCCCCCCCCCCTCTCCTCCTCCTCCTCCTCCTCCAGGACAGTGGGGGCTCTCTGATGATCCCACCTCCGTCCGATGAACCCCCTCAACTCCATGAAACCCTCCCTGCCTCCCACTCCACAAAGGTACACACACACACACACACACACACACACACACACACACGCACACACACACACTCACACACACAGTGCCGTGGTGACAGTGTGTCCTCAGGTTAACCATGTGACACCTCACCTGCCCCCCCATCCCCTCCCCCCCCTCCTCCTCCTCCCAGCGGTGCATGTGTTTGTTGTCGTTGTGTTAGAAACAGTCTCGTCTCTGTCTCACTGGGTCATGTGGTTCGATGGGGGGGGGGGGGTAGAGGGGGTGAGGCTTAAGGCTTTGGGGGGGGGGGGTGATAGGAGACAGGAAGTCCAGTCTGAGTGACAACCAGGTGGTGCGTTCAGGGTCCAGACCAAAGAAGAGTTGTTTCTACTTCCTGCTGCTGCAGAGCGTCGTTCTCAAACTTCTTTGGGAGAAATGTTTTTTTTATTTTTTGGGAAATTTTACCACTTTTTCTAAAAGACTTCTTTTTGAGAATTTTTTTTCTAATGTATTTTTGTGAAATATTAAACATTTTTCGAGATAAAAAAACAACTCTTTTTGGAGAAACTTTTCCACTTTTTTTCTAGAAAATTTTAAACTTTTTTTTTTTTTTAGAAATCTTCATCACTTTCCCTCAGAAATTTCTTTAAAGTATTTCCAAAAATTCATGCCATTGGCTCTAATTAACTAAAAAAGTAACGTTCTTCAGTCTCAGAACAAATATTTGTGTATTTCTGGTGCTCCGTAGCGTAGCTCTGAGCAGCTCACGGCTCTGCTCCGCCGTTCTAAAAACAGCTTGCACCGACAATTAAAGGTAACGAACCTACTGCGACCTGCAGCTGAACCTGCAGCTGAACCTGCAGCTGAACCTGCAGCTGAACCTGCAGCTCCACCTGCAGCTGAACCTGCAGCTCCACCTGCAGCTCAACCTGCAGCTCTTCCTGCAGCTCTTCCTGCAGCTCCACCTGCAGCTCAACCTGCAGCTCAACCTGCAGCTCCACCTGCAGCTCCACCTGCAGCTGAACCTGCAGCTCCACCTGCAGCTGAACCTGCAGCTCCACCTGCAGCTGAACCTGCAGCTCAACCTGCAGCTCAACCTGCAGCTCAACCTGCAGCTCGACCTGCAGCTCCACCTGCAGCTCAACCTGCAGCTGAACCTGCAGCTCGACCTGCAGCTCCACCTGCAGCTGAACCTGCAGCTCAACCTGCAGCTCAACCTGCAGCTCAACCTGCAGCTCGACCTGCAGCTCCACCTGCAGCTGAACCTGCAGCTCCACCTGCAGCTCAACCTGCAGCTCGACCTGCAGCTCCACCTGCAGCTCAACCTGCAGCTCCACCTGCAGCTCAACCTGCAGCTGAACCTGCAGCTCAACCTGCAGCTGAACCTGCAGCTCAACCTGCAGCTCCACCTGCAGCTCAACCTGCAGCTCAACCTGCAGCTCAACCTGCAGCTCAACCTGCAGCTCCACCTGCAGCTGAACCTGCAGCTGAACCTGCAGCTCAACCTGCAGCTCAACCTGCAGCTCAACCTGCAGCTCAACCTGCAGCTGAACCTGCAGCTGAACCTGCAGCTCAACCTGCAGCTCAACCTGCAGCTCCACCTGCAGCTCAACCTGCAGCTCAACCTGCAGCTCCACCTGCAGCTCCACCTGCAGCTCAACCTGCAGCTCAACCTGCAGCTCCACCTGCAGCTCAACCTGCAGCTCCACCTGCAGCTCCACCTGCAGCTCCACCTGCAGCTCCACCTGCAGCTCAACCTGCAGCTCCACCTGCAGCTCCACCTGCAGCTCCACCTGCAGCTCCACCTGCAGCTCTGCAGATTCACAGGTGTAAATAAACAGAGCAAGGAAATCAATAAAAAGTCAAGTGGGTGAATTCGACTCAGTTACAAACGTCTGAGACGATGGACGGCTCCGTGACTTCCTGTTCCTGAAACGTCTCACGGGTTAACCGACTGTTCGCTGCTCCGTCTCCCATGACGATCTACTGACGTGTGTGTGAGTGTGTGTCTGTGTGTGATGAGACAGTGAAGTGTTTGAGGAAGCGGCCGGTCGGCGGGTCGGTCGGTGTGAACCTCAGTAACCCTGAACGCAGCCTGAACTGGAATGACAGTAATGCTGCTGTGGTGGTTTCCAGCAGCAGGAAGTGAAACCGGAGGGAGGGAGGGAGGGAGGGAGGGAGGGAGGGAGGGAGGGTTCATCAGACGTTCACTTCTTTTCTTTTTCTAACTAATTATATATTTACATATCTACATCTATTTACACAATTGAAAAGAAAAGAAAAATCGTTCCAAATAACCATGATAATAATCATACAGAGGTTTTGAATGGTTTATAGACTCATTTCTATTTTAGATTCCTGAACCCTTGTTGCAGTGTTTTCCGTATAAAAATTAAAAGATGCAACAGAAAATGACCTTGCCCTTAAGGCTTTTATCATCATAAACAAGAATTATATCTTCTTTTTGAAGTTTAAGCTTTACACCAGTTGTCAAGAAATAGTCTAGAAATAACGATTGATTGTGGCGAACTATTCCAGAAATAACGGCCAACGACATTCTGACCTTTCTTTAAAAATCTAAAGCATGAAAAGCAATTAATTGTTAAATATTTCTAGGTTTAGTTTATTTTGTTCCTGACTCAGTATCTGCTGCTTGATGTCAACACTTTATGTTTATACATGTTGAGTTGAGCTGATGGAGTTATAACTTGGCGTCTCCTCGTTGATGACATCACCGCCACCGCTCTAATATTCTAATAATATTCTAATAATAATCTATTAATGAATGCGGTGTTGGCTGGCGCTCCTGAATGAAACGCTCCCTTTAACCCACCGAGCTGTGTTTCCTCCTGCAGCAGCAGCGACAGCCCCTTCCTAAATGACCCAGTCTCCTGGCAACCAGGGACCAATCAGCACGCAGGATCTCTCTCCGTAGTAACCACAGTGTGGGGCGTGACCAATCCCACACACAGCCAGGTAACACATGACTCAGTGCTCTTCATCCTCTTCCTCTTCCTCCTCCTGCTGAGAGAGAAAAGATGCATTCATTCATTTAAACACTTTAAAATCTGTCGTTTTATTGTGGAATTTCTACAGAGGACGTATGTGTTCCTACAAAATAAAAGCATATGAAACATTTTGAAAAAAAGAAAGAAAATGGAACATTTTAATCTATAATCCAAACAAATGTGTGATTTTTATGTTACATAAATATTCTTTACATGTCAGTACTATATAAAATAGGTGGAGCAAAGTGTTCAAAATTAATACGATAAACATATAAACATTTAATATGTATGTTTTGATAAATATGCAGATATACATTAAATAAATATCATATTATATAATTAATTTATTTGAATATATACAAAAAAACATATTTACATTTTAATTTATAGCTACAGGAACATATTCAAAATTAATATAATGAACAACATAAATACATTTGATAAGTATGTTGTTTTTATTAAATAGACTTAAATATATGTCTTATATAATTGAAAAACATCATATTTACATTTAATTTGGGTCTTAATGATGTAATAATAAGTCTGTATCAGTCATTTATTATTAAAAACTTAAAGGAGCAATGCAAACAAGTGTATGAAGATGTTGATATATTATAGTAATATATATTACATTTCACAATAAGAGTCCTCTTATCAATGTTTTATAATTATCTTATCGATCCATCTCTCTGACTGACTTTATTATATATATATATGTATGTTATAATGTAACGTCTCCGGTGCGTGTGCAGGTGTACGGAGCGCCCATGGGTCCAGGTGAGAGCTCTGGCGGTCACATGATGCCCGGCGGCGGCCCCGGGATGGGTCCAGGGATGAGCTCCCAGTTCATGGGCCAGCAGTCGTACGGAGACGCCGTATCCAAGGGTTACGGCCACCCGGTGATGTACGGACGCCCCAGCGCCGCCTACAACCCGCCGTCAGCCTACGGCGGCAGGTACGGGACATTTATTATCATTTAACCAGGCTATAGGCTAATGCTAAGCTAACCGGTCCCTCGCTTTATTGTGACTGGTCCCTCACTTAAAGGGTAATTACTGTTTTTTTTACAATCTGGACCTAATTTCCATCATAACATCCCATCATTTCCTCCTCAGATAACTTTGGTGTCGTTCCAAGTGGTTGTGATGAAAGTAGCTCCATCCAGAGCCGCGTATATCTGTATAATGGAGTCTACAGGAGCAGAATGCAGCCTCTAAATAACACATTATCTGCAGAGAAACTCCTTCATTTCACCAAGATCTAGTTCTGATAGGCTAGTGCTGTTCCCCTCTGAGTCCAGGTTAGCTGTTATCAACATCCAGGGTCTGTAGGTCGACCTACAGACCCCGGATGGCGCTTCCTCTCCTCGACCTGGACTCACTACAGCTCTGGATAGTTGAGATAAAAATGGACCTGAATGCTGAAGCAGAATGATTATTATTATCATGACATCATCCAAGAGGTGAGGTCAACCTACAGAGATGACATCATCCAGGTCAGAGGTCAGCAGGTCAACTTACAGAGATGACATCATCCAGGTCAGAGGTCAGCAGGTCAACCTACAGAGATGACATCATCAGGTCAGAGGTCAGCAGGTCAACCTACAGAGATGACATCATCCAGGTCAGAGGTCAGTAGGTCGACCTACAGACCCTGGATGTTGATAACAGCTAACCTGGACTCAGAGGGAACAGCACTAGCCTATCAGAACTAAATGTTGGTGAAATGAAGGAGTTTCTCTGCAGATCATGTGTTATTTAAAGTATATTTATTTGGCTTTTTGCCTTTTATGCAAGAACTAAGGTCCAGATTGTATAAAAACAGTAAATTATCCTTTAATTCTGTCCCCTGAAACACTTCCTGTTCTGTGTTTTTAATCAAACTGTTTTTCTAAAGTCTCATTTCTCTTTGATCTCAGTCGTTCAGACGTGAATTAATGTTAAAAACATAAAACCTGAACGATGTGTCAGTGTTGTTGATAATCCGTCCTGGTGTGTTTACGCTGCTGCTGCTGCTGCCGTGGGATCCTCCATCACCGACATATGTCATCAGCGTGGTCGCTCTCGCCCCCACGCTGCCGATGACTCATGCTCGTGACAAAACGCCGCCACACGTTTGGTTCACCGAGTTCACTGCCCACTCACCCCCCCCCCTCCTCTTCCTCCTCTCCCTGCAGTTACTCTGGTAACAGTGGAGGTGCTGCTCTGGGCGTCCGGCCTCCCTCAGACTTCACCCAGGCCGCCGCCGCCGCCGTCGCCGCCGCCGCTGCCACAGCAACCGCCACCGCCACGGCAACGGTCGCAGCGATACAGGAGAAACAGAACCAGGAGCTGAGCTATGGACAGGTAAACACACACACACACACACACACACACACACACACACAACATGTTATATTGAATCCCTGTTTGTGCAGATGGAGGTTTAATATTTTACATTTAAACACTTTTATTTGTCATCCTGTGTTTTTCTGCTCTTGTGCTTTTATTTTGAAGGAGAAACTCCAGAAGCAGCAGGTTCATAATGAGTTCTCACCTTTAAAGTCACTGTGGTGTATTTTTATTCACCTGTTTTACATCATGTCAGCCTTGAATGAGACAATTTAAACTGACTTCTTATCAAAAGAAGCTGTCTGTCATATTTCTGTGTTTATTATATGAGCTGCAGTGAGAATAAAGAACTAAACATAGAAACCAACTGATTTACAGTGAATCTGCTGCTCACCAGGAAACAACCACCTCTGTTATTAATTATCAGTATTTATGACTCATGTGCTGAGTCATCGTTTCTATAATTATCTACGTGTCTGAGCTGCAGAACTGAACGAGTTCGGCTCAATTCAGTTTATTTACTTCTTTTTTCTACTAGTGAAGAAACATAAAGGATTCTTCACCGTGACGCCAGAACCACATGAAGTGAAATGTACAATAAAATAAAACCACAAATAATTTAAATTGATCAAAGAGAAATGTGAAAGTCGGCAGTCGGCCCAGGTTCGAATCCCGCATAGGGCGTCCCTTTGCTGCGTTCTGGCCGTCGATCAGGATGCACCAGCTCAGATATTTGTTATAGCTCAACTCGATTTATATTTGAGAAGGTGAAACTTTAACATAGTTGTTGTTTAAATCAATTACTCGACATTTCAGATGACGAGGTTGAAAAACGCTGCAGTAAAGGTGTAAAATCAATAGTAGAATCAATAGGAAATAAGTTTGAAATACACTTATAACTTAAAGTTTAAGAGAGACTTTAAGATATGTTGTTGTTACTCTCGGCTGATTACTGTTTTTATTTATTTATTTATTTATTTCCTTGGGGGGGGGGGGGTGGGGGGGGGGCTCAGTAAACAGAGACTCAGTAAAGTTCCTCCAAAATAAAAGTAGGTGTTTGTGTTAAAGTTCCTCCAAAATAAAAGTAGGTGTTTGTATTAAAGCTCCTTCAAAATAAAAGTAGGTGTTTGTATTAAAGCTCCTTCAAAATAAAAGTAGGTGTTTGTATTAAAGCTCCTTCAAAATAAAAGTAGGTGTTTGTATTAAAGCTCCTTCAAAATAAAAGTAGGTGTTTGTATTAAAGCTCCTTCAAAATAAAAGTAGGTGTTTGTATTAAAGCTCCTTCAAAATAAAAGTAGGTGTTTGTATTAAAGCTCCTTCAAAATAAAGGTAGATGTTTGTCCATACAGTATAAAGGCATAAAAGACATCGTTACAACTACGATGACATGTTTCCTGTTGGACAGAGTTGTTCTCTGCATATTTACCCCCCCCCCCTCCTCTTTGCCCCCCCCCTGCACTCTGTGACCTGTTGAACGCCGAGTGGAGCTTTGTTTTCTCACCCGCTGCTGTCGTGCTTCCTCTTCCCCCCCCAGATGGGTGGAGCTTCCTCTTACAGCACCCAGTTCCTGTCCCACTCGGGCCCCCGCGGCCCCCCAGGGATGAGCCCCGGCCCCGGCGGGATGGTCGCCGCTTCCAGGCCGGGACCGCCGCCGCCCTCCTCCGGGGGCCTCTACCCCTCCCACCCCTCCCACCCCGCCGCACAGTCGCAGAAGCTGGCGCAGCACGGGGGCTACGGCGCCGCGCAGCAGGGGCTCAAACGGCCGTTCCACTCCGAGGTCTTTACCCACAATCCTCTGCTGCTGCACAGCTTTACCCACAATCCTCTGCTGCTGCACAGCTTTACCCACAATCCTCTGCTGCTGCACAGCTTTACCCACAATCCTCTGCTGCTGCACAGATAAACAGTTTATTAGACTCAATAAGGATTATAATAATAATTCTAATCTATACATGTTTCTCATCAATAAATCTTTTATGGCTGAATGTTTATTTATCTACTTATTTATATATATAAGGTAAATTCATTTATTTATTTATTTTATTATTTATTTATTTATTTATTGTATTTATTTATTTCGGTTATTTTAAAGGAACAAAATGCCAAAAAAGAAGAAATCTGATTAAATCTGCTCCTGTTTGACAAAATATTTATTAACAAAGGAAATTATTAAATAAAAGTGAAACTAAATTTTAAAAAAATCTATAACTAATCTATTTTATTTACATTTTTATAATAAAACTGAACAAAACAAAACTTTATCAACCCATTTCATTGTGTTTTGTCGACATAAAGTTAGTTTTATAATAATAATATTCCCTGTCCCTCTGTGTCTGCTGTTGCCAGGGTTACCCGGTGCAGCAGTACGGCTCCGCTGGGATGTCCGGCTACCCGAGCCAGGCGCTGCAGTACCCCCCCGGCCCGCAGCAGAGATGCCCCCCCTCGCCCTCCTACCCCTCCAGCCGGATGCCCCTGATGGGGCAGTACCCACAACCCGGGTCCCACAACCCGGCTCAGTTCCCCCCCGGGGCGGGGCAGCCCAACCCCCCCCAGTATTACAAGGTAAATCACTTCCTCCTCCAGAGCCTTTCAAATTAAGAGCCCGACCCATAATATGTTGAACTATCCCTTTAATCTTAAAGGGATAGTTCAACATTTTGACAAAGTGGCCCATCACCATAACCCCTATAGTCATAGCAGTAGGTTCGTTACCTTTAATTGTCGGTGCAAGCTGTTTTTAGAACGGCGGAGCAGAGCCGTGAGCTGCTCAGAGCTACGCTACGGAGGCTCATTATGGGATGTCTTGGTTTCCCTCATCAAACTCATCAAATACACAATCCAACAACAGTTGTGACCTGTACATTCACCACGCTATGAGATAATAACACAACGTTACCACACAGAGTTGTTTTAGAGGGAAATTCATGTAAAACCTCTGATACACGTTGTCTTCAGGGACTGTTGTTCATCAACAGTCTCTGTATTTCCCTCTAAAACAACTCTGTAGTCAGACTGCTATGGCTATAGGCATTATGGCAGTGGGCCAATTTGCTAAAATGTTGAACTGTCCCTTTAATCTTAATAATACAGATAACACATAATGATCCGTAGTTGCAGGTTTTGTCCGGCCGCTCCATAAACTCAGTGTCGTGTTTCCTGTGTGTGTTTCTGCAGACGGAGCCTTTCAACGGTCAGGGCGCCCTGCCGTCGGGGGGGGCAGGAGGGTACAATGCCTTCACACAGGCCGCCGTCAACGGGGTAAGTCAGGTCCACTATCACCCCCCCCCTCCTCCCCCGACACCCAAACCCAGTGCCCTCGGTGTCTAGACGAGCTTTTATTGTGAAATATTTTACGTTTCTGAACACCGGTCCTCTTCCTGCGACCTCAGCCAGGCCGGGGGGGCGGGGGGGTGATGCCCGGGTACCCCAGCTCGCCGATGGGAGGGAACCCCACGCCTCCGATGACGCCGGGCGCCGCCATGCCCCCCTACCTGTCCCCGGGTCAGGACACCAAACCGCCGTACCTCCCGCCCGACACCAAACCCAACATCAGCACCCAGCCGCCGCCCACAGGTGAGACCGACCCCCCCGACCCCCCGACCCCCCGACCCCCCCACCCCGCTCAAACGATGTCACAAACAAGGCCACCGACACCCCTGACTTCCTGTCCTCAGGTAACCCCAGCGACGACCTCCGTCTGACCTTCCCGGTGCGGGACGGCGTGGTGTTGGAGCCGTTCAGACTGGAGCACAACCTGGCCGTCAGTAACCACGCCTTCCAGCTGCGAGACTCCGTCTACAAGACGCTCATGCTGAGG
Source organism: Decapterus maruadsi (assembly GCA_030347415.2). Lineage (NCBI taxonomy): Eukaryota > Metazoa > Chordata > Actinopteri > Carangiformes > Carangidae > Decapterus > Decapterus maruadsi. The sequence goes on along the minus strand of CM064904.1, from coordinate 27,194,499 downwards.
TAGGAGGAAGCTCTGAAAGGGTTAAAGCTCCTTCAGAATAAAAGTAGGTGTTTGTGTTAAAGCTCCTTCAGAATAAAAGTAGATGTTTGTGTTAAAGCTCCTTCAAAATAAAGGTAGATGTTTGTGTTAGAGCTCCTTCAAAATAAAGGTAGATGTTTATGTTAAAGCTCCTTCAAAATAAAGGTAGATGTTTGTGTTGAAGCTCCTTCAGAATAAAAAAATTAAAGCTCCTTCAAAATAAAAGGTAGATGTTTGTGTATTTGTATTAAAGCAAAATAAAGGTAGATGTTTGTGTTGAAGCTCCTTCAGAATAAAGGTAGATGTTTGTGTTAAAGCTCCTTCAAAATAAAGGTAGGTGTTTGTGTTAAAGCTCCTTCAAAATAAAGGTAGATGTTTGTGTTAAAGCTCCTTCAAAATAAAGGTAGATGTTTGTGTTGAAGCTCCTTCAGAATAAAGGTAGATGTTTGTGTTAAAACTCCTTCAAAATAAAGGTAGATGTTTGTGTTAAAGCTCCTTCAAAATAAAGGTAGATGTTTGTGTTAAAGCTCCTTCAAAATAAAGGTAGATGTTTGTGTTAAAGCTCCTTCAAAATAAAAGTAGGTGTTTGTATTAAAGCTCCTTCAGAATAAAGGTATAAAGGCATAAAAACTCACCTGTATCAACATAAAGAGGTGATTTTGTCTCAGTGTAATAATAATAATAATAATATTTATTAATCATGTGGAGTTGTGTGTACAGAACACACACAGTCTTTGTGTTGAAGTGTCCTGATAATGTTTATCTTTTTCCTCTCACACCTTCAGTTACTCATTAAATAGGACACAGAGGAATTCACCCGTACTTTAAAAACTCAGTAAAGTCAAACTGCACCACTAGTGATGCAGTAAAAGCGTTTCCCGTGGCTCTGCGCTGCGACCAGGGCGCAGCAGTGGAGCGGGTGTTTGTGCAGCGGGAGCAGGAGGTGTGAGCCGTGCTGGAGTCTTGCTCTGTTTCTCTTCCTGAGTAATTTAAAACAGCAGATGAGGAAAAACAAACGAGGAATGTTTGATAACCCCACCCAGCCTCGGCGTGACGGCGTGACGGCTGTGCTGTGTCTCCCCCCGCAGGCCGGACCTGGAGCTGCAGTTCAAGTGTTACCACCACGAGGACAGACAGATGAACACCAACTGGCCGGCCTCGGTGCAGGTCAGTCTGCGTGCACGGACGGACGGACGGAGCAGCAGCTTCTTCTTCTTCTTCTGCTCTTTATTAACGTCTGGTGTTTCTTCTTCTCTTTTATCTAACCCCCGTCTGCACCAGGTGAGCGTCAACGCCACTCCGTTGTGCATCGAAAGAGGCGACAACAAAACCTCCCACAAGCCGCTGTACCTGAAGCAAGTGTGTCAGCCGGGGCGCAACACGGTGCAGATCACCGTCACCGCCTGTTGTTGTGTACGTAGCCGCTCTGGGTTTATACATTTATATATGTAAAAAGACAATAAAATAATCAGTTTCTCTGGTTTTTACTATTTATAGGTTTGTGTCTGAGTAAAATGAACACTTTTGTTTTATTCTATAAACTTCTAACAACATTTCTCACAAATTTGAATTAGACATATTCACATTTAGAGCAACTGGTTTAAAAGTTCCAGTGTTTTCTGACCTCGAATAATAATAATAATGCAATGAAAACAAGCTCATATTTATCTTTTGAAACAACACGACACTCATGAAGATTCAGAAATCAACATCGGTCGAATAATCCCAATTATTTTTATTAAGTAGTTTAATAAACACTGGAATCAAACATGTAGAGAAGCTGATTTATTAAGAACACACAGTTATAATATATATATATATACCTTACCCCCCCCTCCAGTCCCACCTGTTCGTCCTCCAGCTGGTCCACCGGCCGTCGGTCCGCTCCGTCCTCCAGGGCCTCATGAAGAAGAGGCTGCTGCCGGCCGAGCACTGCATCACCAAGAGTGAGTCTTATTTTGAAAGGGTGTCTGTTTCCTCAGTGATGGATGGATGGATGATAGATAGATATTATAATTATAATATTAAAGGTGTGGTTCCCGTGTTCTGTTGCAGTAAAGAGGAACTTCAGCAGCGGCTCCATCCCCGGCACCCCGGGTCTGAACGGCGAGGACGGCGTGGAGCAGACCGCCATCAAGGTCTCTCTCAAATGTCCCATCACGTTCAGACGGATCCAGCTGCCGGCCAGAGGTCACGACTGCAGACACATACAGGTCAGCTCACACACACGCACACAACACAGACATTAATTGTCAGTGCAAGCTGTTTTTAGAACGGCGGAGCAGAGCCGTGAGCTGCTCAGAGCTACGCTACGGAGGCTCATGGGATTTCTTGGTTTCCCTCATCAAACTCATCAAATACACAATCCAACAACTCCACAACGCTCTGGTGGACAAGTTGGCTCATGTTGATTAACACAACGTTACCACACAGAGTTGTTTAGAGGGAAATACAGAGACTGTTGATGATGCAACGTGCATCAGAGGTTTTACATGAATTTACCTCTGCCAAAATGCTGAACTATCCCTTTAAATAAATGAGCATTGATGCTTTAATATTTTCAGTAACGCAGCAGATTAGAAAGTTCCATCTTTGTACAATTTGCAGCTTTGTTGTTAGTTCTGTGAATCTCTGATTGGAGCTCTGCCCCCCCCACCTCTCCCCCCCCCCCCCCCCCCCCCCAGTGCTTTGACCTGGAGTCGTACCTGCAGCTGAACTGCGAGCGAGGGACCTGGCGCTGTCCCGTCTGCAAGTACGTGCCCTACTGCTGCTGCTGCTGCACCTCAGGGAATCGAACCTGCTGCTCTGAGTCCAGTTTAACACCTGTCTGTGTGTGTGTGTGTGTGTGTGTGTGTGTGTGTGTGTGTGTGTGTGTGTGTGTGTGTGTGTGTGTGTGTGTGTTCTGCTCGTCCACAGTAAGACGGCGCTGCTGGAGGGGCTGGAGGTCGACCAGTACATGCTGGGGATCCTGGTCTACATCCAGAAGTGAGTGTCGATCCCCGACTCTGACTTGAAATCGATTCAGTAACTTTTTAGTCAGAAGTTCAACCAGTTTGACGTAGAGATAAATAAACACCTGGAGACGGACGGAGCAGGTGGAGTCAGGTTCACATTCATTATGGAGACATACAAGGAAACATGGTTCATGGTGAATGCACTAATAAAGTGCAACCAACACTTCAGGTTGAATTAACGGTTGACATTCGACAATACAGTATAGAGAATGTAGGAACAGATAAAAATCAAAACGACAGACGTTGCAAGACATTGATAACAGACAAAAATGGTCAAATAAGTTAATTAAATAATATAGTATAATATAATACATAAATAAGTAATATATTCATGAGTGTTCATATGTATATGTGCATTCGTATACAGTATATAACCCTATATTTATGTATGATCATTTCCCCATAAGGGTGCAAACAAACTGGTACACTTGAAATACCACGTGCATGGACATAATTATGTGCATATGCTCCTGTTTTTTTGTTTTTTTCTCTTCTGTTTTTTCTTTCAGCATATTGTACCCATATTTAAATGAAGTTGAAAAATAAAGTTAAAATAAATAAATAAATAAGTAATATAGGGATGATAAAAAATAAAAAATACATAGAAATAGAAATACAGTTAGAAAAAAGGAAAGAGTTAAATAATGGGGCAATGTAACCATAAAGTGAGAGACAACTTCACTTAATGTAATTTGAGTAACCCCCCCCCCCCTCCTCCCCCCTCCCTCCTCCGCCCTCAGCTCCGACTACGAGGAGATCACCATCGACCCGGTGTGCGGCTGGCGGCCGGTGCCGGTCAAACCCGACCTGCACATCAAGGAGGAGGCGGACGGCGGTCCGGTGCTGAAGCGCTGCCGCACCGTCAGCCCCAGCCACATGGTGCTGCCCAACGTCATGGAGATGATCGCCGCGCTGGGGCCCGCGTCCTCGCCGTACCAGGGTCTGACGCCCGCCGCCGGCAGGAACACGCCCGACTACACCCGGCCCGGTACGTCACACCGTATCCCTCCGCCACACTAAGTAGTTCCAGGTCACTTCCTGTTTGTCCTAGAGAGTCATAGAAAATCATCAAGTCATGACCTAAAGCAGTGGCTCTCAACTGTTTTACATCAAAGACCTTAAATGGACACAAATTAACCTCCATTGGACCAAATGTTGAAGCAAACACCAGACAGACACAAATATTTATTTTTTATTTTTTAGTCAATGTACATTCATATTCGGGCCAATGGCATGAATTTTTGGAAATATTGTAGAGGAATTTCTAAAATCTAGAAAAGAGGTGGTCAAATTTCTCCCAAAAAAGCTTTTTAAAAATTTTAGAAAAAGTGGTAAAAAATAAATAAATTAATTAATTAAAAAATTAAAATTCTAGAAAAAAGTTGTAAAATAAAATAAATAAAAAATTCTAAAAAATTAAAAACAAAAGTTTAAAAAAAAGTGGTAAAAATAAATAAATAAATAAAAAATTTTAATTCTAGAAAAAAGTGGTAAAATAAAAAATAAAAAAAATTCTAAAAAATTAAAAACAAAAGTAAAAAAAAAAAAAGTGGTGAAATTTAATGAAAAATTTTAAACTTAAACATTTCACTGAATTCCGTTTGAGAAATGTAGTGGGAGTGTAGCAGCACATTATGTAATGATGTAATACATTCTCACCTCATGATGTAATAATAATCTCATGATAATAATAATCTAATAAAAATTTTAAACAAAAATTGCTGCATTTTGTAATAAGTTGTTACATATTGCATTAGTTTATAAATGTCAGAGTGTTATATTATTATTAATTATATTTAATGAAACTGTATTTGTCACTTTATTTAATTAAATATTTAATGAGACGTTTATTGACTGTTTTCTATTTACGAACAAACGTCTCTGTGTTGTTAGTGACCCCCCCCCCCCCACTGCTCCACTTTCCTCTCCCATGATGCATTGCTCACAGTCTCTCTCTGTTCTCTGCAGGGAGTCAGGGATTCTCCAGCCAGTCGGGATTCACAGATTTCCCCAACACGCCCGGGACGCCGACGCTGGGAGAGTACGGCTCCGGGCCGGCCCCCCCTCCACTGCCCTACCAGCCCGACCAGGTGAGACAGGTGTAGCGCTACGGAAGCCTGTTGCATTCACTGGAAGGAGAAAAAAAACCTGTTTTGGGGAGAAATTCATTTATTTTGCTGTTTTGGTTTTTTTCCATCTTAATGAGATTTCATAATCCTGTGAGAAGCTCCCGCCTGCAGGAAACATGAGGACTGGTTTCAGAATAAAGGCTCCATCAGGCTGCTCTGATCTCTGTAACAACAGGTCGTTTCCTCAGCATCAATCTGGATCTACAGGAAACACAGTGACAATAAGAAACATTAGTGTCGTTTGGCTTTTACTTTGAAAACCATCGTCACTTTGCAAACTATGCAACTGAATCAGTTTTGGGAGGCGACCTTTATTTTGAAATCAGTCGTATAAACATGAAGCACAGAACAAAGATCTAATAGATCCATGATGAAGTGGAGGCCGACTCCACCACAGCGGTTAAACCTTGTAGGTCTCTTCACGTTGTTCACCTCCCAGAAAAATGCTCTTTTAAAGATTGCAATATACATTTTAAAATAATATATTATATATTATAAGTATGACGGAGTATCAGGACCACATTGAGAAAAACAAAACAAAACACAGACTTTGTTTGTGGCCCTAATACTCAGTCGTATATAAGTACTTTTATTTTTATTTTTTATTTTTTTAGGAATGTCATTATTAACTTCAGTCCTCACCATACATAACAAAATTTCATGAATTTTTCCCAATTTAACCCCTTAAATGCCAGTTGTAGTGATAAAGGTCCGTTTTTTTTTAGAGAGAGAAAAACACAAAAAGTAGATTTTTTTCCCATCCCATAAATGCAAATTTGATTTTTTTTGTTTGGGGGTGGTATTATCTGTTTTAAATTTGCATCAATAGTGATTTTGATGAGTTTTTATTCTCTGTGCAAAGCTGTTTTTAAATAAACTTCACAAAAACAGCTCTTTAAACGTTCCTTGAAGGTGGAAGCTGCTCCAGGGATTTAAAATCTCATTAAATCATAAAAAAAACCTCAGGAAAATAAATAAATTACTTAGAAAAACTGCTTTTTTTTTTCGTCAAGTGAATGCAACACGCTTCTGTATAACCCCCCCCTGCCCGCCCCCTCCCTCCTTCCATATGACATAATCCATGTGTTGTGGGCTCACGGTCTTTTCTCTTCACTCAGGACGTTGCTCCTGATTGGTTGAGTTGACGTCGTTGCTCCTGATTGGTTGAGTTGACGTCAGTGATGTAGAGTTTGAGGCCGCAGCTCTCAGATGAAGGACATGATGAGGATGATGAGGATGAGGAGGATGTTATGTAACAGGACGGCCGCGTGGAGCAGGAACACCATGTAGAGTTTTATAGACAAACACAAACACTCACTTTGTAAAATGCAGATTCAATCAAATGTGTTTGTGTATAAATGTCACAACATGCATAAATATATGTTTTAAACAAATTAAAATAATTAACCCTCCTCTGCTGATTCAGTCCAACTTTATTCTTTACACTATAAATTATATATTTGGACTTTTTCCCTCAATCTGCATGATGAGTAACGTGTCCTTCAGCTCCTAGGACGCACGTCTTTATAGTTTACCAGAGAAACTGAAGCTGCTTTTCAGAATATTTCTTTAAGTTTATGATATTTACTTTACTGGAGGATCAAAAGTCAGTGTGTTTTTAAGCATTAGTAGTAAAATTAAGAATATTATCAGTCAGATTATTGATTATAAACAGTAACATATAATATTCAGCTTCTCCCACAGACTTTTCAGACACAATTCCCTTAAATTTAAGGATCAAACCCGACATATTTACAGACTTTCAGAATCCTTCCCTGTGATTCAACACGCTGCAAAAACTCAATCTTTACAAGAATATTCGTCTTATTTCTAGTCAAAACTAAACTCTTTCCACTTAAAATCAGACTCATCACCTAAAAATGAACTTGTTTTTAGATCATTTTCACTTGAAATCAGTAGAAAAATCTGCCAGTGGAGCAGGTTTGTTGTGTTTGTAATAAGAAAGAAAAACTTCCACTATCAGATTATTTGAAGTGAAAATCAGCTTGAAAGAAGTAAAAAGTGTCTAAAAACAAGCTGCTTTTTATGTGATGAGTCTGATTTTAAGTAGAATGAGAGTTTTGACTAGAAATGAGACAAATATTTGTATTTTTTAGTTTTTGCAGAGACTTTTATTTTGTAGTGTCCCGTGATGATGAATATTTCAAAGTAAAAGGGAAAGTTTGTAGATGAGAGAGTAAAGAACGGAGATGTGAGGAGAAGAGGAGGAGGAAGAGGAGGAAGAGGTTGATCAATGAGTTAAACACTCGTCAGCAGTTCGCGTGGCGTGACGGCGCCTGTCGTCTCCTGTCGTCTCCTTCTGCTCTGAGTGGAGTCTGTACCCGGAGCTGGAGTGGACGCGGCGGTGGCGATGGCGTTGACGGAGGAGACGGCGACCGCTACACGTCCACCTGTCCATCACAGCTGCTCGCCACAACACACACACTGCCACACACACACACACACACACACACACACACTCCTGCTGCTCACTGTTAAAGTAAAGGTCTCTGTCTCTGTCCCCGTCCTCCTGTCGTCCACCAGGCGCCGCATCCTGGACGGATGGACCACGCCCAGAGCGTCCTGCAGCAGCAGCAGCAGCAGCAGCATGGCGGCGGCCCCGGTGTCCATGGTAACCAGGGCCTGGCCGACACCGGCAGCCCACTGTCCCAGCGCAGCAGCAGCAGCAGCAGCAATACCCAGAATCCCCGGCTGCAGGGCGGCGGCGGCGGCGGCGGCGGCGACGGGTCCTTCGGTCTGGGAGGCCCGGGGGCGCCTGGAGGAGACGGCGCCGACCACGCACTAGACGTGAGTTCAAGTTACACAAAGATGAACGTCAATAATAATAAAGAGATAATGATCAAACTTATAGAAGGAACTGGACTTTGGGATTATGGGTAATGTAGTGTTTACAGTGAGCACAACTTTTCAGATAGATAGATAGATAGATAGATAGATAGATAGATAGATAGATAGATAGATAGATAGATAGATAGATAGATAGATAGATAGATAGATAGATAGATAGATAGATAGATAGATAGAGAGAGAGAGAGAGAGAGAGAGAGAGAGAGAGGGGTAGATAGATAGATAGATAGATAGATATAGAGAGAGAGAGAGAGAGAGAGAGAGAGAGAGATAGAGAGAGAGGGGTAGATAGAAAGAAATAAGTAAAAAGACAGAGGAGTAGAAAGAAAGGCAGAGGGAGGTGGATAGATAGAGATGGAGAGAGAAGGGTAGAAAGAAAGACAAATAAGGAAATGGACAGACAGATAGATAGATAGATAATGGATGGATAGATGGATAGATAGATAGATAGATAGATAGATAGATAGATAGATAGATAGATAGATAGATAGATAGATAGATAGATGGATGATGGATAGATAGATAGATAGATAGATAGATAGATAGATAGATAGATAGATAGATAGAAGGACAAAGACAGACAGTCACCACTGGACCAGAATAAAGAAGACGTTCACTAGTTTCATGTCTTATCCTCAAAATCACATCTTTCCTTCAGTGTTTCTGCAGCTGTTCAACAGATAGATAGATTACATTCTTAGATAGATAGATAGATAGATAGATAGATAGATAGATAGATAGATAGATAGACAGACAGATAGACAGATAGAGGGGTAGATAGAAGGAGAGAAAGAAGGACAGAAAGAAGTAAAAAGACAGACGGGGGTGGATAGATAGAAAAAGATGGAGAGAGAAGGGTAGAAAGAAAGACAGAAAGAAAGAAAAAGAAGGAAACAGTCAGAGAGATAGACAGACAGACAGAGAGGAGTAAATAGAAAGAAAGAAAGAAAGAAAGAAAGAAAAAGGACAAAGACAGACATCAAACGAAGCGTCACCACTGGACCAGAATAAAGAAGACGTTCAGTAGTTTCACATCTTTCCTTCAGTGTTTCTGCAGCTGGATGACAACCATCGATGAATTACATTCTAATTCTCCTTCTTCTTCTTCTTCTTCTTCTTCTTCTTCTTCTTCTTCTCCTTCTTCTTCTTCTTCTTCTTCTTCTTCTTCTTCTTCTTCTCCTTCTCCTTCTTCTTCTTCTTCTTCTTCTTCTTCTTGTTGTTGTGCAGCTCCTTCCTGAGCTGACCAACCCTGACGAGCTGCTGTCCTACCTTGGCCCCCCCGACCTCCCCAACAACAGCAGCGACGACCTGCTGTCGCTGTTCGAGAACAACTGACCATCTTCACGTCCCTCACGCCGCCACCGCCGCCGCCACCGTCGTCACCTTCCAGTCCAGGCTCCGCCCCCTTCTTATGTTGTTCGCTGTAGCCCGAGACTGCACCGTCTCTGTTGGCGCACACTATTGTGTATATGTGTGTATATGTGTGTGTGTGTGTGTGTGAGAGAGAGAGTGTGTGATTGTGTTTGTTGTGTTGAAGTCCATTCAGTTCACCACAGGAGGAACGAACCCTCGCTCGCCGCCGTCACGGCGAGGAAGAACAGAACCAGCATTTAAACTAGAGCACAAGTCATCACAGGCTGAAGGATCTGGTCTGGATCTGGATCTGGATCTGGATTTGGATCTGGTCTGGATCTGGTCTGGATCTGGATCTGGTCTGGATCTGGTCTGGATCTGGATCTGGATCTGGATCTGGATCTGGTCTGGATCTGGTCTGGTCTGGATCTGGATCTGGATCTGGTCTTGAGATCCTGAGTTGGTCGGTTCATTGTCGTCTTCACACGTTGACCTGTGCTTTAATCACGCCGACCTGATGAGACACAGACGGTTTCTTAAAGGACACGACTGGTGATGTTCAGGAAAAGACCAGAAGGACGTTTCAGTTTCAGACTCTGGAAAACGTTTAGGGACTAGTTTCAGTGGCGATTACTTTACTGTCCTCGTCATAAGCCCCGCCCACAGTGTCATATGACCTGAGAGTATTTAACTACTTCAAATGGAAAAAACTTTATTTCATTGTAGGAGCTTGTCGATTGACTCCTCCCACTGTGTTTGAAGCAGGAAGTGAGATGTGATCATGGCAGGTTGTCACAGAGACTGAGACTGATGGTTGGTTCTGGTTCTGGTCTTTTCCTGAACATCACGGCCTTGTCCTTTAATACATCACGGTGATCGTCACATTTCTGTCTGTCTTGACTGATGATGGACTGAAAAAAAAACAAAAACAAACCAGAACCAGAGGATGGTGTGAAGCTCCGCCCACGCGGGGCGGGGCCCAGATGTACTATAGACATTTCTACCACATGAAGTCAGGAGACGGTGGGGTTCACTGCATCTCCAGCATCCTTCAGCACTGTGACCCGTATGAAGACCCCCCCCCCCCCTCGGTCGGTTCACCCTCCTCCTCCTCTGGGGCCGAGGGCTTTCAGGCATTCTGTAAATGCTGTGTGTCGTGGCATTTTCTGCCATCGGGAAGATATTTGTATGTTTTTAAATGGTTTGACATGACATGTATAACCCATCACGACGCGGGTTTATGTACTGTATAATCAGCTGTTTTCATTAGAGAACGTGTGTGTATCAAACAAACTGTTAATCATGGTAATTTAAATGTTATTAGTTGGATAATGGATCATCATTGGCACTGTATACATACTGTATGTTAGAAAATTATAAACCAACTGTACACCTTCGAGGTCATCCATCCATACGTGATGACAGTCAGCCGACACTGAGAAATGCAGTTAAAGATGCCGAGTTTGAAATTATTCTTAATACGACTTTTTAAAGCTGATTGTTTTTTCTATGAATGATTTTGCGACTGTACCCTTTGTGGACAAGGCAACAACAAATGATGTTATTTGCCAATTTAAGAAAACACGATAATGTTATATTTGGAAATTAAGGACTATTTAACTGCAAATTTCTAGGATAAAAAAAGAAGTTTTTTTAATATTTAAACTATTCCACATATTTTGTAACACATTGTAATTGCCATTATTTTCTATTTATTTTTTAATCATAATCATCATTGTACCGACAGTTATGTTGTCCCTTTCCTGAAATACAGAATCAGAAAATAAAAATCACTTTATTTGTCAAAAGGAGTTTGTTTCTGAGGCTCGATGGCCAAGTTGTTCTGGTAACTGACACAACATCGCATCCTTCACCCAGAGCGATAGATATAACATTGCTCTGCCTTCACCCAGATTCTTTACGTTGAGGTCGTAGCACCGTATGGTGTCAAAGTCCCTCAAAATGTTCCTGAAGTAGTAAAATGTGCCTCCTCAAAGATCACTTGGTATGCAGAGAAACTGTTACTTGAAAAAAATGTGATTGATGACAATGGTTGATTCTTATTTTTACTGTAGGCAATTATATTCAGTAACCCTTTCTTAGATTTAATGTAGAATGACTTTGTATGTAATAATTTAGAGATAATAGTGCAGTATTCCCTCCTTAAAGGAGTCATCACCCGGAAATCGCAATTTCTCTTGTTAAAACATGCATATTGGTGTTTGACCTCAGTTGAAACTTGCCTGAAAAGCTGGAGTTTGAAAGTGGCGCCGTTTTTTCGCTTCGGCTCTTTCTCCGAACAGGAATAGCACACAATGGTGTGCCTTCCTAAAGCATGAGATTTAGATTCTGCTCCTACGGTGACCTCACCGTGGAGGCTACTTGCCTCTTTCACCACCCAACCCCGGCCCGTCCGCTACCTGACATCGCCGAAGCGGTACCAGGGGGCTGTTTATGTTTTGGAGTCTGCATGCAGGCAAGCCCCCCCCCCCCCGGCTCTGTCCTTCCTGCGGCGAATCAACGCGTGCCTCATACAGTGCACATCCGGACCAGTCAAAACCTCGCGCGTAATCTCGCGTGATAAAGTCGCGGTAGGAAAAAGGGTCAGAACAAGCTCAATGTTTGATTAAAATTATTATTATTTTTTCTAATAAGTTTTACGAATTGATCCAAAGCGATCCAAGGGGGGCTGGATACGTAAAAAACCAGGTTATGACTCCTTTAAATGTTGTGGGGAAGTAACATCAGCAGCACCCTAAAGTACTTTGACAAGACAACTGTTCCCATTTGTGTGTGTGTGTGGGGGGGGGCGGACTCCTCTGCCTAAGATGTTGAGCCACCAAAAGGGTAGAAATTAATTAATTAATTAATAAAAAATACTTTATAATAATGTTCTTTCTATCATACAGTATATAAATATTGCAGTATCTTTCCCCACAGGGAGAATCTCGTGGTAGTCAGACACATATATCATGTATGTCTATGGTCAGACACCCCTCAGGGGGACTGTACCATTTTTTCGACCGTTAAATTCAAAATGCCGCCTCCTGGCTGCTGATGACGTCACGTCTGCCCCAAACTGTGTAACCGTCGTCACGCAGAAATCAAGTAAGTCGCCTACAAGTAGCTAACTTGCTGGTTTTATTTAACAACTTTATTCTTTTGTTTTCACCATTTCTAAATGACTTTGTTTCAAGTACCTACAGATAAACGCGCTAGCTAGCTAGCTGCTAAGCCGAAGCTACAGTTTAGCTAATGTTAGCTTAGCCGACAGCACGTCATGTTACTTCCGGTGTTGGTTTGCCATTGAACTGCTCATTAAAAATGTTATATCTGCTCTAATATTAGCAAACACAGGTGCTGAGTCGTGAGCAGTGAGACAGTGAGATGTTTTATCACCAATATATAGATCATTTTTATTGTGTTGATCTGTCGTGTGGTCTTTTGAGATTTTGTTAGGCTTCTACTTTCTAAACTTCTACAACAGGCAGCTTTGTTTTCACTCAGGACGAGGTAATTTACCATTCAGTCATAACTCATACAAATATCTATCCATTTAGTATTGATTTTCATGGCACTACCTGATTGTCTATTTGCACTACATGTGACAGTTGTTGTACATCTTTTATGTGAATGGTGGAGAGCTGTGCAAACTGGAGTCCAATTCCGATTCTTCCAGACTTCTAGACTTCCTACTCCGCTAGTCAGAGGTTTTAGACCAGGATTGTTCTTCTTACTTTACCACACCTATTTTTAGTTGCTACCTGTAGTTACTGTTAATTGACCTGATGGATGATATAATAAGCCCTCAGTACACTTAACTACAAAAGGTGTAATTGAGTTGGTTAATTATCATCTACCCATTGCACCAAACAAGCTTTTAACACCTAACATGTACCTGCGCTGGCTCGGCTCTCTTCACCCTGGACAGAAGGTGCAGGTTTAACCTCACTGAACAGGTTCATGGCTGTTTCAACACGTTCTAGTCTAAGACTAATTACAGGGAGGAAACTTGGAGAAGCTGAGGTTTTGTTTTCTTTCTATGATTCATTTTCCGGCTGTAACGTTTGTGATCCATCATTTACTCAATAAACCTCATAACAACAAGTATCAAATGTTATCTGCCATCTTGAAAGTAAACATCACACGCTGTTATCCTAAAGCATATTTGTTATAAACGACACGCCATTGGTCAACATGAACTTCACCTGACCAGCTGGGAAGTTAATATTACTTGTGCATAAATGTGTCGGCAATAACAACCATTATGATGTTTCATTTCAACCTTCCTTCCACTGGTGTCGTCTCTGCTTTAATACTCCAGCACATTTTCCGTTGTTAGTAGATTAACTTTACATAAGGGTTTTAATCAGAATGGACAATCTATGTGAACAAATAAAACACATGTTGATATTTTTATCACATCGTCTTTAATTCCCATCGGTTGATTTCATTTACCTGTAACAGCTTTTAGAAGAACTCAGAAACACACCTGTAGAGATGAATAATTTACCTGATGTGTTGTGAAGAATTCATTCATTTGCAGATGATTCTGCATCACACGGGGAAACAACCAAAGTTTTCTTTGACGTCACTTGATGGAGATGAGTGTTGCAGGATCGTGATGGAGGTAAGAAACATCTCTGACTATTGATGTTTATTTCCACATTTTCATTCATGTGCATGGTCTTACTTGTTGTAGTTTATCAAGTTCTCCATCATTACTTCCTTGCGACTTGTGTTTGTATCAGTATTAATACACAACAGGCCTGCAGTCAGGCGCCGACCTCCGTCCTCATCCCGGGGGAGAAAACCAGCCAAGTAACTTATCCGCAGGCTTTTAGAGGTTTACCGCTGGCTGGTGAAGGAGATTAATGTTGGTCTCATTGATGAAATGTAACAACTGTGGCAGTCGCATTAGTTTGTTTGAATGAAAAGTGACAAAACGATTTATTTATTGAAAATGGAGCCATTAACAAGTGTGAGTAGTGGAGATTCATCCACATTAATTTGAGACGTTTTTAGAACCAAATACAAACCCCTCGTTGTCCCTTTAATTCAGACTAAATATATTTTTTTATGGAAAAGCAATACTTTCATTCTGTAGCCCTCAAAAAGAAGCACATCTCACCTTTTACACTTCACGTCCACTTTCCTGCAGAGGATGTGGTGATGCCGCTGCAGGAAGCTGAGCTGCTGAAAGGACCTGCAGCAGCAGCTGAACTCTGCACAGCAGCAGGACAAAGACTGGAGCTACACACACTCACTGTACTGTTGTCTATAGGTTCATGTGTGGTGATGTAACCGCGCATCTCCATTAAGTCCATACAGTATGTGGGTCAAGACTGAGTGAACCTGAATAACCAGAGCAGCCTGAGCAACAAAGAAGAGCGACACTGTACAAGCTGATTCACTCCGATGGTTATCGCTCTGCAGAAGAAGAAGAAACTTTAATCTATGTTTTGGTTTTCTCACATTTGTGTCTTTTTTATTTTAGTTGGTGCTTTGTAACATCAGTGCACTAATCTGGGTTCAGTATTGTTTGCATGTTCAACTTTTAACGAGTGTTTACAGCAGCTTTAACTCTGATTGTGGCTTATTTGGCCATAACTGTGTGTGCAGTAATTTAGAGCCAGGTTGGTGAAACAGTTTCCTGTTGCATTTGAATAAAGGCAAATAAGAGAACTGAGCAGTCGTCCAGGAACAGCAGCTCAGTCGGTTGCATAAGAAACTGTTTTAGTTGGAATGTATATTTACTAAAAGGAATGACGGCGACTTCCTGGTTTGGTCCGACTGCCAGGAACGGTTCAATGATCGACCCTGTTTCTTGTTGTCACATGTTCAGACTTTCACCTCGCGACTACTTTGTATTTCAGGGCGGGAACTTCCAACCAACCACAATGCAACAGGAAGTAAAGCTCCATTTTGACTCAGGTGTGATCACAGCCAGGTGTTGTTGTCTGGCTCCAGATGTTGGTTAATCCACCTGCTGTTGTTTCTAGGACTGGACAGGAAGCGTGTGACCCGTCACCGGTCACCGGTCACACCATCGTCTCCTTCACTGTCGCTGAACAAACGACTAAAATACACGTGGAAACAATACAAGTGCTCCAACAACAGGGTTTCAGTTTTTATCATTGCAGTTGATATATTTTACCACCAGAGGTCATTATAGATTTTTCCTGCTTCTGGAGGGTTTCTGTATTTAAAGGGATAGTTCAATATTTTGGCCCAAATTGGCCCATAACCCCTGTAGTCATAGCAGTAGGTTCGTTACCGTACCTCTGGTGGACAAGTTGTGACCTGCACATTCACCATGCTATGAGATAATAACACAACGTTACCACACAGAGTTGTTTTAGAGGGAAATACAGAGACTGATGATGAAAAACTGTCCCTGAAGGCAACGTGCATCAGAGGTTTATCATGAATTTCCCCTGCGTAGCTCTGAGCAGCTCACGGCTCTGCTCCGCCGTTCTAAAAACAGCTTGCACCGGCAATTAAAGGTAACAAACCTACTGCTATGACTATAGGGGTTATGGAGATGGGCCAATTTGCCAAAACGTTGAACTATCCCTTTAATGCAGGAGTATTTTCTATCATGATGCTGGTGGATGGTGGTGTTTATTCTTTGTGACCGTTGAGCCGCTGCTCAGTGAATGAACTTCACTTTAAACAACATTTCTTTCTCTAAATCTCTGTTGTGATACTTTGTGTCGGTTATTTCCTGCTATTTTCAGATAATGACGCATTTCCACCCAGTGTAACGAACTGCTCACTTTTTCCCCACAGGAGGAGTCGCGCGAGCCTCGCCTCTGAGTGGAGGTGGGTTGGATTCCCGCCCCGCCGTGTCCCGGTGCGGTGCTGCTGCTCTGCTCCATGTAACCCCGCCCTGCTGGGATGCCCCGCATGCCTTCACCCAACCAACCGATCGATACCGCTTCCTACAGATGCAGTGGCCCCGCCCACTGCCACTCCCGATTGGCCGCTGTTAGACAGGCGCAGCTTGTGATTGGCTGTACGCAGCCTGTGACGTCAGCGGTGCGCAGCTCCATAAAGCAGAGCCGTGCAGCCGGAGAGAGGCCTCAGTCGGTTGGTTCCTGTTCAGGGTTCACGTCTGATCCATCGCTGGTTTATAAGAAACATGGCAAACCCCAGAGTGTTCTTCGACATGACGGCCGGCGGCGCCGCGGTGGGACGGATCGTGATGGAGGTACGACACGTGATCTCACTCTGCATTAGTTATTTATTTATTTATTTATTTATTTTTTAAACTCGAGTTTGTATCAAATCCGGTACAATTAAGGATTAAATTCCGCTCTAACATCCTGTAAGGTTAGTGGATGTTGTGTAAAGAGCAGATGGATCAGAGAGAAGCAGCAGCGGCTCCGGCGGGAGGAGCGGAGCGGCGCGGCGCGGGGCGGCGCGGTGTGGTGCGGCGCGGCGCGGTGCGGCGGCGCGGTGGGCAGGACAGGAAGGAAACCAGCGCACACTGATGTGAAACCATACATGACGATGTTTGCTCTCTCCACTAAAATGAGACTGAAATACGGTGTTAATGGTCTTAAATACAAACCAGAATACACATTAATATAGAAACATAGTTGTCGCGTCTGCATCCTGTCGCCTCGGCTGTAGCTGCAGCCGGTAACGTTAGCTACTGTTGCATCGAGTCTACACAATGTTATATAAACGGGCTGGTTAGTGATCGGTATCGACTGGTGTTTGTTTTAATATGAAGCCAGAGCAGCAGGCCTGCAGTCAGTCACGGTAAGTGTTGTCAGCTGTGCTGCTGCGGCTGCTGCTGCTGCTGCTGCTGCTGCTGCTGCTGCTGCTGCGGCTCACTGAGGCCATAGACTGAGGCCTTCTGCTGCCAGAGGCTTCAACTGTCTGTCCTGCTTCACACTGTGCATGTATATACATCCATCCACCACACGGCTCTAATGTAAATGTCTGTCTTGCAGCTTCGTGCTGATGTGGTCCCCAAGACTGCAGGTAGGTGAGCTGGAGGAGGAAAACTTAACAAGTTCAAACTTAAGCTTCTGAGGTGGTTTCATTTAGCATTTAAAGACCACCTGTCTAAAGCAATTAATAATCAATTCAACCTTGTTTTGTATTTTAGTTTGTATGCAAATGTGTGTATAAAAGAACCGCCACTGTCTTTGCAGAGAACTTCCGTGCCCTGTGCACCGGGGAGAAGGGTTTTGGCTTCAAGGGCTCCTCGTTTCACCGCGTCATCCCTGGGTTTATGTGCCAGGTACAGTTCTCCTTCTGTCTTCAGTCACGTTTCTTGTTTTCACAAGTTGAGACTGAACCTCACTGAACAGGTTTGTGGCTTCTGCTGTTGCATGCACATGCGCTGATTCTACGCTGTGTCTTAGGGCGGGGACTTCACCAACCACAACGGAACTGGAGGCAAATCCATCTACGGAGAGAAGTTTGCCGATGAGAACTTCCAGCTGAAGCACACCGAGCCCGGGATCCTGTCCATGGCCAACGCCGGCCCCAACACCAACGGATCCCAGTTCTTCATCTGCACCGCCGTCACTGAATGGTGAGCTGCACTCTGACTGCTGTGTTACAACGGCTGCTGTGTAGTTGTGTAATTGTAGATACTAACTGGCTGCTGCTGCTGCTGTTTGCAGGCTGAATGGGAAGCACGTGGTGTTTGGCAGAGTTGTGGAAGGCATGGATGTCGTCAAGAAAATAGAAGCCGTCGGCTCACAAAGCGGCAAGACGAGCAAAAAGGTCGTCGTTGCCGACTGCGGCCAACTGTAACACCGCAACCCAGCTCCTGAAGTTCAGTTTGTTCTCCTATTGATTCCTTCACCACCTTGTTTCCTCAGCCCAGTCACGATGTAAAGTGATGCATATCCGTCTCCATTGGTTGTGTAATATTTTGTACCAGCCTGTCCTTCAAACGTCACATTTGTGAACAAAATCTGAATAAAATAATGATGTAAATAAAAAGGGTTTGGAGCCTGGCTTCATGCGCTTCTGTAGAAAAGTTTGAACTAATCCCAACAACAGACTCCGACTAACACTGTTGGAATCAAAGTTCATATTTATTTATCAAGTTTCATATTTTAGTATTGCAGTTATTATATTTCACCACCAGGTGTCGTCATAGGCATTCATTCATTCATTCAAGTGAGTGGATCTTTAGGTGAATTGATGTGTTCAAAGTCCAGATTTAACTCAAGTTTATAGACCAATAGAAGAAGTAAATAAGCTTAATTATTTACCATATCCACCTGTGGAACGCTGCAGAAGCTCATGTGGTGCGACTGAAAGCTCCAGAACAGCCTTATTGTGTTTTTGCCTGTTGGTGTCGCCTTAAGAAAAAAACATAAGATTGATATAAACTAAGTCCACCTTCCAATACAAAGTACGGTACAACCACTCTGAGAGATTTTTATTTATTTATTTCTAAGTCCAGAATTTATCAAAACAAAGTCATTAATGCTCAGTGTCGTACAGAATAAAAACATTGAACCAAAAGTCTAGAAACCAACTTGAAGTAGACATGTTAAGGCATCGACCTCCTTTGCCAGTTTCTCCTTCAAAGAGAGGGATAAATAAGTTCAAAAGAATTCAAATTTCCTGTAGAAAGGTCTCTGTAAGAAAACAAACACATAGAAACAGGAACTGCGACCAACGGACGACCGACCAACCACAGCACAGTTAAACCACAAATACAAAACATACAGATCAATACAGCGAAGGTAAAGATGGTGACGTTGGAGAGACACGTCCTGTAGGTTTTATTATAAGACCCATAATAAAGGTCATCATGGTGCAGCAGAGAGATGCTGTAAAGGAAGGTCTCTGTTTTCCTGACACAAACTGTAATGGATTTTTATTTTTTTTATTTGACAAGTTGATTCTGGATGAGCAGGAACCACAGCAGGTCTGACTCCGTCCAACGCTGTGGAAATGACTGCCACTGTCTTAGTCTCATGGTTTGTATAAATCACTCAGTCTGAGCTCAGGTCATGTTGAAGGATGAACAATAGAGCGTCCATCACACCTCTAGTCTGCCTGGATACCTGTGTGTTTCTTTTGGCCACATCCGGTCCACGTACGTCAGACGTCTGGACCAAATTTCAACCAATTCACAGAGAACCAAGTATCTTGTTAAACTCAGCCAATGAGATCTGTTTGTTCACTTTGGTGTGAAATCAAACATCCATTGTTTTTAAAATACCCTTAAATTCATAGTTCAACATTTAGTCAAACTGTCCCATCACCATAACCCCTATAGTCATAGCAGTAGGTTCGTTACCTTTAATTGTCGGTGCAAGCTGTTTTTAGAACGGCGGAGCAGAGCCGTGATTTCAGAGCTTGGAGGCTCATTATGGGATTTCTTGGTTTCCCTCATCAAACTCATCAAATACACAATCCAACAACTCCACAACGCTCTGGTGGACAAGTTGTGACCTGCACATTCACCACGCTATGAGATAATAACACAACGTTACCACACAGAGTTGTTTTAGAGGGAAATTCATGTAAAACCTCTGATGCACGTTGCCTTCAGGGACAGTTGTTCATCATCAGTCTCTGTATTTCCCTCTAAAACAACTCTGTCTGAAACCAAGAAACCCAATGAGCCTCCGTAGCGTAGCTCTGAGCAGCTCACGGCTCTGCTCCACCGTTATAAAAATAGCTTGCACCGACAATTAAAGGTAACGAACCTACTGCTATGACTATAAGGATTATGGTGATGGGCCAATTTGACAAAAATGTTGAACTATCCCTTTAAATATAGTATACATGTGGATGTAACTCCTTGTAAAACCACAGCTTGGTGTTTTTGGCTTCATGAGTAGAAACCAGTTAGTCAGTGTTTGTGTTGATGTTGATGTTTGGACGGAGCCAGGCTGCCGTCTACCTCTGCTTCTAGAGTTAACAGCGTCCTTTACTCCATCCTTACTCAGTATTGTAATCCAAACATTTCAGACTACACCATTTAAAAAGCCACAGACTGTACAAATCCACATATTCAGCTTTTTATGTACATTTTTTCCTCTTTGGAGCCAAGTTGCTCTTTCACCTCTTCATCTGGTTGAATGTCGTTAACGGCTGCACAAGTCACAACAAATACGGTTCAAACATGATACTTGAGGTAATCAATTCATTAATAACACACGAACATTTGGGGGAAGGGGAGGGGGGGGGGTTACTTGAAAAGCTGGTTTAAGTTTCACCATTGGTGTTTTTCACTAGCATGAGAGCACGGGTCTCACGTAAGGAGCAGACTCTGCAATACAGCACTGAACACTGTCATCCAGGCAGTTGGTAGCTTTTGCAATGGCACATTAGTGGTATTGCCCCCCCCCACTGCATGTCTATCCTAAGTGCTGGCATATTCAACTATTCAACTATCACTGAGAGTCGCTACTACTCTGGACAGGTAACAGTCACTGTGAAGGTGTAGAAGTGAAACACCAGACTGGAAGTTCAAAGCTGAAGCTCCGTTCAGACTGGATCTGTTTACAGGGGGGGGAAGGGGGTAATTTTTTAAATCCCCCACCTCCACCAGGTTCGTTAAGTCTGTCGTCTACTGGATGAACATCAGATCGTCACACACACGATATAGAAAAAGAAAAAGATTCCAAGTTTCCAATACAAATACACATTGAACTTATTCAACACTCGGGTGGAAACTGAGAAATTATCATCAAATGTTGTTTTTGCACAAACTCACCACAGTTAATAATACGTGTATAGAGAGTGTGACAACACTGGAGAACTATAACCAACAACGGGCTACATAACTGTGCTGGTTTTAGACCTGGGCTACAACCAGAGTGAGAGTTGTTCAGGGCACTTAATGACACTTGCTGAATGTAAAGAAGTCAAGTCGAGGGAAGACCTGCTGAGACTGAAGCTGTCTGACGCTGACGTCAACAACCGCTGCAGTAGCACTGGGGCTTCAAAACATGGTTGATTGACTGAAAATTAATTGGCAAGTGTTTGATAGTAGATTTAATATATTTAAAGGGATACGCTAACTTTTTTTTTCGTGTCTTGCCTCACTCCAGAGTCCATGACCAGCAGATAGACGCCATCCTTTCTACTGTGCATGCAGTAACAACGGGGGATAGAGCCGTATGGCCTGTAATTAGCTTAGCTCAAACACTGGAAGTGTATGGGTAGTGTTAGCCTGCCTCCACCTAAAGTAGCTAATTAGCTTAGCTCAAACACTGGAAGTGTATGGGTAGTGTTAGCCTGCCTCCACCTACAGTAGCTAATTAGCTTAGCTCAAACACTGGAAGTGTATGGGTAGTGTTAGCCTGCCTCCACCTAAAGTAGCTAATTAGCTTAGCTCAAACACTGGAAGTGTACTGGTAGTGTTAGCCTGCCTCCACCTAAAGTAGCTAATTAGCTTAGCTCAAACACTGGAAGTGTATGGGTAGTGTTAGCCTGCCTCCACCTAAAGTAGCTAATTAGCTTAGCTCAAACACTGGAAGTGTATGGGTAGTGTTAGCCTGCCTCCACCTAAAGTCATCAGAGAAACTCTTCATCAACTCTAAACGGACAGATCTTCGTCTCAGAGCTGACAAAACTCTCCGGTAAGGCATCTTGAGCGGTCAAATGCCGCTAACGGGACGAGATCGGTCAAAACGGAGGGTTCAAGCTAAGACGCTTTATTTTGGTTCAAGCTAGCTACATCGAGGCTAGGTTAGCTTCCTGTTTCAAAGTAAAAGCACTAATGTATGTAAAGGGCAACAGGTGTTTTATTTTGTGAAAGTAACAGGAAGTGCGTTGGTCACAACGGCTAGCTTGAGTAACACTGCTGATCTAAACAGATACTTTCTCACCTAAACATGTTTGAAATGTTGATAAAGTGATATATTTACAGAATTTAGAGCTAAAATGAAATCAGCTTCTGATGCTGATTTCAGCTCAGGTAGGAGGCAGGCTAACAAACCCAAACTTCAGTGTTTGAGCTGGTTTAGCTACTTTAGGTGGAGGCAGGCTAACACTACCCATACACTTCCAGTGTTTGAGCTAAGCTAAT
Source organism: Decapterus maruadsi (assembly GCA_030347415.2). Lineage (NCBI taxonomy): Eukaryota > Metazoa > Chordata > Actinopteri > Carangiformes > Carangidae > Decapterus > Decapterus maruadsi. The sequence goes on along the minus strand of CM064904.1, from coordinate 27,172,090 downwards.
TAGCTACTTTAGGTGGATGCAGGCTAACACTACCCATACACTTCCAGTGTTTGAGCTAAGCTAATTAGCTACTTTAGGTGGATGCAGGCTAACACTACCCATACACTTCCAGTGTTTGAGCTAAGCTAATTAGCTACTTTAGTTGGAGGCAGGCTAACACTACCCATACACTTCCAGTGTTTGAGCTAAGCTAATTAGCTAGTTTAGGTGGAGGCAGGCTAACACTACCCATACACTTCCAGTGTTTGAGCTAAGCTAATTAGCGATGCGCCAGCTCTGCCCGTATCTCCCTTGTTACTGCACACACAGTCTAAAGGATGGTGTCTATTTGCTGGTCATGGACTCAGGAGTGAGGCAAGACACGAAAAAAAAAATTGGTGGTGTCATCTCTTTAAAGTCATTCATTCATTACATTGTTTTATAACGATGTAAATTGATTATAGCCAATTCATGTAAAATATCAAACAGGATCCAATTAGGCTACTGATTTCCAGAGTTTAGGGATACTCTGGGATTCTGTCGTTGACATTTTCACATCTAATTGAGCAATGAATCGACTTTTTAATCCCAAAAAGTAGTGGTCAGATTCAGTGATAAAGGCATCAGTCGTCAGTAGTTGCTATCTGAAAGAATGCTAACTAGATTTTACTGGTTGCACCAGGAGGCAGTGGTGATACTGTTCTTACACGTTTAAATACTGACTTTTACTGTTTACACTGAAGATTTCTAGAAATATTCTGACACAAGAAAAAATGCACCAGATACAGCTAACGGACTGACTTTTTTTTTTTTTTTTTTTTACAGTGCATTTACAACCATTGATCGTGTCAGACATTGTCCAGAAAGCTTTATTTCTGGTATTTCTACAGCAGACCTCGGTGCAGCTGTGAAACAAACGCTTCACGTCTTCATAAGTTTCAGTGGAATGGTCTGAAGTTTGATTAAAACTTTACATTAGTTCATAGCGAGACGTTGAACTCTGTTTTTTATCCCGTACCTCCTTTAAAGCCAGTTTACCTGCAGCTGCTCAGAGATTATTTTTGTTTTTAAGGATTATTTTGGAGCAGTTAAACCTTTGATTTTGGTCTGAAGAGATTCTCAACATTTAAAAAAAGATGAAATAATCGTAATCAATAACATTTTTTGAGAAGTATAAATATTTTTTCCTGACTTGTTTATCATCTCAAGGCCATTCAGATTACTGCTGTGACCTGTTGGAAGGCCCCCGCCCTTAAGTTGGGAACCATTCTCTTTGATTTAACCCTAAAGCGCATCGTGATGCTGTCGATCAGCTGTCGATCAGCTGTCGATCAGCTGTTAACGCAGCTTAACTGTTTACCATCGTCCCGTTTCCACTGCAGGAACTTCAGGGTAATGTTACGGGGCCGGAGCCGTTGGGATGTGTCTCAACTTTCCCTGGGGCTGAACGATTCCCTGCCTCGGGAGGTTCTCCGTCGGAGCCGCCCTGGAAAAGTCCCGGGTGAGGCTTGAGGTTTACTCGATGCTGATTGGCTGTAGCTCAGAGCGGGATGTGACCCTTTTCTACTCCACAGTTACAGTATACGGTATGATGACGGTCGATTTCTTCTTCTGTTCGGTTCATGACACGGATCGGATGTATAATAGATCCTGTGAAAGCTGCAACACGGAGGCGGAGCTTCCGTCGTTTCGGCCAATCAGAGGCCAGTCGCAGCAACGCGCTTCCGTCAGGTTGGACCGAAGCTCAGATCAGCAACAGAACAGATCAGCGTGGACTGTTCTTTTTAAAAAATAGACTCGGCGCGCTGAGGTGTTACCAAAAAAATAAGTAGCAGCTACGAGTTACCAGGTTCGACCCCTAGTGGAGAAATTAACAAAAAACGAGTCGAGTCGAGTCAAAGCAAGTAGAGCTGCAGGAAAAGGGCCATGAGAGGGATTTTAAAACCCAGCAGAGGAGGAGCAACAAAAACAAGAGCAGTAAAATAAAAAACTGCTGCATGACGACTTCACTGCAAAAACTCCAAATCTTTCCAAGAATATTTGTCTTATTTCTTGTCAAATGTCTCATTTCTAGTCAAAACTAAACTCTTTCCACTTAAAATCAGACTTATCACCTAAAAATGAACTTGTTTTCAGATCATTTTCACTTGTTTCAAACAAATTCTCACTGTAAAAAAGTTGAAAAATCTGCCAGTGAAGCAAGTTTCTCTTTCTTATTACAAGCACAAAAAACACTATCAGATTTTTCTACTGATTTTAAGTGAAAATTTCTTTGAAACAAGTGAAAATGATCTGAAAACAAGTTCATTTTTAGGTGATGAGTCTGATTTTAAGTGGAAAGAATTTAGTTTTGACTAGAAATGAGACAAATATTCTTGGAAAGAATTAGAATTTTTGCAGAGAGGACGCTCCTGCAGAGTTCCTGCCTCCTAAATGTTTAGCAGGAAGTTCCTCAGTGGAAACAGGAAACGGGACTTTTTTAAGAGACACTGGTTGGTTTTGCTGCAGAGCTGCTGCTGAGGACAGAGTTCTTTCCTGTGAGGTTCTGGTTGGTTCTGTAACACCGACTACACTTCAGTTTACTGGATTCTTGTTTTTTGGCAGTGAACATGTGACCACCGAGGCCAACAGACCGGTTGGTAGGTCGTGGTCGTGGTGAGTCTGGAGACGCTGACACCAGTCACCTCAGTCTGACCTGGTCCCTGGAGACCAGACCTGCTGCTGCTGGCGGTCCAGTCCGGTCCGGTCCGGTCCGGTCGGGCGCTACGGCGACGTCTTGCGGCTCTCTCTCAGGATGCCGTCCAGGCCGTTGAGCTGGCGGAGGAAGCCGCGGTTGGGGATGACGCCTCGGTGGTCTTTGACCGTCTTGATGGCGTCCACCAGGGTCAGGTTCTGTCGGATCATCAGGTAGGCCAGGACCAGCGTGGCGGAGCGGCTCACGCCCACGGTGCAGTGCACCAGCACCTTACCTGCACACGGGCAGAACAATACGGACTTAGTGGAGTTAAGTAGATTAAAGGGATAGTTCCACATTTTGTCAGATTGGCCCATAATGGAAATACAGAGACTGTTGATGAACAACTGTCCCTGAAGGCAACGTGCATCAGAGGTTTTACATGAATTTCCCTCTAAAACAACTCTGTGTGGTAACGTTGTGTTATTATCTCATAGCGTGGTGAATGTGCAGGTCACAACTTGTCCACCAGAGCGTTGTGGAGTTGTTGGATTGTGTATTTGATGAGTTTGATGAGGAAAACCAAGAAATCCCATAATGAGCCTCCGTAGCGTAGCTCTGAGCAGCTCACGGCTCTGCTCCGCCGTTCTAAAAACAGCTTGCACCGACAATTAAAGATAATGAACCTACTGCTATGACTTTAGAGATTATCGCAATAGGTGAATTTGCCAAAATGTTGAACTATCCCTTTAAATTAAATATTTTGGATTTTTTATAATATTTTCTGGTGAATTTGTTTGATTTTGTTGTATTTGTCTATTTAAAGCAACCACAAAGAAGTAGTTGTTACTGATTCACTCATTTTGATTTTAGAGAAATACAAATTAAATGTGTCGTAAAGAGTTATGAGTTTTCTAAAACATCCCCAATCTTGATCATTTTACAGTCCTAATTTCCTCTTCCCAGGTTTTCTGTTGACTTTCACATATTAATCCAAGCTGCGGTAAATGAATGATGTAATAATAACGTGTTGTGTTTGTGTCGACACACCGACCTCCGCTGGTCAGGGCTTTGTGGATGAACTCGGCGGCGGGGTAGAAGTTGACGCTCATGTCGAAGGTGGGCGAGTCGTGGGCCTCGATGCCGTGGTAGGTGACGTTCATCCCGGCGTAGTACTCGGCTCCGCCGCGCCACTTACTCTGAGCACAGTTCAGGATGTGTGTGATGCCCAGTCTGGCCAGCTCCCGCCGGTCGGACGCAATGTCCCTGCAGAGGAGGAGGAGGAGGAGGAGGAGGAGGAGGAGGAGGAGGAGGAGGAGGAGGAAGAAGTCGGCAACACGTTCACTAGTTGTTGGATTGTGTATTTGATGAGTTTGATGAGGGAAACCAAGAAATCCCATAATGAGCCTCCGTAGCGTAGCTCTGAGCAGCTCACGGCTCTGCTCTGCCGTTCTAAAAATAGCTTGCACCGACAATTAAAGGTAACGAACCTACTGCTATGACTATAGGGATTATGGTGATGGGACAGTTTGACTAAATGTTGAACTGTCCCTTTAATGAAAGGTAAAATAACATTAAATTATTCTCATTCTCTTTGTTTTTCTGTAGTTTCATAAAGAAAAACATGAAAGGAAAGATGAAACATGACTCATGCATCAGTTGTGTGTGTGTGTGTGTGTGTGTGTGTGTGTGTGTGTGTGTGTGTGTGTGTGTGTGTGTGTGTGTGTTTCCTCTCCTGCAGCTCCGTCTCCGTCTCTGTCTCTGAACTCACTGGTCTCCGATGTAGAGTCTGGGCCAGACCTCGTCGGCATGGTTACAGGCGGTCTTCCCGGTGCACAGCAGCCGCTCCAGCTCCGACACCGACAGGTTCGGGGTGACGCGCTCCGAGTCCTTCCGGTTCGGAGACCTGGAGCTGCTCCGGGACCGGGAGAACCGGGACATGAACGCCATTTAATCTGGGAATAAAAAAACAAAACACTGATATAAAAATCAATCAATAAATAACAATAATAAGACTAGGATCAAAGGTCAAGGAAGGAAGGAAGGCAGCTCACGGCTCTGCTCCGCCGTTCTAAAAATAGCTTGCACCGATAATTAAAGGTAACAAACCTGGGCCAATTTGACTAAATGTTGAACTATCCCTTTAAATTAAATGGATTTAAACTCAGAGGTGCAATATTTTGGATTTTTTAATAATATTTTCTGGTGAATTTTCTTGATTTTGTTGGATTAATTTGTCTATTTAAAGCAATAGGAAGGCAGGAAGCACAAAGCAAGGAAGGAAAAGGAAAAGTTAAATGACAAAATAAACAGAACTATTATGTTGTCTAGTGTTAGTCGGGCTGATGCTGATGCTGTTGCTGATGCTGTTGCTGATGCTGATGCTGATGCTGATGCTGATGCTTCAATCAGATCATCCTGCTGTAGAAAGTGTTATTGGTTAAAGTGGTTCTGGTCCTGAAGCTCCAGGAGCCTCTGATGCAGCACATTTAGGCAATTAGCTGATTAATGTTGGGACTTGATGTCTTTATTTAAACGTCTAATTGGCTGCTTTTTGTTTTTTATTTAGCTATTTCATAAAGATAACATTTAATGATTTCTGATTCATTCCAGAAGTCTCCATGGTGATGGTGATGGTGGTCACCGTGAGGGAATAATAACTAGATTAATGAGGTTATGTAACAGATATCTGACCTGTAGCTCCATCCTGGTGAACATGGAGGAGTGTGTTTCACAACAAGACAATAACACACACACATACACAGCGTTACTGAGTGTATATTTACCTGTGTGTGGTTTTGTTCCGTGTGTTGAGTGATGCTGCTGCTGCTACTGCTGCTACTGCTGCCGCTCCGCCGCCATGTTGGCTCCAGTCCGGGCTGAGGGAGGAGGATGCTGCTGCTGCTGCTGCGGCTCCACCAGGATCCTCCGGCTCCTCCACCGCTTCACCATCACCATCCTCTCAACAAGTCCTCATCAGAGCCGGGGAGGTGGTGGGGGTGTGGGGGGGCTGAGGCTGCATCCACATGGCCCCCCCGCCGGGTGGGTCCTCTGCGGAGCTCGGTCTGTGCTCACCGTTAAACTCCGGATCACCGTGAAGCTCTGATCCACTGATGATGCTGCCGCTGCTGCTGGTTATTTTTATATTTACTAGTTAATCATGGTGTCGGTGTCGGTGACGTTGGAGGGTTTCAGTAACTGTTTGTCGCCACCCAGCGGTGACGTCAGAGAACTGCACTTAGAAAGAAAAACAACAACAATAGATAATCCTTCATTCGTCCCATGTGGGAAAAATGTAAAGGATTGCAGCAGCAGACAACAGCAAAGAAATGCATAGCACAGATAATAAACAGCAAATATAGCAGCAAAAAGAAGTTGTAATAGAAAAAAATACACATTCTACATGTTATTATCTATTATCTACCTCCATTCATGTCAATATAAGATGCTTCTGTCACGCAAATGCAAATGTAATATATGCACAATATAGAACCATACATGAAGAGTACATAAAAACATATGTAAAAAAAAAAAAAAACTTTGAATATTGGAACAACTTCATATATTTTCAGAATATAAAAAATACTTGTAGATTAATGAGAAAATGTTTTAGATTTAAAATGTTTTATATGAAATATATGTTACATTGAATAATGAAAAGAAAAACAATAACATGTGATAAAATTAGGACTGAATCCACAAGTGTCAGATACATAATTCTAAAACTGAAGTGTGTTTATGTTAATAAACTATGTAAAATCAACAAAACAAATAGAAAACATGAATATTAATAAATGATATACATCTGTTAGTCTTCATACTTAAAATATTGTGACGTATTTACCACAAACCTTAAAACGTTTTCTAACTTTGGGAATTACCTACACTATAAATTGAACAGTTGAATAAATCACAATAAATAAATACAAAATATAATCAAATCTGATTAAATAACTCTAAAGTTGTGTTCATACCTACTTGTTTTCTCTTTTGCTTCATAAACTTTAATAAAGTGAAGAAAATGAGACGATAGTGAAAAGACGGAGCTTGAGCGGAGGAACCTGAAGGCGACATGATGACGTCAAACCCATGCGACGCACGTGTGGCAGCAGTGCGGTGAAGCCATGGCTGAAGAGAAGCTGCAGTTTCATGAAATGGGTCTGGACGACCGCATTTTAAAGGTAAAATAACGACGATAACAATAATAATAATAATAATAATAAAACACCGGAAACGAAATGAAACGTGTTTATTTACGTGAAGGTGAAACGTTGAAGCGTGAAACCGAAGAGAAGCGACGGGTCTGGGTGTAAACAGCATGGTAAACAGGAGCTGCTCCAACGTGTGACGCGTTAGAAAAAAAACTCTTTAACTTTTCATTTAATGTAACTTCAAGCAGCCTTTGTAGTGAACTACTAGATATTTAATAGTGAACTACTGGATATTTAATAGTGATCTAGTGTCAGCTGGTGAATTAACTCCATAAAAGAGGTTTATGAGACAACGCGAGAGGAGAAGGAAACAAGGGACGTTTTTCTTCTGCTGAAACTGATCGATTAACTATCAGACAGTGAACGTCACCTGATATCGATCTTTAATCGAAGTAAATGTGTTTGTTTCCAAAGTGAGGATTTCTAGATTCTACAGCCTGTCGTTCAGCTGTCAAGTCAGCTTTATTTCTAGAGCTCATTTAAAAACAACAGATGTTTTACATACAATATGAAATTAGCGGAATTTGCTCATTTAACTAAACCTTGAGCAATAAACCCACGATCTGGATAATAACGTGTATTTATCCTGACTGACTGTACATTTGCTGAAAACAACATGTTCTATGTTATTTAGGATGGAAACAGAAAGGATAAAATGTTTTTTCCAGTGTAACTTAGAGTTGTTTTGAAGGAAGGAAGTGGCATCATCATAAGTGCATTAACATTTAATTAAAGCCTAATTTTCTTAATTTACTCAGTAAAAGTTCAATAACATTTAATTAAAGGCTCATTTTCTTCATTTACTCTGTAGTGTGAAGGAAGTTTTAGTTCTTTCAGAGAGAAAGGATAAAATGTTTTTTGTGTGTGCTCATTTTCTTCATTTACTTAGTAGTGTGAAGGAAGGACGTGTTTTCAGCGAACTACAGACGGTTGACTGTGTGTGTGTGTGTGTGTGTGTGTGTGTGTGTGTGTGTGTGTGTGTGTGTGTGTGTGTGTGCCAGGCGGTTGCAGACCTGGGCTGGTCCCAGCCCACGCTGATCCAGGAGAAGGCCATCCCTCTGGCCCTGGAGGGGAAAGACCTGCTGGCTCGAGCCCGGACCGGCTCGGGGAAGACGGCCGCCTACGCCGTCCCCGTCATCCAGCGCATCCTCACGTCCAAACAGGTCAGAGACTGAACGATGATGTCACAGCGCCTCTGACCTGCTGCTCTCTGTTCACTGTTGATGTTAATGTCGATGATGTCATCGTCCTCAGAGCGTCCGGGAGCAGGACGTGCGAGCGCTGGTCCTGGTTCCCACCAAAGAGCTGGGGCGCCAGGTCCAGACCATGATGAAGCAGCTGACGGCGTTCTGCTCCAGAGACGTCAGGGTGGCCGACATCTCCGGGAAGGCTGAGCTGTCGGCGCAGAGGTCAGTAACCATAGTAACCACCTCACCTCACTAGCAGTTAAAGGGACAGTTCAACATTTAGTCAAACTGTCCCATCACCATAATCCCTATAGTCATAGCAGTAGGTTCGTTACCTTTAATTGTCGGTGCAAGCTATTTTTAGAACAGCAGAGCAGAGCCGTGAGCTGCTCAGAGCTACGCTACGGAGGCTCATTATGGGATGTCTTGGTTTCCCTCATCAAACTCATCAAATACACAATGAATTAGAGGGAAATTCATGTAAAACCTCTGATGCACGTTGCCTTCAGACAGAACGACTTGAATGCAGCGTTCAAACTAAAACTGTGTGTGTGTGTGTGTGTCCGTGTGTCCAGGCCGATCTTGATGGAGAAGCCTGACGTCGTCGTGGGAACGCCGTCCCGTGTGCTGGCCCACCTCAACGCCCAGAACCTGGTCCTGAACTCGTCCCTGGAGACGCTGGTGGTGGACGAGGCCGACCTGCTCTTCTCCTTCGGCTTCGAGGCCGATCTGAAGAACCTGCTGTGGTGAGACACACACACACACACACACACACACACACACACACACACACACACACACACACACAGCTCGTTTCATCTGAAGCTTGAAGAAGAGAAAACATCCCAGAATATTAATGTGATGTGTCAGATTTACCCTGAAGAACCTGCATGGCCCCGACCCTCATGTTGGAAACCACTGGTTTACAAGGCTTTACTGCAAAATGACCAGTTTCTCTGGTTTTTACTATTTATAAGTTTGTGTTTGAGTAAAATTGACATTTTAGTTTTATTCTATGAACGAAGGAGAACATTTCTCCCAAATTTGAAATAAAAATATTGTCATTCCATAATTTATTTATTGGAAGAAAATGAGAACTAGTCAAAATAACAAAAAATATGAAGTCTTTTCAGACCTTGAATAATAATAATAATGCAAAGAAAACATATTGTTAATATTCATTCCAAAACAACACAATGTGAATATTTTAATTTAGGAAGAATTTCACAGTTTTCAGTTTTTACATGGTCTCATGGTCAGTGTTGTTTTCGTCAACGATGACGATGACGAAATATTTTCGTTGACGACGCTTTTTTTCATGACGATGACGAGACGATGACGAGATAAACACGGCGCTCTGATGACGAAAACATGACGAGACGTGTGTGAGTTTTCGTTGACGAGACGAGGACGGACGAAAACGTTAGTGGTCGGGCTGCAATCGCCTCTAAATTTCAAATTGGCGATTGTCAGCTTCACACAATTTAACAACGGCTCCGTCAACAACAGAACAGCGCTGCTGAGACGAGCCGCGGAGCGCCCGGTGTCAGAGTGCAGGTGCAGGTGAAGGCAGTGATCAGCTGCTCTGGTGACCGAGGTCGGCGCGCTGCAGCGGCTCCGCAGCGCTGACGAGTGGATGGTCAGACGTTCACAGTGCAGACACAGACACTTCTGCTTATTGTGCGTGTAATCTATCTGTCAATTAAAATCAACAAGTATCTGCAACGCTGCTGCATCCCATCCTTGTGGTCAGACCCACACCTGCATGCAGCGCACATTCTGCTCAACACACCTGGCGTCACTCGACGAGAAGATATACGTAGGTTAAGACCATAAATGATTTGCCATTGGGTGAAAATCATGTGTAAAACTATTCCTTTATTGAATTAAGACTTCTTCTTTTTCACTGAAACTGACGAAAACTAGACTAAAACCTCGTTGAGTTTTCGTCGACTAAAACTAGACTAAAACTATCACATATAGAAATGACTAAAACTGACGAAAACTAATAAGAATTTTCGTCAGAAAGACTAAGACTAAATCTAAAATGCCTGCCAAAAACAACACTGCTCATGGTAAAACCTGATTCCTAGTCTTATTTGTAAAAGTGTTTATATTTTAGACGGGTGTTATAGTAACTGTAGTTGCAGCGTTCGGCCACCAGGGGGCAGAAGACGGTTGGAAATCTGTTAGAGTTGAAGCTGATTGATCGTCTTCTTTCCTTTTTAACCTTCAGCCTCGTTGTGTCTGTGTTTCAGTCACCTGCCCAAGATCTACCAGTCGTTCCTGATGTCGGCCACGCTGACCGAGGACGTGCAGGCGCTGAAGGAGCTGCTGCTGCACAACCCGGTAACGCCACGGCTGCAGACGCCATGACGACGTCAGCGTGTTGCTGCGTGACTCTGACTCTGACTCTGTGTGTGTGTGTGTGTGTCAGGTGATCCTGAAGCTGCAGGGCTCCCAGCTGCCCGACAGCAGCCAGCTGCAGCAGTACAGCATCAAGTGTGAGGAGGAGGACAAGTTCCTGCTCATCTACACGCTGCTGAAGCTGCACCTGGTGCAGGGCAAGACGCTGCTGTTCGTCGGGACGGTCGACAGGTGCTACAGACTCAAACTGTTCCTGGAGCAGTTCGGGATCCCGGCGTGCGTCCTCAACTCTGAGCTGCCGGTTCACTCCAGGTGAAAGATTTCAGCTTCTGCTGTCAGATTCTCTCTTAGATGCTTGTTTTTGAATTCATTGTTTTTAAAAATCTGGAGGAAAACCAACAGGAAGTTTCTAAGGAGAATAGAATGTATAGAGCTATAACACAAACGTCTACCTTTATTTTGAAGGAGCTTTAACACAAACGTCTACCTTTATTTTGAAGGAGCTTTAACGCAAACATCTACTTTTATTCTGAAGGAGCTTTAACACAAACATCTACCTTTATTTTGAAGGAGCTTTAACTCAAACATCTACCTTTATTTTGAAGGAGCTTTAACACAAACATCTACTTTTATTTTGAAGGAGCTTTAACACAAACATCTACCTTTATTTTGAAGGAGCTTTAACACAAACATCTACCTTTATTTTGAAGGAGCTTTAACACAAACATCTACCTTTATTTTGAAGGAGCTTTAACGCAAACATCTACTTTTATTTTGAAGGAGCTTTAACACAAACATCTACCTTTATTTTGAAGGAGCTTTAACACAAACATCTACCTTTATTTTGAAGGAGCTTTAACACAAACATCTACCTTTATTTTGAAGGAGCTTTAACACAAACATCTACCTTTATTTTGAAGGAGCTTTAACACAAACATCTACCTTTATTTTGAAAGATTTTTAACACAAACATCTACTTTTATTTTGAAGGAGCTTTAACACAAACATCTACCTTTATTTTGAAGGAGCTTTAACACAAACATCTACCTTTATTTTGAAGGAGCTTCAACACAAACATCTACCTTTATTCTGAAGGAGCTTTAACCCTAACACCTCTTCCTGTCCAGGTGTCACATCATCACCCAGTTCAACCAGGGTTTCTACGATTACATCATCGCCACAGACGAACAGACTCTGACTGATCCGTCGTCGGCGCCGCAGTCGACGGCGAGCAAAGGGAAGAAGAGCAAGAGCTCGGAGAAAGGAGCAAAGTGAGTTCAGCCATGTTGGATTCAGCGTTTACATCCCATAATGCCACATGTTGAATAACTTGGCGTGTTGCGTACGATGCGTTCAAAGGTCCAAGGACAAAGAGTACGGCGTCGCCAGAGGCGTCGACTTCCAGAACGTGGCCAACGTCATCAACTTCGACTTCCCCGCCACCGTGGAGTCGTACATCCACCGCGCCGGGAGGTCAGTCGCCGAGCGTGTCTGTATGATGTCATCGTGTGTGTGTGATGTCATTGCGGCCGGCTGACGGTCGGTGGCTGTGTGTGTTTGTTGCGGTAGGACGGCGAGAGCGGACAAGTCGGGCACGGCGCTGTCGTTCGTCTCGCACACGGAACACGAGCTGCTGACGGAGGTGGAGGAGGCGCTGACCGGAGGTGACGCTTAGCTTAGCTTAGCATAAAGACTGGAAACCTATGGGAACTGTTAGCATGGCTCTTTAACCACTCAATACTTCAGTTCTGTGAGGAATGATGTGTGTTTAACGTCACCACAGTGTTTCTCTACTGTTACTGATCAGGTCTGAACATGATATTGATACATTATTGATACATTATTGATATATTATTGATACATTATTGATACATTATTGATACATTATTGATACATTATTGATATATTATTGATACATTATTGATACATTATTGATACATTATTGATATATTATTGATACATTATTGATACATTATTGATACATTATTGATATATTATTGATATATTATTGATACATTATTGATACATTATTGATATATTATTGATACATTATTGATACATTATTGATATATTATTGATACATTATTGATACATTATTGATATATTATTGATATATTATTGATATATTATTGATACATTATTGATATATTATTGATACATTGATACATTATTGATACATTATTGATATATTATTGATACATTATTGATATATTATTGATACATTATTGATATATTATTGATACATTGATACATTATTGATACATTATTGATACATTATTGATACATTATTGATATATTATTGATACATTATTGATATATTCATTAATATTGATATATTTATATATTATTATTGATATATTATTGATACATTATTGATACATTATTGATACATTATTGATACATTATTGATATATTATTGATACATTATTGATACATTATTGATATATTATTGATACATTATTAATACATTGATATATTATTGATACATTATTGATATATTATTGATACATTATTGATACATTATTGATACATTATTGATATATTACTGATACTTTTACATTTTTTATTTTTGATACATTATTGATATATTATTGATACATTATTGATACATTATTGATACATTATTGATACATTATTGATATATTAATGATACATTATTGATACATTATTGATATATTATTGATACATTATTGATACATTATTGATATATTATTGATACATTATTGATATATTATATATATTATTATTGATATATTTATATATTATTATTGATATATTATTGATACATTATTGATATAGTATTGATATATTATTGATACACTGATGTTGTTCCTTTTAGAAAGTGGTGAATCTGTTCTGAAACCGTACGAGTTCAAGATGGAGGAGATCGAAGGCTTCAGGTACCGGTGCAGGGTGAGTGTCCTCAGCTTCTCATTACTGGGTTGTTATTAATAATATTATTGTTTTTAAATCAGATGTTGCACTTCCTTCAGTCTGTCCCGGATCATTTTATTTTTATTAACTGAACTATTGTTATTTATCTGTTTTTACTACTTGTTATTGTCGTTTTTCTGCCTCTTGGTCAGATCTCAATAAGCTTCACTGGTTAAAGAAAGGTTAAAAAATGATGTTATATTACTGTGTGTTTTGATTAATCATGGAATCCTAGGACTATAAATAAAATGCATTATTAATCAAAATATATTTACTACTAAATACTATATATGGATGGATGGTGAGTGTGGGTCATTAAAATGAACAACATGCTAACTTTTCTATGTTATTTTTATCTATCTATCTATTGTTGCAAAAAAATGAGACTAGATTTATAATTGTTATGTTTATTGTGTGTGTGTGCGTGCGTTTGTGCGTGCGTGTGCAGGACGCCATGCGGTCGGTGACGAAGCAGGCGGTGAGAGAAGCCAGACTGAAGGAGATCAAACAGGAGCTGCTCAACTCAGAGAAGCTGAAGGTGAGAGACGGCGCTCGTCTGAAGGCGTCGACGTTTACACTCTGACGGTCACTGTTAACCTGTGTGTGTGTGTGTGTGTGTGTGTGTGTGTGTGTGTGTGTGTGTGTGTGTCTGTGCGTGTGCGCTCTCAGACGTATTTCGAGGACAACCCCAGAGACCTGCAGCTGCTCCGACACGACAAAGACCTGCACCCCGCGGTGGTCAAACCTCACCTGAAGAACGTTCCTGACTATCTCAGTAAGACTCACACACACACACACACACACACACACACACACACAGACACACACAGTCACCATGGTTACAAAGATGGCCGCCCTCCTAACTGTGGTCGTTTCCTCTCAGTTCCTGAGACGCTGAAGGCCGTGGTGAATCCTCTGTCGGGCCGGAGGAGGAGGAAGAGGAAGGAGAAACCAAAACCAGACGGAGTGGCCAAGACCAGCTTCAAGGTGACGGACCATTTATTGTCCCTCCAGGGGGGAATTTGATTTGCAGTGACATCAAATACACAATCCAACAACTCCACAACGCTCTGGTGGACAAATTGTGACCTGCACATTCACCACGCTATGAGATAATAACACAACGTTACCACACACAGTTGTTTTAGAGGGAAATACATGTAAAACCTCTGATGCACGTTGCCTTCAGGGACAGTTGTTCATCACCAGTCTCTGTATTTCCCTCTAAAACTCTGTAGTGTAGCTCTGAGCAGCTCACGGCTCTGCTCTGCCGTTCTAAAAATAGCTTGCACCGACAATTAAAGGTAATGAACCTACTGCTATGACTATAGGGGTTATGGTGATGGACCATTTTGACTAAATGTGGAACTGTCCCTTTAAATAAAAGTCTGTCTCTGATATACGATGGGTCATAAAGGGAGATGTAAAGTAAACCTGTCGTGTCGTGTCTGTGCAGAAGAACGTCCGGGGGAAGAACCCGCTGAAGAGCTTCAGATACACCGGAGGGCGGAGCCGGAAAGGAAAAGCAGGAAGTTCGTAGCTGCAGCCGAGCGAACGCCACCTGATCACGAGCTTCGGTTTCCTGGATGTTAAAACTGTGCAGAGACACTGACCAGGAGGACGGGACGTTGGCCTCCACGTCGTCTCACCTGAGACTAACAGACTGTGAACGGCCGCGGGACGAAACGGACGCTGACGCTGACGGAAGACAGAGAATATCAGTTCCACCTACCGCTGCATCTCCTTTCTAATGCTTCTGTTCTTCAAACGTTGTTTATTGAAATAAAAAATGTGTTTTTTGCCTTAAACATAGTAGATATCTGTATCGTAGTGTCATCAGCTCTTCTGATTGGCTGACTGTTTTATAGAGCGATCCAATTAAAATGAGCAGATTTCAGAATAAAACACAAAATGAAACCAGATCCTGCAAAGTTGTTGTTGGTGGAACCAGGTGGGGAGGGGGCGGGGCTTGGTGTCTGCTGTTGTGACATCACAAAGGTGACAGCTGATACTTAAATTCTGTTAAAGTTGTAATTTTCCATCGTTTCCATGCTTTTTTTCATTCACTCATGTGAATAAACCTCCAGTATCATGACTCATCAGTGTGTGAATCATCAGACTGGACTTCAATAACAACCTGTTCTGCTACTTTCAGGGGCTTTAATATGATGTTTTACCCCAGTGGGGCACTGGTGAAAGTTTTAATCAATAAAAAACTCCTCCATTCTAGGACTTACAAACTTTTTTCTTTATCCATAGGTCCGTTCGTCTTGGACCCAGACAACGAAAAGACAAAAACCTCCGTCACAGCAACGACTTTTGCAAGACGTCTGTAAATGGTAAACGCTGAATTCCGTATTATTATCATCGTACAGTTAGATATAACGTCAACCTCCTACTGAAAGTCTGTAAATTATTTACCATTTTTGTGATTTACCATGGTTTCCCCTCACGGTAACGTGTTGAAGTGAGACTTTAGAAAGAACTCTCCGAGCTGGAGCGTTGGCAGCGGCTTCAACAGCTCATGATATGACACGTCCACGTCCTCTAGATCAGTGGTTCTTAACCTTTTTTACATTAAGGACCCCTAAATTGACACAAATTAGACCATGGACCCCCATTGGACAATTTTTTTAAGCAAACACCATAAATATTTGTTCTGAGACTGGATAATGTTTCTTTTTTTGTACATTCAAATTAGGGCCAATGGCGTGAATTTTTGGAAATAGTATAAATATTATAGAGACATTTCTGGAAAAAAAAGTGGTACAATTTCTCCCAAAATTTTAAACATTTGTAAGTGGTTAAAAAAAATCGAAAAAAAAGATTTTCTACAAAAGTGGTAAATTCTCCAAAAAAATTAATTCTCAAAATTTTTTTTGTAATTATCAAAAAAAAATTATTCTAAAAAAAAATTTATTCTCAAGAAAAAAAATTTAATTCTCCCCCCAAAAAATTTTTTAATTCTCAAAAAAAAATTATTTCTCAAAAGAATTTTTTTTTTAATTCTCAAAAAAAAAAAAAAAGGATTCTAAAAAAAAAAAAATTTGATTCTCAAAAAAAAAAAAAAAAGAAATTCTCAAAAAAAAATTTTTTTTTTTAATTCTCAAAAAAAAAAAAAAATTTAATTCTCAAAAAAATAAATAAATTAGAAATTCTCAAAAAAAATTTTTTTTTTAAATTCTCAAAAAAAAAGTGGTAAAATTTCAAGAAAAAGTTGGGGACCCCCTTGAACTCTCCCAAGGACCCCTGGGGTCCCCGGACCCCACATTGAGAACCACTGCTCTAGAACAAGAATCTAACATTTTAAACATATTTCTAAGATTTTCTACAAAAGTGGTAAATAAAAAAATAAAAAAAATTCTCAATTTTTTTTTTGTAATTATAGAAAAATTATTCTAAAAAGAAAAAAATTATTCTCAAAAAAATTTTAACAAAAAAAAATTTTAATTCTCAAAAAAAAAGTTTTTAATTCTCAAAAAAAAAATTGTTTTAATTCTCAAGAAAAAATTTGAAATTCTCAAGAAAAAATTTGAAATTCTCAAAAAAAAAATTTTTTTTTAATTCTCAAAAAAAAAAGTGGTAAAATTTCAAGAAAAAGTTGGGGACCCCCTTGAACTCTCCCAAGGACCCCTGGGGTCGTTGAGAACCACTGCTCTAGAACAAGAATCTAACATTTTAAACATATTTATAAGATTTTCTACAAAAGTGGTAAAAAAAAAAAGTAACTCTCAATTTTTTTTTTGTAATTATCAAAAAGAAATTATTCTAAAATTCAAAAAAAAATTCAAAAAAAAAAGTGTAAAAAGTCTCCTTTAATCACTCAAGAACAGAGCAGAAATCAACGGACAGACGACGACGGTTTAGAAAATAACTTCATTTTAATCGGATGCATCCAGCAGTTACATTAATCAGCTTAACTGAGGCAGCTATTACAGAAACATAGACATACAGAGCTTTAGTCTGAACAGAAACCTGGTTGGACCCGTTCCTCTGCTCAGCAGAGTTTCTCTCTCCATCGTGGCCCTCGGCTCAGCTTCCTCTCGCTCACGTCCACGCCACAGTGGAGGCTAAATGAAGACCAGAGTGTGTGTTTGGCGTCGTGTCGCGCGGCGCTCCGATCAGTCGATGGTGTACTCGAAGGGGTAATCCTGCGTCGGCCCCGACTCGAAGATGACGCTGTCGAACGGGTTCTCGGTCGACCAGATGTCCACGGGGAACCAGGAGTCGTACCAGGAGGTCGTTCTCTCCGTCTCTGGCGGTGGCGTCGTGGTCGTCGTTGTCGTTGTCGTGGTCGTCGTTGTGGTTGTGGTGGTGCTGGGACCGGCTCGCAACCTCTGCTGACGCAACCTGCGCAGCCGCAGGATCCGCAGCCGCCGCAGCCGCTCTACCCGCTGCGCCTCGGCGTGGGGGTCCAGCTCGACGGCGGCGGCGGTGGTGCGGACGGTGGCCGGCGTCGTCTTGGGTTTGGTGACCAGTCGAATGGGCCTCTTCCCGTTCAGCGCCATGATCTGCTTGATGCGGTCCCAGTTGGACTTGGCCAAGGTGAAGCTGCAGGGCGTGGCGCCGGAGTCGTAGCCCACCATGCACAGCCGGGTCTGAGGCGTGTAGCCGTCGGCTTTGGCCGTCACACGGTACTCGCCGGGGTTCAGCAGCCGCCAGTAATCGCCGGCTGAAGCTGAAAGGAACGAGAGGAGAGAAGGTCGGCGAGGATCCGGACCGGATCATGAACATCACGCTAAGTATCCGCCAACGTACCCGTTCTGACATCGTGGCGTATTCCCTCCACGGACACGGTGGCGTTGGCCAGAAGGTTCCCCTCCACATCTCTCACTACGCCTTTAATCCCTCGATTTACCTGCACAGGACAACAGCACGTTACACCTTTAAAGGGATAGTTCAACATTTTGTCAGATTGGCCCATCACCATAACTCCTATAGTCATAGCAGTAGGTTCGTTACCTTTAATTGTTGGTGCAAGCTATTTTTAGAACGGCGGAGCAGAGCCGTGCAGAATACAGAGACAGTTGATGAAAAACTGTCCCTGAAGGCAACGTGCATCAGAGGTTTTACATGAATTTCCCTCTAAAACAACTCTGTGTGGTAACGTTGTGTTATTATCTCATAGCGTGGTGAATGTGCAGGTCACAACTTGTCCACCAGAGCGTTGTGGAGTTGTTGGATTGTGTATTTGATGAGTTTGATGAGGGAAACCAAGAAATCCCATAATGAGCCTCCGTAGCGTAGCTCTGAGCAGCTCACGGCTCTGCTCCGCCGTTCTAAAAATAGCTTGCACCGACAATTTACTGCTAAGACTATAGGGATTATAGTTTTAATTTGTCAAAATTTCGAACTATCCCTTAAAATCACACTATTGATCCTACAGCTTGGAAGTTTCTGATTGGACTGGTCGATCCGTCTACTGTTGGTAAGATGCCTTTTTTATTCAGCTTGAAGTTTTTAATTGGGGACAATGTCAATTGTTATTAGTTGGGTTTTTAGTTTGGTAGAGAAGGAATTGAAGATCAGTTTTGTATTTGAGGTTCTTAGTTTTGGTGTTGTTGCAAGTCTGTTTCCCCCAGGTAAGTTTTCCAGAAACTACAGATCCCAGACTTTAAAGGCCCAGTTTGCAGAGTCTAGACCAGGTAGGTCCAAACGGCCGAGTGGCTGCTGGTTTTTGTTCCAACCAACCAGGAGCAACATCAGCTCTCTGAAGACTGAGATGCTGGAATACTTTGGACAAACCTGGAGCACCGGTCGGTCCCGACAGGTGGAGGTCAAAGCTTCTCACCTGCTCCATGAAGGACAGCAGAGCCTCGCGGTTGTTCTCCCACTCCTGCGGCAGCTCGCTCTCGTGGGGAAACTTGTCGCAGCCCAAGAAGATGGAGAGCTCGAAGCAGTTGGTGTGCAGGTAGCTGAAGTCGTTCATACCTGAGGGAGGACACACCAGCACCTTCATACAGACGGTCGGTCAACTCCCTAAGCTTCCTACTGATCCCTCGGATGCCGACCAGAGGATAATTAAAGGATAACTTTAGTTTTTTACAACCTGGACCTTATTTCTAGCATCAAATACGATCATTTACTCACCCTGACAACTTTGGTGTCATTTGGAGTCGTTTTGACGAAATTAGCCCCAATCGAGCGGTGCGTATATCCGTATAATGCAAGAACACGGGGCACCCAATGCAGCCTCTAAATAACACATTATCCGCCGCAAAACTCGTTCATTTCGCCAATATTTAGTGATGATACACTAGTGTTATTCCCCTCCGAGCCCGTGGTGGCATGTTATCAACATCCGGCTCCTCCAGGCTGACCTACTAACCTCTGATCTGGATGATGTCATCTCCGACCGCTGCCCGGCTCGTTCTGATAATAATCATTCCGCTTCGGCATTTGGGTCCTTTTTAGCTCAACTAGCCAGAGCTGTAGTGAGGATCCAGGCTGAGGAGAGGAAGCCTGTGGAAGTTGAACTTCATCCAGCTGCTCATTTTGTTCTGACGAGTCAGAAACATGCAGAAACGGACCATAGCATTAGCGATAGCAAGCTAGCCGCGCCGCGCCGCCGTCGGAGATGACATCATCCAGATCAGAGGTTAGTAGGTCAACCTAGAGGAGCAGGATGTTGATAACATGCCACCACGGGCTCGGAGGGGAATAACACTAGTGTATCATCACAAAATATCGGCGAAATGAACAAATCTTGCGGCGGATAATGTGTTATTTAGAGGCTGCATTGGGTGCCCCGTGTTCTCACATTATACGGATATACGCGCCGCTCGATTGGGGCTAATTTCGTCAAAACGACTCCAAATGACACCAAACTTGTCAGGGTGAGTAAATGATCGTATTTGATGCTAGAAATAAGGTCCAGGTTGTAAAAAACGAAAGTTATCCTTTAAAACCCTAATTTAAGAAATGCAAACATCTACAGCAAGAACCAGAGTTGGATCTCGTTCGTTCTCCGTGACTCACTGCCGACCACCGGCTTCCAGGTGGCTCTGTTGATGATGCCCTGTCCCGCCGTGAGGTCGTCCCCGTGGCAGGAGCCTCGCTGGGTCTCGGTCATGGTCAGGTGACTGTGGGCGTACGACATGGCCAGCCATCGGAACATGGCGTCGTCCGCCGTCTCCCTCAGCGCGCCCTCGTTCTGCCGCTGGATGCGAGCCCACGTCTCCTCGTTCATCTCGGAGTTCACTCTCCAGCGCCGGTGGTCGGTGAGCTTCACGGAGGCAGGAAACAAACAAACGGTTAGAGGCCATGAAATGATGGTGCGTTTATGTTGAACTTGGAAGATGGATCTTCCAGATTCCCAGTCGGTGACATCATCAGGAAGTTCCAGGCAAGACGGGATTACGACTAAGAAACTTGGAACTTCATGAAACCTTTTTTCAGGCCAGATGACCTTTGTTTTTCCCTCCTCCTCCTTCCAGGTAAGATTTCTGACCAATGAGAGAACAGTTGGTCCATGCATGGCTTTTTTTTCCATCTTTGGACCAATTGGGACTTTGAACACAAACAACCCAAAAGGAAAAATGCAACGATTGTCTCGGTTTAGCCTCGTGAATCAGAACAAACACAAACGACACCCGGGTCTTAGATAACGGTTCTGTTGGTTGAACGGTCTTACGGAGATCGGAGGACGCTGCATGTCAAACGGGTACGCCACCAGTTTCTCGCCTCCCTGCAGATTCGCTCCCAGAACGAACGGCGTGCGCTGCATCCAGGAGATGACGGCCTTCGTCTCCACAGCCAGTTGCTGGGAAGAACAAACAAACAAAAACAAGCGTGGACGTCAGGACAGAGTTTAGGGTTTAAATGGGAATTTCTGAAGAAAACAAACTGACGGAGCCGTTGAGGAAGTTCTCTGGGAGGGGGATGTGGTGGTTGGGGACGATGCGCGGGACCCAGCCGCGGTCCTCGGCGCCCCACAGGACGCTGTTCAGGTCGGGGAAGTTCTGGAAGATGTCGTAACCTTCTTCAGTCCAGTGGCCCAGAGCCCAGTTCCCCATCTCCGAGCCCTGAGGGACAGAGACCGCGTTAGGAGTCTGACTGAGGAGGTGGTTGTGTTGTTACCTCCACCTGTGCCCCCCCCCCCCTCACCCCCCTCACCCCCCCCCCCCCTCATCGTTGTACCATCTCGTAGGCCAGCTCGTAGGCATCGGGGTTGAGCGAGGGCACCAGGTGTATCCTCACTCCGTCCACCAGGCGGCGCACTCTGGGGTTCTCGTCGTTGTACTCTTTGCAGAGGAACTGCATCAGCAGGAGGAGGAGCTCCCGCCCCAGCGCCTCGTTACCATGGAGACCGGCCGTGTACCGAAATTCAGGTTCACCTGGAGACGAAATTACCGGTCATTTATAAACGGATGCACCTGGCCTGATGCTGCTGCTGTCAGGATTGCATCTCGTTAGCAGCCTCTCGTTAGCTGCCTCTAGTTAGCTGCTTCTCGTTAGCTGTCTGTCGTTAGCTGTCTGTCGTTAGCAGCCTGTCGTTACCTGCCTGTTGTTAGCTGTCTGTCGTTAGCAGCCTCTCGTTAGCAGCCTGTCGTTAGCTGTCTGTCGTTACCTGCCTGTCGTTAGCAGCCTGTCGTTAGCAGCCTGTTGTTAGCAGCCTCTCGTTAGCTGTCTGTCGTTAGCAGCCTGTCGTTAGCAGCCTGTCGTTAGCAGCCTGTCGTTAGCAGCCTGTCGTTAGCAGCCTGTCGTTAGCTGTCTGTCGTTAGCTGTCTGTAGTTAGCTGTCTGTAGTTAGCTGCCTGTCGTTAGCAGCCTCTCGTTAGCTGCCTGTCGTTAGCAGCCTCTAGTTAGCTGCCTGTCGTTAGCAGCCTCTCGTTAGCTGCCTGTCGTTAGCAGCCTGTCGTTAGCTAGCTGTCGTTAGCAGCCTCTCGTTAGCTGCCTGTCGTTAGCAGCCTCTCGTTAGCTGCCTGTCGTTAGCAGCCTCTCGTTAGCTGCCTGTTGTTAGCAGCCTCTCGTTAGCTGCCTGTCGTTAGCAGCCTCTAGTTAGCTGCCTGTCGTTAGCAGCCTCTCGTTAGCTGCCTGTCGTTAGCAGCCTGTCGTTAGCTAGCTGTCGTTAGCAGCCTTTCGTTAGCTGCCTGTCGTTAGCAGCCTCTCGTTAGCGGCCTCTCGTTAGCAGCCTCTCGTTAGCAGCCTCTCGTTAGCTGCCTGTCGTTAGCAGCCTCTCGTTAGCGGCCTCTCGTTAGCAGCCTCTCGTTAGCGGCCTCTCGTTAGCAGCCTCTCGTTAGCTGCTTCCTGTTAGCGGCCTCTCGTTAGCAGCTCGTACCTGACTCGTGCTCTCCGGGGTTGTCGGAGATCTCCATGGCGTACATCTTCAGGCCCTGGGAGCTTTTACCGATGTTGTAGATCCTGGTGATGTTGGGACACTCCTCGTTGATCACCTTCATCATCTGGACGAAAGAAACATGGACGTCATGTTCGACTGTTTGCAGAACCATTGGTTCGTTAGTCTTATTTTTTTACAAACTCTGAACATCAGACCTGTCTCATCTCCTTGTAGTTGTGGTGCCTGTAGTCCAGGTCGTCCGACGGCGTCACCTCGTTCTCGCTGCGGTAGCTGCCTGGAAGAAGCAGCACAGCGACGGGTCAGAAGATCCTGCTGCTCGGTTGTTGGTGTGTTCAAGGGACAACGAGGAGTTTCAGAAAGCAAAGTGTTGTCACTACATTTCCCATGAGCCTCAGCGTTCACACGGTGAGATTTCTGGACGACCACTAAATAATAATAACTAAATAACTATAAAGACAAAACAATATGTTTATCTACAATGAACACATTCATATGAGACTCTTTTAGAACCCAGGTTGTAAAAAAAAGGTAATTATCCTTTAACGTATATTAGAAGTGAGTCTGAGGACCGGTCTGAGTTGTGCAGCAGTCGGTGCTGAGTGTGTTCCTGCTGCTGGTTTTGGGAGACGATGGAAACACTGAGCTGATTTTCTGTGGTTATGTAACTCTGTGTTAAACACTGAGGTTTTGAGGTTCTGGTTGTGAAACAGACTTCTTGTGTGTCATCGTTCTTTTGGCCAAAGTCGTGTTTGTTCTTCCAGCTGTGACTCATAATAAGGCCATTAGACCTTTTCAAAAAGCCATGAAACATGAAAACTCAACAACAAGTTGTGGTAGCGGAGCGTGTTGTTGTGTAGATACTGACTGGGCAGCTGACAGGCCAGGACCTCGGCGCGGAGACACAGGCTGCCGTTCCAGCTCTGGGGCAGGATGCGCATGTAGCGCGCCACCACGGGCGTCGAGAACTGGTTCATCACCGGCGTGTCCTTGTCCACGTTCCCATAGAAGAGCTGGAAGGAGACGAGCACGGAGAAGAACAGAGGAGGTGAGGAAACGTCCTAAACGTCCAAACAGCAGCAGTGTTGTTGTGTTGTTTTGTGTCTTTCCACCCACCCACTCAGCGTAGCCGTCGTGCAGCACGGTCCAATCACGGCTGTCGTTACTGAAGGACACGAAGTAGGACGAGACGAAGTCCTCTCTGGGAAAACAAACAGATGGATCAGTTATTACAATGAGCTGCAGCTCTGCAGAGCATTGTTTTGTTTTTACCTCGAGCCTTAAAACCTTCACTTTGTGATGTCACAACTAAGCCCCGCCCCCTCACCACCTGGACCCACCATCCAACAACAACTTGCAGGATTTTTAGTTTCTCTGAGTATTTTATTCTGAAATCTGCTCTGTTTTTTATTGGATCACTTTAGAAAACAGTCAGCCAATCAGAAGAGAGCCTCCTCCTCTCTTCTGATTGGCTGACACCGATTAGAGCAGAGGAGATGGAAAACTACACTGAGATGGTTTTTAGATCTCCTCATGGATCAGCCCTTCAAAATAAAAGACAGGAGAGGAAGAAGGAAAAGCAGGAGCGTTTCTGATAAACCGTGAATAGAGGCTGAAACTGGTGCATTCTGGGAGACGGAGTTTTGAATGGACTCACAGCTGCTCTGAGTTTCTTCCCTGAGTGATGACCCCGCTGAACTCCACCTCCCGACGGGCGTCCACCTCGAACCAGTGCTCCAGCTCCTCGGGCTCGGCGCACCAGGCGCCGCCGTACAGGTCGTCCTCGTTCTCCGAGCCCTGCAGACCGCCAAGAGTTTGTTTAATACTTTATTTTCAGTTTTCAACATAAAAATACAGAAACATAGGACCAAACCCCTCCCTTAAAGGGATAGTACCATGTTTTTAAAGTGAGGTTGTATGATCTACAAACAGCCCCGAAGTACTTGGATGGACGGCCTCTTTTCACGGCCTTTGGTAAAACCTCTTTTAGGCCGTGAAAATAGGCCGTTTCTTTGGGTCCATTCACAACACTGTATGTTGTAAATCTCTGGGCAGGGTTATTATGGGCTGGCGTTGCTAACGGGAGGAGTGCAGAGAGTCTTCTACTGCAATTAAAGCACTTAGGGGCTATTTGTAGATCTTTAAAAACATGGTACTATCCCTTTAACCCACTCAGAGGGAGCCGAGCCGTGTCCTACCTGCATGTTGAGTCGACCTCTCTGAGCCGCGAAGCCGTGGTGCGACTGCGAGGACGCCAGCAGCTGGTCGTCCTCCACGCGGTGGGACTCCAGGCCCAGAGGAGGACACTCTGTGAGGAGGACGACACTGGTCTGAGACACGGCGGCCATCTTTACCGAGACACGGCGGCCATCTTTGTTCTTTACCTCAACAACCTCAACATGAACACAGCAGCAGGGCTCTTACTTTTGGGTTCAGCAGGAACGGAGAGCTGCTTCAGCCTCTCCTCCTCCTCCTCCTCCCACTTCTTCCTCAGCCGCTCCGCTGCAGCCGTGATGAGAAAACAGCGTGTGTGTCAGTGTGTGTCAGTGTGTGTGTGTGTGTGTGTGTGCGTTCAAAACATTTCCATATGTGCTGTACAGTGCAGCGTCACTCAAACATTCCTCGTGTGTTTCCTCCATGAAATGTGGGTCAGTTCAGTTCAGTTTGTCTTAAAGGTCGTTGACACACAAAACAGTTATTGCGTCCAATCATCACAGGAAGTCTCCTCTTGTCTCCACTAATAACTAAGGATTTAAAGGGAAGTTCTGGTGTTTTTATTAAATGTTTCTTCTTGTAAACACATTTATGAAAAGACCAGAAACCACCTCGTTCTCCGTAGCGCTCGGCTTCAGAGCAGATTTAACATCTTCCCTGAAAGCTCAACACTTCACAGCTGTTTACTGCCTTTCAATGTGCATCTTAAAGTGGAAAACTTTACTGGAACTCTGATGTGATCTGATCCCGGCCGTAGCTGCTGTTGTTGTTGTGTTTCCAAATGACACAGCAGTTTCCTAAAACTGCAGCTCTGCAGGTTTTTGACAAACAAAAGAATAAATGCATCTGTTGGGGTCGAACACAGATGACATGGTGGTTGTTGGTTTGGATTCACACACAGTCATTGTTAGTTTTTGGTCTTTTACATTTGGTTTGATAACAAGAAAAATATGAAATGTTAAAAACAAAACGAGAGAATGAAAAACCTTTTTCTGCCTTTTCCTTCCGAGCTCTCTCCTCCTCCTCCTCCTGTTTCTTCGCGGCGACTGTGGAGGGAGAAGCACAGACAACGGCTCGGTCACTGACCTGCAGGATTGATCTCTAATATTATTAATAATATTAATATTATAATAAAGTGGGAGTCGGACGTACGGTCGGCGTAGTCGTACTCTTCGTACCAGGGGCCGACGAAGGGAACCATGGTGGTTTCCTCTGAACCAGGAGACAAACACAAAGACTTCAGGATAAAAACTAAATATTCAGTGTTAAAGATGGATTTAGTATTTTAATGTTTGATCCTGAACTGAGTTTATTACCTGGGATGTACATGATGACCTCGGTGGTTGTGGGTTTCTTGTCTCCACCAGGAACTTCGTCTGGAGAAAATAAAATCTAGATGACTAATAATCAGCAGTTTTATGTTAAAATCTAAACTGAAAATTGTCCTTTTACTCTTTCTTTCTCTTCATATCTCACTGAGAACATTAAAGCTGAAGCTTCTTGTTGTGATAAACTAGAGAAGATGCTGGTGAAACGTACGTCTGGCGTCCCAGTAGTCGACATCGGGCTCGGCCAGAGGTTTAATGGGCTTCCTGTCTGTGGGAGAGAAGAGGAGATGCTGTCAGTTTAATAACTTCTACCTGTTAATCAATAAAAACAAGGACATAATACAGAAAGTTCCAGTTCCAGTCGTCATCTCTGAGGTGGTTGTAGATTTAAAGGAAATGTTTGCTGATCCTATGGAAGTTGGTGACGGTTGTTTGAGCTCAGTGTTTGGTCTCCACCGGCTCCAGTGTGAGCCAGGACAGCGTCTTTACGATACGCGCTAGAGCTCATGGGAAATGCAGTCTTCATTCCAGCAGAACGCTACTGCTTTTGTCCACAGGAGGCGCCAAAATCAACACAAAGTGTCAGCTCTTTGTAGACGCTTTAACCAAACATCAACCTCACCGGCTGCAGTTCCTCTCCTGGCCACTAGAGTGAGGATTTGGATCAGATGGATTAGGGGGCGGAGTCAGACTCTTCCAAGATTGACTAATCTGATGTTTGTAAAGTCTATAAAACGGTTTATTGAACAAACAATTTCTAAGTGCACGTTTTTGTAATTAGTCATGGTTATTGTAGATTAGCTGGGCTAACCGCTAGCTGTTAGCCGTTAGCGGTGTAGTAACTAAATTAAACAGTCGATGTAAATATTGTTTTTTCCAGCGGATATCTTAGTTCCAACATGACTGAGCTACTGGAATAGTTTCATGTCGTGTCCGACAACGGGAGAGTTTTAACAGCTGACATCCTGGTGTTAGCTTAGCTGCTGCAGTTAGCTTTACCACTGCCGTTAGCAGCAGCGGCAAAGCTAACATCTAGATAACCATGACTAATTAGGAAAACATGCACTCAGAAATAGTTTGTTTTATAGACTTCACAAACATCAGATTAGTTGAAACGGTGAAAATGTGATCGATAGCTAAATTTGTCCAGATTCCCAGGCGACCAATCACGATGTGCCACGTCAGTCCAGACGCTACCTAGCCTGCACCGCACTGGTTTTATAGACTATGACCAAACTAAATAAGACTGACTTTACTCAGTTTGTTTTCTTTTTTTTTCATTTAGTAATATCACATCTGCTTTAAAGTTTGGCTAAGAGTGAAATTGTTTCTTTTATTACATTGATTTCTATCTAAATCTAATTTATAAACATCTGAGTCTAATAACTCCACATTATTATAAAGTTGTTTCCAGAGTTTAAGCCTCAGGTCAGTTTGTCTTTGTCCAGAGTTGATGAGTCTCAGTTTATTGAGCGCGCACCGCCAGCAGCTCGGTGACCCGTGACCCGTGGCGGTCTTACCCAGGTCCGGCTCCACAGGCTCCACCCACCCGGTCGCTTTAGGGGCCGCAGGTCGGATCACTGTAAAGACAAAGAGCAGCAGTTAAAAGGCTGTGAGTCTGTTGTTTTACTGGACTCGTGTGGTTCAGGTTCGAGTCCCGGGGGACGTACGCGTGTCCCATCCCAGCTCCATCAGCAGCCGCTCCTCCTCCTCCTTCAGAGACGGGTCCTGGGTCGTCGTCTTGGGCGCCGCGGTCGTCGTGGCCTTGGTTTTCTTGGTGGGTTTTGGCGCCTTCGGCTTCTTGGTGGGTTTCGGCGCTTTAGGTTTCTTGGTGGGTTTTGGAGGTTTTGGTTTCTTGGTGGGTTTCGGAGCTTTCTGCTTCTTGGCCTTGGCTTCCTTCTCGGCTGCTTTCTTCGCTCGGGCTGCGGAGGTGAAAGAAGACGACGACAACAACAGTCAGTTATAAAAGAGACAGACAGAGAGAAAACAGCTTCTTTAAACATTTTATATGAACTTTTACTGCCAAATGTTTCTCTTCAGACTTTTATTTTGTAGGTCTGACTCTGCTCAGACAGACGGACTCTGTTGTGGACCAGGACCCGGACCAGGACCTGGACCCGACGGAGAACTCAGTCACCTCACCCGTTTGTTTTGGTCTGAGACCAAACATGACACAGTCAGAGTTTAGAGCTTTGCCAGAGACTAATGAACCCCCCCGACCCCCCGACCCTCACACACACACACACACACACACACACACACACACACACCACCGACCGCTGCTTTAAACACTGGACAGAGTCGTTACATAAGAGGAAACATCTGAGTCTGGAGTCCAAACCGGTCAGATGTTCATTAGTGTGAGATCAGGATCGAGGCTCCAGGACACGATACCATCATCATACTCCAGATTAAAAACGTTTCGCAATATCCTGGAGGAAATTGCTGCGATACACTGGGATTTATTACTATCTTGCAATTGCAAATCATGTTTTAAAGGGATATTTCAACATTTTGGCACATTCGTCCATTGCCATTTCCCTCTAAAACAACTCTGTGTGGTAACGTTGTGTTATTATCTCATAGCGTGGTGAATGTGCAGGTCACAACTTGTCCACCAGAGCGTTGTGGAGTTGTTGGATTGTGTATTTGATGAGTTTGATGAGGGAAACCAAGAAATCCCGTAATGAGCCTCCGTAGCGTAGCTCTGAGCAGCTCACGGCTCTGCTCCGCCGTTCTAAAAACAGCTTGCACCGACAATTAAAGGTAAAGAACCTAGGGGTTATGGTGATGGGACAATTTGACTAAATGTTGAACTATCCCTTTAAAGCTAATTCATTAGCATACTGTAGCTGATTCGTTTAATATGTGCACGAGCTGACTTGAAACTATGGTAACTGGTGATTGTGGGCGGAGCTACTTGGCCGTTGTGTGGGGTTGCCAGGTCCTTCTGAGTCTGGCAACTTCACAACTTCACTTAAAACGCAATAAAACGTCACCGCGTTGCCTGTTAATCTGCAATAAGATGATCATCAGTGCTGTATTGATTATCTATCAGACTCTAATTATCGATCAGGTTTTATTGGGGAAACTAGAAGAGTTTCAGTAACGACGCAGTTTGCTTCTCTGTTTACGAAGAAAGACTGTGGTGTTTCACAGCTCTTGTGTCTCTGAGGTCCAGATGTTTGTTTTCATGACATGAAACTGAGAGACAAACAGACGGGAGGACAGGGGGGAGGTGGGGAGGTGGGGGGGTGAGGGGGGGGGGGGGGGGAGGGTGTGTGTGTGGGGGGGGGGGCTGTGTGTGCGTGACCTCGGGACGTCCAGACTCAAAGTGTTTCCAGACATGCAGAGGTGTAGTCCATCGTTACGCCCTCGCTCTCCAAGTCTCTGATTAGAAACTGCAGATAAACATGGAGCTATGAACCGACATGGAACATTACAGAGACCTGTCATCAGACACAGAGAGAGAGCGGCTTGTTTTCCTGATGTTCCAGCGGTCCTTAAACACAACACTCCCTCCCTCCCCCAGGTCTGTTTTGTTCTGTTGTGTCCACAGAAATTTAAATAGGCGTGAAAGAAGCTTTTGAATTTTTTTATTATCCAGCATCAAAGTTTTTCCTGTTTTTGTTTGTTCAGACACAGTTTTAGTTTTATGGCAAAGAGTTTTTCTTTTCTGTTTTTTCTTTTTTAAATTACATGTCACGGTCACAGCTGGATCCACTGGACGAAGACTGAAGGCCTCAGACCGACTGCACGTCGACTGGCTATCGGTCGTTTCAATTAAATCAATGGAAATAATATTTGACTTAAAGTGGATTCTATATTATGACTTTAAACTCAATATGTTCCTCAGCTTGTGTGCTTTATTTTGAAGGGTTTGATCCAGGAGACGATGAAGGAGCTTTAACACAAACATCTACCTTTATTTTGAAGGAGCTTTAACACAAACATCTACCTTTATTCTGAAGGAGTTTTAACACAAACATCTACCTTTATTTTGAAGGAGCTTTAACACAAACATCTACCTTTATTTTGAAGGGGCTTTAACACAAACATCTACCTTTATTTTGAAGGAGCTTTAACACAAACTCTACCTTTATTTTGAAGGAGCTTTAACACAAACATCTACCTTTATTTTGAAGGAGCTTTAACACAAACATCTACCTTTATTTTGAAGGAGCTTTAACACAAACATCTACCTTTATTTTGAAGGAGCTTTAACACAAACATCTACCTTTATTTTGAAGGAGCTTTAACACAAACATCTACCTTTATTTTGAAGGAGCTCTAACACAAACATCTACCTT
Organism: Decapterus maruadsi; assembly: GCA_030347415.2. NCBI lineage: Eukaryota > Metazoa > Chordata > Actinopteri > Carangiformes > Carangidae > Decapterus > Decapterus maruadsi. Next base: position 27,141,589 of record CM064904.1, on the reverse strand, counting down.
TATTTTGAAGGAGCTTTAACACAAACATCTACCTTTATTTTGAAGGAGTTTTATTACCTTTATTTTGAAGGAGCTTTAACACAAACATTCAACACAAACATCTACCTTTATTTTGAAGGAGCTTTAACACAAACATCTACCTTTATTTTGAAGGAGCTTTAACACAAACATCTACCTTTATTTTGAAGGAGCTTTATTACCTTTATTTTGAAGGAGCTTTAACACAAACATCTACCTTTATTTTTATCTACCTTTATTTTGAAGGAGCTTTAACACAAACATCTACCTTTATTTTGAAGGAGCTTTAACACAAACATCTACCTTTATTTTGAAGGAGCTTTAACACAAACATCTACCTTTATTTTGAAGGAGCTTTAACACAAAACCTTTATTTTCTACCTTTATTTTGAAGGAGCTTTAACACAAACATCTACCTTTATTTTGAAGGAGCTTTAACACAAACATCTACCTTTATTTTGAAGGAGCTTTAACACAAACATCTACCTTTATTTTGAAGGAGCTTTAACACAAACATCTACCTTTATTTTGAAGGAGCTTTAACACAAACATCTACCTTTATTTTGAAGGAGCTTTAACACAAACATCTACCTTTATTTTGAAGGAGCTTTAACACAAACATCTACCTTTATTTTGAAGGAGCTTTAACACAAACATCTACCTTTATTTTTTTGAACCTTTATTTTGAAGGAGCTTCAACACAAACATCTACCTTTATTTTGAAAGAGCTTTAACACAAACATCTACCTTTATTTTGAAGGAGCTTTAATACAAACATCTACCTTTATTTTGAAGGAGCTTTAATAACCATCCTCCTTTATTTTGAAGGATCTTCAGTATTTTGTGTGTATTGTATTCTAATGCAGCTCTGTGTCCGGGGGTCAGGGGGCCACCTTTAGCCTGGGGGGCCCCTGGGGGCCCCTGTAACAAGTGAATCCGTCCGTTCTTACAGTAAATCCTCTCTGAAGTCTTTGGCAGCGTCTCAAAGTCAACTGAAGATCCACAGACTCTGAGCCGCCGTCGGCCCGTTGAGCAAGGCAGCGAGAGCGTGAGCGTAAACACAGAGAGACGAGGAGGATCCAGACTCTGAGGTGGGTGAGGGTTTGTCTGGGGGTCTCTGGTCTCTGGTCTAGTTAATTATGGGCTGAGCGTCGCTGCTGTTTGTGGTTTTGCTTCATTCAGTGGAAAGTTGTCGTGCAGAAGAACGTCGGAGAAACTGGGCCTCTCGTAAATCCTTATGGAAAAATCGTAGTGGAAATAGTTTTCTGCTGACTTTTTCTTCTTTTTTTTTATTGTTGTGTCGACATAATTTAGACGCACGGTGAAATCTCATCTTCTGAATCAGTGCGTTTGGACAAAACAAGCAGCTTTTTCTCTTTTTTTAAAAGTCTTTACAGTTGTTTCCCGGGCAGAGAAAGCAGGTCATGACGTCTGCCAAGAATCTGTCAGACCTCCAGGTTTCTGGCCCGTCATCTCTGACTCATAGACTCACATAGTTTCTACCAAACCCCCACCTCCACCTCCTTCAACCCCCCCCCCTCCTCCCAGCCTCCTCTGCTGCTCTGGGTCTGAAACACAAACCACACAGGAAGCAGCGGTGGAGGTGAGAGAAGAAAGACACAAAAATCCTGATCCTGGTCTGAGACAGAGTCACAAACACTGGACCGGGACAAGAATCGATGAAGACGATCTGCAAAAAAAGGATCCTGCAAAGATCAGACTTTCTGCACAGACTAACATCTAAAATCACCTGGATGGTTTTTGTTCTATTGATCTCACAACATTGTGAGAGAAGCCAGTGAGATCCTGGCGTGCAGAGATCTTTGAAGGCTCGGTCCATCCTGTCTCGCTTTGAGCTCCCATGGTTGGAGGAATTCAAACAAACAGGTGATAATTATCCTGCAATCAATGCAGTCAATCTGCACACATGCACGGCTCCCGTGACGTCTTGTTGTTGTGTCGCTGCAAAGCGATGAAGCTCTGAACTGAACCTGTGAGTGTCTGCAGCTGCTCCTTACCTGCCTCTATCTCCTCAGGTGTTTTCTTCTTCTTGGGTTTGGTCTGCTCGGCCTCTGCAGCCTCGGCCGGCTCGTCCGCCAGCTCCAAAGCATCTCCTGCACCTCCTCCTCCTCCTCCTCCTCCTCCTCTCTGCAGCTGCACCTCCTGCCTCCTCGCCCGGCGTCCTGCAGAGAGTCCGTCTGACTCCTGCAGACCTTCTCCTCCTTCTCCTCCTCCTCCAGCAGCAGCAGCAGAGACCAGGATGCAGCTGAGGGTCAGACCCAGCAGAACCAGCACAACCTCCGTCCTCATCTCTCTCTCCAGTGGAAACACAAAAGCTTCAAGAACAAAAAACAGAAATCCTCCTCCGATCTGAAACGAGCTGTAAAAATAACTTTGGAGCTCTAAGCCACCATCTGAGCTGCAGCTGTCCCGTCCGTCAGCGGCCTGTCGTCCTCAGAGGAGCCTCCTCAGACGACATGAAAGAGAGGGAACAAAGGGAAGAGCCGGTGGAGGTCTGGAGAGCTTCCTCCTCTCTGATGGAGAGGCAGCGTGGAAGAGGACGGAGCGTCGACAGGGCCGGAGGTTTTAGAGCTGCAGCTCAGGAAATGCATCTGTCTGGAGAGGATTCCTGCAGCAGCTCCACACCTCCCTGCTGCTCCTCCTCCTCCTCCTCCTCCTCCTCCTCCTCCTCCTCCTCCTCTCGCTCCCTCATGGCCCTTCACCCCCTTTTCCCCTCACCCGTCTCTGAGCAGAGGGGCGGAGCATCTGCCACATGTGACATTCCTCCCGCTGAGGGAGGGAGGGAGGGAAGACAGAAAATTAAAGAAAGGCCTTTTTTTTGTGAACCACAGACGAGAAGAAAAGAGTTAGAAACAGGAAGAAGTTTAAAAGTAGAAGAACGGAGGTGAAGACGAGAAGAGGACGAGAGGAGGGAGGGGATAAAAACAAACAAATCTACAGACAGTATAAAGGTAGATGTTTGTGTTAAAGCTCCTTCAAAATAAAGGTAGCTGTTTGTGTTAGAGCTCCTTCAAAATAAAGGTAGATGTTTGTATTGGAGCTCCTTCAAAATAAAGGTAGATGTTTGTGTTAGAGCTCCTTCAAAATAAAGGTAGATGTTTGTGTTAGAGCTCCTTCAAAATAAAGGTAGATGTTTGTGTTAAAGCTCCTTCAAAATAAAGGTAGATGTTTGTGTTAAAGCTCCTTCAAAATAAAAGTAGATGTTTGTATTAGAGCTCCTTCAAAATAAAGGTAGACGTTTGTATTAGAGCTCCTTCAAAATAAAAGTAGATGTTTGTATTAGAGCTCCTTCAAAATAAAGGTAGACGTTTGTATTAGAGCTCCTTCAAAATAAAGGTAGATGTCCATGTAAAGCAGCTCTTGGTTCTATATTAATACTGTGAAAGTATTAAAGAGAAATGCACACAGCCTGGATTCAGAAACTGAGCCTTAAAACCAGCCGTCAGGACTTCCTGTCACTTTGTGATGTCACAACAAAGCCCCGCCCCCTCACCACCTGGACCCACCATCCAACAACTTGCAGGATTTTTAGTTTCTCTGAGTGTTTTATTCTGAAATCTGCTTTGTTTTTTTTAATTGAATCACTTTAGAAAACAGTCAGCCAATCAGAAGAGAGGCTCAGAGCCTCCTCCTCTCTTCTGATTGGCTGACACTGACCTGTTGTTACTAGAGCTCCAGAGAGAAGCTGAGAGGAGATGGAGATCAAATAAAACACAGAAGAAGAAGGCAACAGTGTAGTTTGTGTTGATGCTCTTGTAGCTCAGTGTTTGGTCTCCTCCACCTCTGGAAGGAAACATCTGGATCTGCAGCCTCATCTGCTGCAGTGGAAACATCTGGATCCGTAGCCTTCAACTGCTGCAGTGGAAACATCTGCAGCAGCTGGATCAGAGTCTCATCGTAGTAAATTTTGCTGAATCGTCACCTTCACATTCGCCTCACATTGTTTCCTTCATGTCTGGCTCAAAAGCTGCAGGTTTGAATCCCGACTCCTCCGTCCCTCTGTGACCAGGTCTGGATCAGGACTGGATCAGGTCTGGATCAGGTCTGGATCAGGACTGGTCTGTTCTGGTCTGTTCTGGACTCGGCCTTGGCGGCAGCAGCAGGAAGTGAGCCGCGCGTGGTGAAGTTGTTTTATGTAACGCTCTCTACACGCCGGCCGGATCACGACACATTACCTCAGTCTGAAAAACTGTTGCAGATGTGAAAACTTCACTGTTTATTCCCGCGTTAAGGAGCTGAGTCATGATGTTGTGGAGTCGACTCATGTTCTCAGTCACCGGGGCAACAGCTGGGACCGGGTCCTTGAACGCCTCGTCTCACTGCAGCTGGTGATCAAACTCTATTATATTGTATTATATTATATTATTCTGCTCCATTACAGAACATTTCCCTCCAAACAGAGTCACATTAAAGGACTAGTTCAACATTTAGTCAGACTGTCCCATCACCATAATCCCTATAGTCATAGCAGTAGGTTCGTTACCTTTAACTGTCGGTGCAAGCTATTTTTAGAACGGCGGAGCAGAGCCGTGAGCTGCTCAGAGCTACGCTACGGAGGCTCATGGGATTTCTTGGTTTCTCTCATTAAAAAGAAAAAGAAATAAACATATATTTTTAAGATTTAAAAAGAATTAATATAATAATATATTTATATAATTTAACAACAAATAAAGAAACAGATGTGAATGAATGAGTCTCAGGAGACGACTCGACTCTTTAACCTCCGACCGCAGGGAAGAAAAAACCTTTTAGTGTCACATCATTGTGGTTTTTCCAGTAGATACTGACTCACTGTGTGTGTGTGTGTGTGTGTGTGTGTGTGTGTGTGTGTGTGTGTGTGTGTGTGTGTGTGTGTGTGTGTGTGTGTGTGTGTGTGTGTGTGTGACAATAGCCTCCTTTATCTTGTGTTTTCCTGCAGCTCCATCTGGTTCCAATCTCTCGCTGATGGAAACGGCTTCAGATCAGTTTCTTCTGCCAGCAGCAGCTCCTAAAACCTTCGTCTGCGACACTCGGAGGTTTGTTGATGAAGCGATCAGAGTTTCTATCAATCAGGTCATCAATCAATCAATCAATAGATCGATACATAATGTCTTAACTGAACCTGAACTAAACTCTTCACTGATTTGTCTGAAACATCTGACGACCAGAGTGTTAAATCACATACAGATGTGCTGTGTGTGTGTGTGTGTGTGTGTGTGTGTGTGTGTGTGTCTGTGTGTGTGTGTGTGTGTGTGTGTGTGTGTGTGTGTGTGTGTGTGTGAAGGCTACAAAACATTTCTAGAGACAGAAAAGAAAGAGAGAACAGATGGTCCAACACGTTCATGGCCAAGTTAAAGGCATAGTTCAACATTTAGTCAAACTGTCCCATCACCATAACCCCTATAGTCATAGCAGTAGGTTCATTACCTTTAATTGTCGGTGCAAGCTGTTTTTAGAACGGCGGAGCAGAGCCGTGAGCTGCTCAGAGCTACGCTACGGAGGCTCATTATGGGATGTCTTGGTTTCCCTCATCAAACTCATCAAATACACAATCCAACAACTCCACAACGCTCTGGTGGACAAGTTGTGACCTGCACATTCACCACGCTATGAGATAATAACACAACGTTACCACACAGAGTTGTTTTAGAGGGAAGTTCATGTAAAACCTCTGATGCACGTTGCCTTCAGGGACAGTTGTTCATCAACAGTCTCTGTATTTTCTAACTCTGGCTCACTTTGCAGTTTCTTTTAAATTCTGTTGCACTGTCCCTGTCAAATAAACCAATAAATTAAATCAAATTAAATTAATAAACGTCATCAATCCCTCTGATTAGATATCAATAGATCTGATCAGAGATCAGTAGCTGTTATGTCTCTCTCTCCTGTGGCGCCACCTTGTGGTTCTCAGTGAACCTTGGTGACTAGAAAACTGAAAACTGTGTGTGTGTGTGTGTGTGTAAAAAACCACATAACATCACTGTTTTTACATAAATATTCTATAATTAATTCAGATGTTCTTCAACATTTCATTTAAAAAAGATAAAAACAAGTCTCTTTGACCTTTGACCTCTTCAGTCAGTGCAGAGTTCAGTCACATATTTTACAAAACAAGAATCACATGAAACCAAACTTCAATAAAAACCTTCATGTCAATAAGTTACATTAGAAAATATTAAACATCTCGTATGATAAACTCAGTCCTGGGGGGCACGTGTCTGCAGGAGGTGATGAAGAAGCTCCATCTTCATCTTCATCTTCATCAGTGCAGATGCAGCCTGAGGTAAAGAGGAGGAGGAGGAGGAGGAGGAGCAGCGGCGGGAAGGAGCAGCGGCCAGTGCAGCGGACTGAAGGCCGGAGAGGAGGCGAGAGGAGCCGGGGGGAGGGAGGGGAGGGAGGGGAGGGGCGGGGGGAAGGAGGCCGGGAAGCCCAGCTCCTCCTCCGGCTGCCGCTCCTTCTTCCACTTGGTGCGTCGGTTCTGGAACCAGATCTTGACCTGGGTCTCGCTGAGGCGCAGCGCCGCCGCCAGGCCGTGGCGCTCCAGCACCGACAGGTAGTGGCAGCGCCGGAAGCTGAGCTCCAGGGCCTGCAGCTGCTGCACGGTGAAGGCGGTGCGGACCCGCCGGCGGCTCTTCGCCTTCGACCCCCGGAGCCTCGGAGCCTCCTGCTCCTCCTGCTGCTCCTCCCGCTGCTCCTCCTGCTGCTCCTCCTGCTCCTCCTGCTCCTCCTGCTGCTCCTCCTGCTCCTCCTGCTGCTCCTCCACCACCACCACCACCACCTCCTCCTCCTCAGGGCTGCAGCTCTCTCCTGCCCGGGGCCGCTGCTTCTCTCCGGGCTCTGCTGTGTCAGGAGAAGCGCCTGGAATAAGACACATGTGTTAACACTACTACTGCCCGTCCAAACCACCTGGAGTAACCCTTTAATTTAATTACCTGATAAGAAATAACGATCAATTGCGTAGTAATGTCTAGAAATAACAGTCAGTTTCATAATTGCACATGCTTTTCATGCTTTTTGTGAAAGGCCAAATTTTTTCTCCACTAAGTCCTTGTCACTTCTGGCCTATTTCTATATGTAATTTATTGTTAGCCTATTTCTTGGCTAATCTCTCTGCAAATCTCGCGTGATTTGCACTGACCGGCGGAACAATTTCTCATGGCTTCAATACAAGAGGGACATTACAGACATGCAGTATGGAGGTATCTGGATGTTTTCTGGTGTGTCTTTTTGTTACGAAGACCGCCGGTGTCCATTTGCAACCATTACATGGTCATGCACTGCTACGCCGAGACCCTGTAACTCAGAGAAGGAACAGAGGACTCTGAAACTTCTCCCAGTCCTTAGTCCACATGAGGGTGAGTAGATAATGAGAAATTTCAATTTTGGGTGAACTATCCCTTTAACTGCTGCTGGGCTGGTGCAATAGTGACCCAGTGGTTGAGTTATAAAACAACCCAAAATGGGTTATTTTTTTAACCCATTAGTTTTTAGTGTGTGTGTGCAGGTGAATCTAATCTACAGGTGTTCTGCTCTGCTCTGCTCTGCTGTGTCTCACCTGTTGTTACGTCATCGTGGCTGAGCCTCCTCCTCGTGAACCTGTGTGGGTCCAGGATGTCCTCCACGGAGAACGGCGTCAGGCTGCGGACCAGCGGGACTTTGGCGGAGTGTGGCCGCGTCTCAGCTCCTGTGCAGCGGGCAGGACTCATGCTGCAGAGTCGGTGTGTGTCTGTGTCAGTGTGTGTGTCAGTGTGCCTTATATATACAGTAGCTTATATAGGCTGTGCACGCGCCACCGGGGCGTGTGCACATTTACATTTCATTCAGAAAGTCTCCTGAACACGCTCCGACTGCAGGACCCCCGCGCGCGCCGGCTCTTGACTATGTTAATGCGGGTTTCCCAGCTGGGGGGGGCAACGGGGCAGTTATTTATTGCCCGGCATCTGGTTAAAATGTGCCCCCTTTCTTTGGCTCCGTGTTCCGCATTGTGTTTTGTCTTGTCATTATTTGCCAGTGGGAGATTTTACGGCGCTGAGACACGTGAACGCCTCTTCAGATGCTAATTGATGGACTCATCAAAGAGAAAGTTTAATGAGAAACCCGCGAACAGGAGGAACCGTGAAGGCAACACGATCAGACCCTGCGCTGATACGGATCAATACAGATCATTGATTATTACTGAGACAGAATGGACTCATCTATTAGTTAATGGGAAGAATTAATCAGTTAAAGTCATTTATCAGAGTTTGGTGTCTTTAGGATTAAAGTAGGTGAGATGGTTAATTTTATTATTCAAACCGGAAGCTATTATTAATTTAGTAGGTTTAACACCACTAACAGCAAGTTAACATAAATAAGGGTAACACTTTATAATAAGTACCTTATTAAGCATTAGTTAAGAATTAAATACTGAATTCATTATAACACACAAATACTCATTAGTATGTAGTTTATAAATACAGAAAAAACGTTTTATCCATCATTGCTAACTGTGTTTATAAACCACATAATGAGTATTCATGCGTTATAAATGAAGAATTCAATAGTTATTCATGCTTAATAGTGTGTACTTATCATAAAGTCTTACCTAAATAAGGTTTAATATTGGAGTGAGGCTTTAAAAACTTTACTTCTTATAACTTCAATGACACAAACTGTGGGTTTAAACCTCAATTATTTGAGTTATTAGAGAGTTAATGAGGAGCTCCTCAATCTACTAACCAATCCATGTTTATGCCTGTTTATTGGCCTATTATTATTTTATTATTGACTTCAGTAAAGTTTTAAAGTTTCAGTTTTAAAACCCAGTCCCTTATGACCCTACACTCAAATATCATTGTGAAAATCAACCTGTCGCCTCGTCTTAGAGTCGGTTTTATAAAGTTTTATAGAAACAGGTGCAAAGAGAAGAAGTGAAACTAAGAGATTTCAGTTTTTCTGACTTTAAACAACTCAAATAAAGAAACCTGCGTTAATGAAACAGCAGCTAATTGGTTAATTAACTGATTATCAAGGAGGAGTTCAGACAAGTGAACGCATCGTGTTCTTAGATTAAATCCATCTCGTCTTCTCCTTATTGAACAGAAACAGTCTCATGTTTAAAGCCTCATTACTGCTCATAGTTTCCTAATGCTCACAAAGTGGGATCAGAGGGGAGGGGGGAAAAAAAGGGGGGTGAGGGGGGTGTTGGGGGGGTGAGGGGGTGTAAATGATCGTATGAAGGTGAAATAAGTGCGAGAGGAGGCAGCTGTCAGTGAACGCCTCGCCACAGACTCCTACAGAGACGCTGGTGGAGCGAGGACGGCCCTTCAGGACAATTAGCAGATGTCACCGGTGAGCGCGACCCCGCGACCCCCGGGAGAGGGGGGGGCAATAAAAAAGTTACCTATTGTTAAACAGTGAAGTGAACAGATCTGTCTGCAGTGTCTGAACCATCACCAAAAATGTCAGTTAAAGTAATGAGCAGTCATTGTTTAAAGGGATAGTTCAACATTTAGTCAGACTGTCCCATCACCATAATCCCTATAGTCATAGCAGCAGGTTCGTTACCTTTAATTGTCGGTGCAAGCTATTTTTAGAACGGCGGAGCAGAGCCGTGAGCTGCTCAGAGCTACGCTACGGAGGCTCATTATGGGATTTCTTGGTTTCCCTCATCAAACTCATCAAATACACAATCCAACTCCAACTCCACAACGCTCTGGTGGACAAGTTGTGACCTGCACATTCACCACGCTATGAGATAATAACACAACGTTACCACACAGAGTTGTTTTAGAGGGAAATTCATGCAAAACCTCTGATGCACGTTGCCTTCAGGGACAGTTGTTCATCAACAGTCTCTTTAGGATTTACACTACTGACTCTGTTCTTCATTTAACCGTCAGTGTGGCAGGTTGTAACACTGGCACTCCTTTGCATTTGACATCAAATAATGAATTTTGTGATATAGTTTAAGGCAGTGCTATGTGTAGAGGAGGAATGAGGGGAGTTTGTGACATCATTTGAGAGCCCTACCATGAATAATCTGGAAGTTAAAGGAGACAAAACCCATCTGCCGTCTCCTCTGTCAGAGTCAAAGCTTCCAGGTCTGAATGTGAAGTTTTCTGACTCCTGTGTTTCTCCTGTAACTTCGTCACAGATGTTTCTGCTGCAGGAGGAAAGAGGAGGAGGAGAAAACACCATCATCATCTCCCTGACAAAGACTCCAGGCCTTTAAAGCCCCCCCCTCCTTCCCCCCCGGCTCCTTTGTCAGAGCTCGGATGACACACTTTGTCTTTGTGCGTGGTTCATCTTCTTTGGAGCTGAAACGGCCCCACAAACGTTTGACTTTGAGAGGGAAGGAGGGTGGTCTCTCTCGTCCTCACAAAGGCTTTTATGAGGCTCTTTGCTGCAGAAACAGTCGATGGAGAGGAGGAGAAGAGTAAAGGAAGCATTAGCACATCCATGAGCGTGATGATCAGGTGCCGGATGTAAACGTCAGGACGGTGATGAATAGAAGTGTGGAGCCGCGTCTGTTGACTTGTGTCAGACTGCAACAATGGAAACACTGAGAAATGAACATTTAAAACCTTTTAATCCTGGTTCTTTGTTCAGATCCGGAGGGTTTGGACAAGTCTCCGGACTCTTCTGTATTTTCAGGTTTCAGAGTCTCTGGCTGCAGAAACCTCGACCACACATCCATCATCCAGAGAGGAAACGTTGTCTTATAGTTTCTACTCTTCCATATAAACATTATAATTTTCTCTGACCTCAGCACAAACCTCGTCTCCACTGCAGCTCAGGAAGACGCCACAGGAGGAAACACTCACCAAGATAAAAGCACTTTCTCATTCACACACCTCACATGTTGATGTTGATGATAAATGCAAAGCACAAATCAATTGATATTTGCACTTATTTGACTGTTTTATTTGGTAATTATTACATCTCATAACATATAACACTTCAATGACTTGCAGGCCTTAAAGATTTATATTCTAGGGTACATGTTGTATATTCTACATTGTATGTAAAAGAAGTCATCCTAACTGTCATACATTTATGATTATTCATCTTTTATATTCACATAAAAAAAGGAAAACATACATTTCTCAAAAAAAGTAAAAAATAAATAAATAAATAAAAACTCAAAAATTTGGGGACCTCATTTTGAGAACCATTAGTGTTACAAATGTAGAACATACACAGTACCAGAAATATATATACAACAATATTATGCAACAATCAATAGCATACCGTAAATACATAGCCTAAAGAAAATAAAAAAGTAGGCTACACAATTCACAAAAGGGTTAAAAAGTTAAAGTTAAAAACACCAAGGATTGGCTAACTTTTCCTCCTGGAGTTCAATAGGGAAATGGCAGAATCGTTTATATAAAAAATCCAATGTAATGCATTTTTTAAATCTAATTTTAATTTATTTTCAATTTCATTTCATTTCATTTTTATTTGCCTGTGTAAGTTCAGTCGTTACTGGCTGTAAACGTGTGGCTGCAGTTCCCCCGGCGGCCTGCGGGGTCGCTGCTGAGCGGCAGCGCCACCGGAAGTCGCCGTCTCTCTCTCGGCGTTTTTTTGTTTTCATTGATTTGAAACATGGCGTCTGAAGGAGAGGCGGGTTCCGCTGCTGCAGCCGAACAGGAGGCCGGAGAGGGGTAAGTCTGAGCCGCACCAGCACGGTTGTAGCTCCACACAAGTGTCGGACGTGACTCCGGTTATCGGTGAAGATAGAAACCACAGAAACGACCCGTTTGAGCCGCAAACAGCCGCTAAAGAGCAGCGCGGGCTAGTTAGCTGCTAACGTTAGCGCTGCTCAGGGAGACAGACTGAAGCAGACTCGGTCCAGTTCTGGTCCAGTTTACTGCTGTTTATTCACAGAAAACATCGACACAGAGACAGAACTGTAGCGGTTTGATGATCAGACTGCAGCTGTAAAGTCTGTGCATCAACTAAGAGCTGCTATGAACGCGTTTCAACAGGAAGAAACGTCAGATTTAGCGTTAACAGTGTATTTTCAATGGACGGTTCTTCTTCTTCCCGTGTCTTTGTTAATTTTCGTATGGACTATGGGTCCGAAATAAAAACTATTATTATATTTAGGTTCAATTAATATATTTATTTGCCTCTGTATACAATTTGTGTAGAACTACACATTTGTCCTGTAGCATCAGGTACATAAAACAGCAGGTAAGAGACAGACAGGGCTGCAGACTGATCCTGAATCTGTCATCACAGGTGTCAGGTTCATGTGTGTGAGGATCATGCATGAAAAAGACATGAATATTTGCTTTGCAAGTTGTTTAAATTATCTTGATGTGAACTAACTTCCTGTATATTCACTAGTTTGGTACAGAAATAGGCTATCTGATAAATCTCTGAAATTCTACCACTTTTTTTAATAGAAATTTTAGGCTACTACTTTTTTTTCTCAGAAATTTTACTACTTTTTTTTTTTTATTTTTTAGAATTTTAAAAACTTTTTTTCATTTCTTTTTTGAGAAATTTTACCACTTTTTTTTCTAGATTTTTAAAAAACTTATCATTTTGGAGAAATTTTGCCACTTTTTTCTAGAATTTTAAAAACTTTTTTTAAAAATTCAAAAAAATAAGATGAAATAAAACTTTTAAAATATAGGCCAATAATGTAATAATTTATGTTATTTGTAAAAAAAAAAATTCAACATTTTTATTACATTATCGGCAAGTTATGACGTTATTGGCTTCATTACATTTAAAATGGACAAAATTATGAACTTATTGGCCGTTATTATGTTTTGTTCTGCTACACTTCCTCCTTTGATCAGTGATCGTCTGTCTTGCTGCTAATGGCCCCGTCTCGTCTTTCAGGGACGCTTCGTTTGGTGAAATACCCATGAACATGGATACTGAGTCTTCAAATGGCAAAGAGGGAATGGTAACACTGTTTGACATTATAACGGTATATCTGAGTAATATTTTCTAACCAATGATGTTAAACCAGCTGTTTTAACGGTTGTTGTGTTGTGTTTGTTGTGCGTCAGGACACGGCGGGCGAAGGCTCGGAGGCGGCGGACGCTCTGACGGGATCAGGAGACGAGGACAGCGGGCGGCAGCTGGGGGAGGTGGAGCTGCAGTGTGCTCTCTGTATGAAGTGGTTCACCGCAGACACGTTTGGCATCGACACTGTGTACGTACACACTGTCTATGTTATTATTATCATGTGTTTAGTTTAGTTTAATACGTTAATTTGTATCAGGGACAATTTACAAAATCACATCAGTCTCAAAATAAAGGGACAGTTCAACATTTTGTCAAATTGTCCCATCAGGGACTTTAATTTACAAAATACGCTACGGAGGCTCATTTCTTGGTTTCCCTCATCAAAGTCTCAAAATGAAATGATAATAACACAACGTTACCACAGAGTTGTTTTAGAGGGAAATACAGAGACTGTTGATGAACAACTGTCCCTGAAGGCAACGTGCATCAGAGGTTTTACATGAATTTCCCTCTAAAACAACTCTGTGTGGTAACGTTGTGTTATTATCTCATAGCGTGGTGAATGTGCAGGTCACAACTTGTCCACCAGAGCGTTGTGGAGTTGTTGGATTGTGTATTTGATGAGTTTGATGAGGGAAACCAAGAAATCCCATAATGAGCCTCCGTAGCGTAGCTCTGAGCAGCTCACGGCTCTGCTCTGCCGTTCTAAAAACAGCTTGCACCGACAATTAAAGGTAACAAACCTACAGCTATGACTATAGGGGTTATGGTGATGGGACAGTTTGACTAAATGTTGAACTATCCCTTTAAAATACTTCATACTTTGACAAAGATTAGATTCCTACTCCTTATTACGTCTTCCCTGAGAGATTTAATGATGAACTCTTCTCCCTCCTCCTCTACAGGACTTGTCTTCCCTTCATGACCAATTATGTGTTTCACTGTAACGTCTGCCACCACAGTGGGAACACCTACTTCCTCAGGAAACAAGCAAGTACGTGTTCAACAGCTGTTCAACGCCGTGTTTCACACAGAGACAGCCTCAGTGTTTCTAATCCTCCACTAACACGATGACAACGCTGCTGCTGTTTTCTGTCCCAGACCTGAAGGAGATGTGTCTCACAGCGCTGGCAAACCTGACCTGGAGATCCAGGACTCAAGAGGAGCATCCCAAGACCATGTTCTCCAAGGACAAGGTGGGTTCACAGAGGAGCTGCAGGACTCAATGAGAGATGATAATAATAATAACTTTATTTATATAGCACCGTTACAAAGTGCAAAAGACAAAACAACATTAGAAAAAAGCCACAAACAAGTGCCATAAACAGGCAATACAAGAACCCAACAACAAACTGAGACCAGGGGGAGTTAAATTAAAAAGCAGGATGCAGTTAATTAGACAAAATAAATAAAACATGTGAGGATAAGAGTACATTAAGATGGGGAATAGAAATTATATGAAACAAAGGGAAAACAATAAGATGATGATAAAAAGAAGAGGCTGACAGCACGTAATATCAAAGCTGTAAGAAAAATGTTTGTGCGATGAACATTTGTGATAATTTCTGCAAAATTCCTTGTTTCAGGACATCATTCCATTCATCGATAAGTACTGGGAGTGCATGACGACCCGTCAGAGGCCGGGGAAGCTCACCTGGCCCAACAACATCGTCAAGACAATGGTAACGTTGTGGTGCTTTGTACAAAGATGATGAGACACACAGAACATTTATTACATTATGTCACAGTGGTTTTATAACACGTTTGTTGTTTAGTTCTAGTTCACCTCTCGCTGTTTTTACTGCTTTTGCAAAGATGATGAGACACACAGAACATTTATTACACGGGTAACCCGCAAAAACAGTGTTTTATAACACATCTGTTGTTTGGCAAATCATTTTTTTCCAGAGTAAATAAAGATCTTTGGCTGCTCGTGTGAGACGTGTTCCTGGTGAAGGAACACACAGTGATGGGATCAGTGTAAAGGCTGAAGCAGCAAAGACCCGGAGGAGGAGTACCCCAAGTTCGGCCTGTTGGACCAGGTCTGTGTCTCTGCTGCTGCTTCTGGAGACGCACACACCGTTTACAACACGACTCATAACTAATGTTTGATGTGTGCGACTCCCGTGTAGGACCTGGGAACCATCGGGCCGTCGTACGACACTCAGAAACAGACGACAGCCACGCCCACGGCCGGCGGCCTCAACGGTGAGAACAGGACTCAGAACTCAGTCCAGCTCCAGAATAGAACCAGGTTTTGGTTTGAGTAGAGAAACGTAGTCGGATACTTCACACATGAACTCAAACAGTGAGTCACTAGGTCCTGATCCGGTTCTGTTCTGTCGGTAAGTTGTCGTTTGAGTCAGGTAGAACTGAACCGAACAGGTCCTGTGTGACAGCAGCCAGTAAAACCAGTACAAACCAGCATAAACCAGTATAAACCAGTATAAACCAGTATAAACCAGTATAAAGTCCCCAGTGTGACCGTGATGCCGGTGGTGACTCTGTGTGTTGTGTTCCAGGTGGATCTTCTTTCTCAGGTGACTATGTGGTGTTTTTAGCGTCTGGAGCTGATCTGTGTGTGTGTGTGGTTGTGTGTGCGGTTGTGTGTGTGTGTGTGTGTGTGTGTGTGCGTCGTCCCCTCTGGATCGAAGTTGGCCCTGAGTTTCCAATCAGTTTCAGTTTGTCCCCAAACCTAAAAAAACAAAACAAAATAAAAAACAAACTGATCCTCAGTCAAACATCTTGTGGGCAACTTCATCCACGTCCAGTCGTAAACCCCCCCCCCCCCCCGACTGTCTGCTCTCTGCTTCTGTTTGCCCCCCCCCCCCCCTCCCAAAAGCTTTGACCCGTCCTTCCTCCTTGTAACAACCCAAAACGTTATAACGGCCAATAACGTAATAACCGTCAATAACGTAATAATGTTGGCCGTTTTAAATGTAATGAAGCCAATAATGTAATTAAAAAAATTGAAAATCAAAATAGTAGGCCTCAAAAAGTCTTACATTCGCTTAATTATTGTGTTCAAGTCTTAAATAATTTTAGACGGGTCTTAATTTTCTTATCTCAAATGCTCAATAAAATGCTCCTGTGACACTTCATTGTGCTTTATTGCAATGGTCCAATTTTTTCTTAAAATTTTACCACTTTTTTCTAGAATTTTAAATCTATTCTTTTTTTGAGAAATGTTACCACTTTTTTTCTAGAATTTTAAAAACTTCTTTTTTTTTTTAGGAATGTTACAACTTTTTCCTAGAATTTTATAAAATTCTTTTTTGGGGGAGAAATTTTTACCACTTTTTTCTAGAATTTTTTTAAAAAAAATCTTTTTTTTTTGAGAAATTTTACAACTTTTTTTCTAGAATTTTAAATCTACTCTTTTTTTTCTTTTTTTAAAAGAAATGTTACCACTTTTTTCTAGAATTTTAAATCTACTCTTTTTTTTCTTTTTTTTAAAAGAAATTTTACCACTTTTTTCTAGAATTTTAAAAACTTCTTTTTTGGTGGAGAAATTTTAACACTTTTCTAGAATTTAAAAAAAAATTAAAATTTGGAGAAATTTTACCATTTATTTTTCTAGAATTTTAAAAACTTCTTTTCTTGGAGAAATTTTAGCACTTTTTTCTAGAATTTTAAAAACTTCTTTTTTTGGAGAAATTTTACCACTAGGCCAATAATGTAATAACTTATGTTATTTGTAAAAAAATTAAACATTTTTATTTCATTATCAGCAAGTTATTGGCTTTATTACATATAAAATGGACAAAATTATGAACTTATTGGCCGTTATTATGTTTTGGGCTGCTACACTTCCTCCTTTGATCAGTGATCGTCTGTCTTGCTGCTAATGGCCCCGAAATCCCTTCACAAACCTCTGCAGTGTCTCTGTGCCCTCGGTCCTGTCTGACAGGTGAGAGCACAGAGTCAGTCTGTACCGTTGGCTTTCATCCAATGCTAATTAGCCTCCTCCTCTTCCTCTTCCTCCTCCTTCCTCCACACATACAAAAAGTACAGAAAACAGGAACCGTTATGCACCGGTTCCAGGAACCGTCTATCGGTAGCGTATCGATTCAAATGTGAAAGGTACCCCTCCTTACCGATAATCAAAGGTAATGAACCTGTTGCTATGACTATAGGGATTATGGTGATAGGAGAATTTGACAAAATGTTGAACTATCCCTTTAAATGCAGCAGAAACTGTTGAGGAACAACTTTGTTTTAATCTGTTAAAACATGAACAGGAGTGTTTTTTTCTCTGTGGTCGTTTCACAGCCACAGTTTGTCTTTTAGTTTCCGAATACTTGCAGCATCATTATCGTTGTCAGGGTTTTAGATTAAACATCCCATAAATTCAGCTGAGCTCTGACTCGCCGTGTGGCAGCGTCACGCTGACGAGGCTGATAGTGTTTGGACGACGCCACTCGACTAATTCCTGCCTCTCTGTGCCTGCTGTCTCCCTGTGCACACATGGCTAATAACCTGCTTTCACTGTGTGTGCGTCTCTGTGTGTTTATGTGTGTGTGTTTGGTGTGTATTCGCTGTAATCTAGAAATGTGTGTGTTTTTGTTAAATTGAAGGTGCCTTGGCCCCCGGCCCTGGAAAAGGAAGAGGAGCCAAACGTAAACAGCAGCAGCAGCAGGAGGGAGCGACTGCAGGGGCCACCAAGAGAACACGCAGGTACACACACAACACAAAACACACGCTTGCATCACATGTTTACTGTGCACCAATGTTTGACGAAATATTTGATGGAATATTTTGTTGACGCCCCTTTTTTTCATTTTTTTCATGCGTCGCCTCCAAATTTAAATTTAAATATAATAATAATCTAAATTTAAATTTAAATATATATATTATATCAATTCACAGAAAAAAACTGCTGAAATTTGTTGAAAAAAAAGTAAAAAAGTTGAAATATGGAGATAAAAGTTACTTATTGAATTAATTTGTTAAAATAATAAAAAATAATAATAATTATTATTAATTTTTATATGTATATATATATATACATACATATACGAGATGATGTCATCTCAAGGGGTTTATCCAAATCAATAAATTTCAAACAAGAAAAATAATAAATTGTATATATAAATTATATATATAAATAAATATAAATAAATATAAATATATATATATATTTAAATTATTATTATTATTGTTTGTGTGTCTGTTTGTTAATTAACTGTTAAAAATCTATAAAAATTGTTGAAACAAAATATTTATTGTTTACTAAAACTTTTTTGAGTTTTCATCGACTAAAACTAAAAGTATTTTAGTCCAAAAGACTAAATCTAAAACGCCAATAACAACTCTGGGTTCTCGTCTCTCCTCTATGGCAGCGACCCCCTGTTCTCGGCGCAGCGCCTCCCGCCTCACGGTTACCCGCTGGAGCATCCCTTCAACAAAGACGGCTACCGCTACATCCTGGCGGAGCCGGATCCTCACGCTCCCGACCCGGAGAAGCTGGAGCTGGACTGCTGGGCCGGGAAGCCCATCCCTGGAGACCTGTACCGCGCCTGTCTGTACGAGAGGGTGCTGCTGGCACTGCACGACAGAGGTGACGCACAACAACACACACACACACACATGATGCAGCGCCACCTTGAGGACCAACCTCATCACAGCTACGATCAATGAAGGACGTCTCAGTCTTTATTTCTCCATAACAACAGACTAACTCTACATTAAACTGCTTATTACGCGGCTTATGAGTGAAATAATTCATTTCAGACGTAATGGGTTTTTTTTGGGGGAGAAATTTTTACCACTTTTTTCTAGAATTTTAAAAAATTCTTTTTTTTTTTGGAGAAATTTTAAAACTTTTTTTTCTAGAATTTTAAATCTACTCTTTTTTTTTTTTTTTTTTTTAGAAATGTTACCACTTTTTTCTAGAATTTTAAAAAGTTTTCTTTTTTTGAGAAATTTTACCACTTTTTTCTAGAATTAAAAAAAAATCTTTTTGGGGGAGAAATTTTACCACTTTTTTCTAGAATTTTTAAAAATTATTTTTTTTGGAGAAATTTTAAAACTTTTTTTTCTAGAATTTTAAATCTACTCTTTTTTTTCTTTTTTTTTTTTTTAGAAATGTTACCACTTTTTTCTAGAATTTTAAAAAAATCTTTTTTTGGGAGAAATTTTACCACTTTTTTTTCTAGAATTTTAAAAAAATTCTTTTTTTGGGAGAAATTTTACCACTTTTTTCTAGAATTTTAAAAACTTCTTTTTTTTTGGGAGAAATTTTACCACTAGGCCAATAATGTAATGTAATGTAATGTAATAACAGCTACGATCAATGAAGGACGTCTCAGTCTTTATTTCTCCATAACAACAGACTAACTCTACATTAAACTGCTTATTACGCGGCTTATGAGTGAAATAATTCATTTCAGACGTAATGTTGATCACAATACGACTTTAATGATTCCTGATTGGACGGAGGGGCCGCGTTCTGCTCAGTTGTGCACTTCACAACTAGGTAAAACTGTAAGTGCAGCCGCCTGGGAGGAAGCTAAAGGTGAACGGGTTCAGAGAGCTGTGTGAAAGACCTTTAGGGCTGTTATTTATTATCACTGAGCTGAAAACTACGGTGGCCCTGAAGGCTCAACTCTCTGCAGCCAAAGGCAAACACACAAACATGCTAACAATTCAGAAAACTTGAGGAGAACTCACAGGAACACGAGGCGCGGCAGCTTTATTTATACAGCACGTTTAGCACCAAGGAAACAAAACATGTAACACAATTAAAATAATAAGTGTGTGTCTGTGTGTGTGTCTGTGTGTGTGTGTGTGTGTGTGTGTGTGTGTGTCTGTGTGTGTGTGTGTGTGTGTGTGTGTGTGTGTGTCTCAGCTCCTCAGCTGAAGATCTCTGACGACCGTCTGACGGTGACGGGAGAGAAGGGTTACTCCATGGTCCGAGCTTCACACGGCGTCCGTAAAGGGTCCTGGTACTTCGAGGTCACGGTGGACGACATGCCGCCGGACACGGCCGCCAGGCTCGGCTGGTCGCAGCCGCTCGGTACGTGCACACACACACACACACACACACACACACACACACACACACACACACACACAAACACCTTCATGGAGCACTGATCTGGCAGCAAAAACACGTTTTAGCCAGTTATCGGTTGATGTGTCGCTTTATTTTGAAAAGTTTCACAGACTTTTACTTTGAAATTACGTTTTCCAACTGTTCCAACTTCCATAAATCTTGGTGTTTCTAGTTCCACTTGATGTTTGTTAACAGATGCTGCAACAGAGGCTTCTTCTTCTTCTTCCTCTTCTTCTTCTTCTTCTTCCTCTTCTTCTTCCTCTTCTTCTTCTTCTTCTTCTTCTTCTTCGTAGCTTCTTCCTCTTCTTCTTCTTCTTCCTCTTCTTCTTCTTCTTCTTCTTCTTCTTCTTCTTCTTCTTCTTCTTCGTAGCTTCTTCTTCTTCTTCTTCGTAGCTTCTTCTTCTTCTTCTTCTTCTTCTTCTTCTTCGTAGCTTCTTCTTCTTCTTCTTCTTCTTCTTCGTAGCTTCTTCTTCTTCTTCTTCTTCTTCTTCGTAGCTTCTTCTTCTTCTTCTTCTTCTTCTTCGTAGCTTCTTCTTCTTCTTCTTCTTCTTCTTCGTAGCTTCTTCTTCTTCTTCTTCTTCTTCTTCTTCACTTCTTTTCTAAAAAAAAATTCTTCTTCTTCGTAGCTTCTTCTTCTTCTTCTTCTTCTTCTTCTTCTTCTATTAGAATAACTGTTGATATGTAGAACAGCTTTATTCTTGTAAAATTGTAACTTTTTTCCTGTAAAATTTGGACTTTTTGACTTTATTCCCATAAAATTATGCTTTTTTTTCTCGTAAATTTACTACTTTTTTCTTGTAAAATTATGACTTTATTCTCTGTATTTCACTTAAGTCTGAGACATATTTTACCCTACTGCTCCGTGGTAGTGCTTGAGCTGCTGTTTGATGAAAACTTTCCCGTTATCTGTGTGACCGCTCCAGGAAACCTTCAGGCTCCTCTGGGCTACGACAAGTTCAGCTACTCGTGGCGCAGCAAGAAGGGAACGCGCTTCCACCAGTCGCTGGGGAAACACTACTCGTCCAGCTACGGCCAGGGAGACACGCTGGGCTTCTTCATCGAGCTGCCCGACGGCACCGAGACCGCCAAGGCTCTGCCCGACACCTACAAGGACAAGGTGACGAGACGAGACGAGACGAGACGAGGCGTTCGCTGACTCCTCCTCGCTGTAGGACGTTTCTGTTTCTGACGTTTTCCTGTTTCTGTTTCCAGGCGCTGATCAAGTTCAAGAGCTACCTGTACTTCGAGGAGAAGGACTACGTGGACAAAGCAGAGAAGAGTCTGAAGTCCGTCACCCCGAGCAAGGTGGGGCTTCTCTTCCTCCGTTTAAAGGGACAGTTCAACATTTAGTCAAACTGTCCCATCACCATAACCCCTATAGTCATAGCAGTAGGTTCGTTACCTTTAATTGTCGGTGCAAGCTATTTTTAGAACGGTGGAGCAGAGCCGTGAGCTGCTCAGAGCTACGCTACAGAGGCTCATTATGGGATTTCTTGGTTTCCCTCATCAAACTCATCAAATACACAATCCAACAACTCCACAACGCTCTGGTGGACAAGTTGTGACCTGCACATTCACCACGCTATGAGATAATAACACAACGTTACCACACAGAGTTGTTTTAGAGGGAAATTCATGTAAAACCTCTGATGCACGTTGCCTTCAGGGACAGTTGTTCATCAACAGTCTCTGTATTTCCCTCTAAAACAACTGTAGGGATTATGGCAATGGGACAATTTGACAAAATGTTGAACTATCCCTTTAAGAGATAGCAGTATATGTTTTATCTGTGTGTGTAATTATCTGTTTTATTATTATTATCGTTTATAATAAATCTAAATGAACAAAATAAAAGAGAGAATACAGAACATGGAGCTCCTTCTGCTGCTGTTTTTTTCCAGATGATCTTCTACAAGAACGGAGTCAGTCAAGGTGTTGCCTTCGAGAACCTGTTTGAAGGCTTGTACTTCCCAGCGATCTCGCTCTACAAGAGCTGCACGGTCGGTTCCTCCAACCCCCCCCCCTCACCTCCTCACCTCCTGATCCTCACCTCTGATCCCTCTGCATTTTTCCACTTTTTCTCTCAACCTGAACCTTGTTTTTTTAACGTTTCTCTCCTCAGGTGTCGGTGAACTTCGGGCCACATTTCAAACATCCACCGAAGGAGGTCAAGTTCCAGCCGGTGAGAACTCGCACTGCACAGATCAATATCACCAAGAGTCAGTCATTATCTGCTCATATGTGCACTATAAGCGTACTATATTATCCACATGTTTCCAAACTTCACAGAGACCGGTTTTCCACGGTTCAGTAGCCGTCGTAGTCGCGTTACTCGGGCTGTGCTTTTATTTTGAAAAGGGTCTGTACTGCAAAAAAATTTTGTTAGTTGTGTTACTTATTTTTTGTTTCCCATTTTTTTCTTTGATAATACAAAACGAAAAATAATTACTGTTTTTTTTGTTTTATTTTGTATTTTTTTATTGTCATTTTTTTCCGTTTTTTCCAGGCGACGGAGGATTCAAGGAAAAAAAAAATCATTACTTCGAGGAAAGGACTCGTGGACAAATTTAGAGAATAAAGTCATAATTAATGAGAATAAAGTCCGTCATTAATGAGAATAAGGTGGGGTTTATGAGAATTCCTCCGTTTAATGAGACAGTTCAACATTTAGTCAGACTGGTCCATCAATAATTATAGAATAGCAAGGTTCGTTACCTTTAATTGAGAATAAAGTCTAATTTTTGAGAAAAGCGGAGCAAAGCCGTGAGCTGTTGAGCTACGACGGAGGCTCATTATGGGATTTTTTAAACTTTCTGCTCATCAAACTCATCAAGATGTTAAAAATCCAACAATTTCATTTTTCAGTTGGTGGACAAGTTGTGACCTGCACATTCACCACAAACTAGCGTGAGATAATAACACAACGTTGAACTCACACAGAGTTGTTTTGATAAAACTTTTCATGATCACAAAAAAAACTTCTGATGACTGAAGAGCCAGTTTCAGGGACAGTTGTTCATCAACATGTCTCGGTGTTATTTCCCTCTAAAACAACAGGTGGATTATGCAATGGGACAATTTGACAAAATGTTGAACTATCCCTTTAAGAGATCCGCTGCTGCTATATGTTTTGGAGACAGATGTGTAATGGATCTATTTTATTATTATTACCGGGCCGTTCCCCAATGAGTTAAATCATCAAAATACGGGAGAATAGCGAACTCTGGTGCGCACTATTGATGTCTTCCAGCAACCGATCTGGTGCGACCCAACTGCCAGGCGAACTCAACAAGTTTGAGCTGTTGCCTCCCGTAGAACGCTGTTTGACGGGTTAACTCAGCGGGGAGATCCGGTGCTCCGGTCCAATAGCATCCATGGTCCATACTCCAGCTCTGTCTCCACAAAGGAAGCAGCAGCAGCGGAGCAGCCGGTCGGTGCGTGTCCGCTGAGTCCTCACCGGGTGGAGCCGGAGCAGCTGATTACCGAGCAGCAGAGGTCCACCTGCATTTTTTAACGTTTAACCGTGAACTAACGGGACCTGAGACATACAGTATTTTTTAACTGGCTCTTCAGTCATCATGAAAGCTTTTTTTTGTGATCATGAAAAGTTTTATCAATCAGCGCTTCCAGAGTTCAACCCAGTCATGGAGACATGACGGTCAAGTTTGGTCCCGAGTGAGAAGCGCAGACCATGCAACCGCACTAACTGAAAAATGAAATAATGTAGGCCCTATCATTTTAACATCTGGTCATATACAGGTTAGCTCAGTGAGCAGAACAGTTTATTAAACAGATACCATAACTGTTCACCTTTTTCCAAACTTCAACTTCCGTTTTACTTCGACTTTTTCTCATAAAATTATGACTTTATTCTCATAAATTACGGGCTTGCTTTTATTTCGTAATATTATGACTTTATTCTCATAAATTTTTTATTCTCATTAATTACTTATGTTTTGTTTCTCATTAATTCTTTATTCTCATTAATTACGACTTTATTCTCATTAATTATGACTTTATTCTCATAAATTACGTTTTATTTTAATGATTTTTTTTTTCCTTTTTTAATCCTTCCGTTTTCTGATTTAATTTGCAATGAAAAAACCCTCTGTGGTCATGTTTCTCTATTTCCTGTTTCTTCTCTGCAAAAAATCAAAATCAAGCAAAGAATATTTGTCTTATTTCTTGTCAAAACTAATCTCATCACCTAAAAATTAACTTGTTTTCAGATAAATTTCACTTGTTTCAAACAAATTTTCACTTGAAGTCGGTAGAAAAATCTGCCAATGGAGCAAGTTTTTTGTGCTTGTAATAAGAAAGAAAAAATTTTTTCTACTGATTTCAAGTGAATATTTGTTATTGTTATTTGTTAATTTTTAGGTGATGAGATTAGTTTTGACTAGAAATGAGACATTTTGACAAGAAATGAGACAAATATTCTTTGCTTGATTTTGATTTTTTGCAGAGAAGAAACAGGAAATAGAGAAACATGACCACAGAGGGTTTTTTCATTGCAAATTAAATCAGAAAACGGGAAAAAATGACAATAAAAAAATACAAAATAAAATAAATAAAAAAACA
The DNA here is from genome assembly GCA_030347415.2 of Decapterus maruadsi. Taxonomy (NCBI): domain Eukaryota; kingdom Metazoa; phylum Chordata; class Actinopteri; order Carangiformes; family Carangidae; genus Decapterus; species Decapterus maruadsi. The sequence continues at coordinate 27,116,961 of CM064904.1, read as the reverse complement.
GTAATTATTTTTCGTTTTGTATTATCAAAGAAAAAAAAGGGAAACAAAACATAAGTAAGACAAACGGAGCATCTGTGTTTTACAAAGTCTTCACGTCCTGGATGAAGGAGCGTTTCCAGTAGCCGTCGTAGTCGCGTTCCTCGGGCTGTGCTTTTATTTTGAAAAGGTTCTGGCTGCAGAGAAGAAACAGGAAATAGAGAAACACCAACATAACATCGTGGTCTCACTGCTCGCTCTGCTTCCTCCCGTCAGATGAGCGACATGGGCTGGGGCGCCGTGATCGAGCACACGCTGGCCGACATGTTGTACCACGTGGAGACGGACGTGGACGGACGCCGCAGCCCGCCCTGGGAGGGATGAACCAACGCCACACACACACACACATTCACAGTAGAAACACACACAGCTCCTCCTCCTCCTCCTCAGACGGTGAAATGAAAACACATCATGCTGCAGAAAAGTGTCTGATTCCTAAAGATATTTACATTTCCAGACAGGAAGTAGAAACCTGCCGCCGCCGCCGCCGCCTTGAAGTGTGTATATGTTGCAGCTCGTCTGGACGTCGGGTCGCGTTCAGGCGCCGACGTTTGTAGAATCACAGACGCACTTCAACGTTTCTGTAGACGACAGACGGTCTGGTGTGTTCTGTTGTTTTTGCTAATTTTATTTGTTTTATAACGTGTCTTGGTTTATTTACTGTTTTATACTCTGGGGTAAACAAAAAATAAATAAAATATGACGAGGACAAAGTTTCAGTTTCATTCATTTGACACGAACAGAACAAAAAAACAAGTGTAGTTTCCCAGGTCGGTGTCAGCCAATCAGAAGAGAGGAGGAGGCTCTGAGCCTCTCTTCTGATTGGCTGATTGTTTTCTAAAGTGATCCAATAAAAACACAGCAGATTTCAGAATAAAACACTCGGAGAAACTAAAAATCCTGCAAGTTGTTGTTGTTGGATGGTGGGTCCAGTTGGTGAGGGGGCGGGGCTTAGTTGTGACATCACAAAGTGACAGGAAGTCCTAACGGCTGGTTCCTACCTTTTTACTGTCTCGGGCTTTAATATTAAATAATAATATATAAATTGTTTGTAATTGTAGAGCACTTTGATGGAACGTGCTCTATAAATAAAATTATTATTATTGATAATAATAATTAAAATCACCTTTTAACTTTTGTCAAAGATTTATTAACTTTTGCTCATGTAAGAAAATCTAAAAGTATAATTAAAAGACAATGTGGTGAAATGAGTCAAAAACCTACGAGACAATTTTAATAATTAGCAACAGAAATACGTTTTATTTAGAATTACAAACAGGGCGTTTTATTATTTCATCATTTATGGCTCATGGTCGTGAAATCAGTTCAAGTAGCTTCTTCATATTTCCAACAAAATGTTTCACACACACAAAATAAAAAGGGGCGGGACTGAGAGTCGTTGACTGACAGCTGAGCTGAACCTGAGAACAGACGAAGGAACGACAAGTGCTTTAACAGAGAGGACCTGCGGGCGGCGAGCGGGTCACGTGACGTGGTCAGAGCGCCGTGACGCGGTCAGAGCGCCGTGACGCGGTCAGAGCGCCGTGACGCGGTCAGAGCGTCGTGCTGAGGAGTTCTGGCTTCATGTAGGCGTCGCTGGGCAGCAGCTCCTGTCTGCCGTCGTCTGGAGGCTCTGCAGGATGATGCTGCTGCAGGAAGGGAAGTAAAACTTATTGATTTATCACGATGACTGTTTGGACGATAGTTAAAGGGATAGTTCAACATTTTGGCAAATTGGCCCATTGCCATAATATACCTTTAATTGTCGGTGCAAGATATTTGTTGTTTTAGAGGGAAATACAGAGACTGTTGATGAACAACTGTCCCTGAAGGCAACGTGCATCAGAGGTTTTACATGAATTTCCCTCTAAAACAACTCTGTGTGGTAACGTTGTGTTATTATCTCATAGCGTGGTGAATGTGCAGGTCACAACTTGTCCACCAGAGCGTTGTGGAGTTGTTGGATTGTGTATTTGATGAGTTTGATGAGGGAAACCAAGAAATCCCATAATGAGCCTCCGTAGCGTAGCTCTGAGCAGCTCACGGCTCTGCTCCGCCGTTCTAAAAATAGCTTGCACCGACAATTAAAGGTAACGAACCTACTGCTATGACTATAGGGGTTATGGTGATGGGACAGTCTGACTAAATGTTGAACTATCCCTTTAAGTAATTAATCAGCTGACTGTTTTTTGATGTGCAATAGGTTAACAGGCTGTTTTCTCACATGTCGGCGGAAGAGTCGGGTCAGGAGGCTGCGTTTGGGCGTCTCGTGGGTCTGGGACCGGGTCTGGGACCAGTCCAGGTCCGGAGACCGAGTCCCACCAGGACCGAACACGTTGAGCTCCCTGAAGCAGTCGCTGTCGATGATCTACAGGACGGACGGAGAGACAGATGTTGATGAGGCTGTGGTGAGGAGGCTGTGATGTCACTCAGCAGGAAGCGGACCCACCTCGTTCTGCCAGCTGATTGGAGCGCTGCCCGTGTTGAACTTGGAGTAGAAGTTGGAGTCTGTGTTGTCCAGGGTGACGCCCTTCACCGTGGAGAACTCGTCGATGTCCTGCACGTCGCTGCAGTACACCAGCCGGGGCTGCAGGGGGCGACACGCCGTCATTATCATGGATTAAACAGGCGACTGTGAAAGTTCAAGTTTAATCCATCGTCCACCTTCTATAAAAGGTTCATTAGACAGTTAAGTTGAAAAAGTCAAATATTATTATTCAAATGGAGACACAGCTTGTGTCTCTTCTGTGTTTCTATTTGGAACCAAATTATGATGATTTTCCAAACATCACTTTTTTTCCAGAATTTTTAAAACTTTTTTTTTGTATAGAAATTTTACCACTTTTTCTACAAAAAAAAATGTAATTGAAAAAAAATTTATTTTAGATTTTTTTTTAGAAATTTTTCCACTTTTTCAAAAGAAAAGGTTTAGATTTTTTTTTAGAAATTTTTCCACTTTTCCTAAAAAAAAAATTATTTTTATTTTTAGAAATTTTACCACTTTTTCAAAAAAAAATTAAAAACTTTTTTTTTTAGATTTTTCTTTTTAGAAATTTTACCACTTTAAAAAAAAAACTTTTTTTTTTAGATTTTTTTTAGAAATGTATCCACTTTTTCTAAAAAAAAAAAATTTGTTACAGAAATTTTACCACTTCAGATTTTTTTTGTTTAGAATTTTTACCACTTTTTTTAGAATTGTTTTTGAGAATTTTACCACTTTTAATTTGAACGGACAGTGACTAAAAAAGTAATGTTCTTTAGTCTCAGAACAAATATTTATGTATTTCTGGTGTTTGCTTCAAAACTTTGTCCAAAGGGGATCTGTGGTCTAATTTGTGTCAATTTAGGGTCCTTGACGTAAAAAAGTTTGAGAACCACTGGTTTAACTTATTAGAAAATAAGTGTCTCATTAAACAGTGGTAAAACATCTGTATTTATATTTCTAGTTGTTGTGCTGTTGTGACCTTGTTCTCGTCAGACAGGGAGCGTCCAGCTGCTGAGGTGCATGCTGGGTAAACTGCAGGACACTCACATCGGGTCTGAACGGCGGCTCGATGAGTCCGGCCTCCAGCATCCGGAAGTTGATCTTCTTGAAGAAGGGATGAGACTGAACCTCCCGTCCTCCTGCTCCCCAGCAGCCCAACCTCTGTCTGGGGTCTTTGTTCAGCAGCTGCAGGAGACCAACCTCAGTCACGTACAGGTGTGTGTGTGTCTGTGTGTGTCTGTCTCTGTGTGTGTGTGTGTGTGTGTGTGTGTGTGTGTGTGTCTGTGTGTGTGAACTCACGGCGGCGCTCAGGTCCTTGGCGTCGTCGCTGAACGTGTCTCCGTACTCCTCCTGCTGCGTGTGGATCCTCTTCTCCATCTCGCTGACGTGCGGTCGCTCTCCTCGCGACTTGAACGGCTGAGTCCCCGCCGTCATCTCGTACACCAGGCAGCCGAAGCCCCACCAGTCCGCGCTCATCCCATAATAGTTGTTGCTGATCACCTCTGGAGCTGGAGACAGGAGAACACATCAATAGAGTGAATACACAAATAAATACACAATAGACTGTTGATGAACAACTGTCCCTGAAGGCAACGTGCATCAGAGGTTTTGCATGAATTTCCCTCTAAAACAACTCTGTGTGGTAACGTTGTGTTATTATCTCATAGCGTGGTGAATGTGCAGGTCACAACTTGTCCACCAGAGCGTTGTGGAGTTGTTGGATTGTGTATTTGATGAGGGAAACCAAGACATCCCATAATGAGCCTCCGTAGCGTAGCTCTGAGCAGCTCACGGCTCTGCTCCGCCGTTCTAAAAGTAGCTTGCACCGACGATTAAAGGTAACGAACCTGATGGGACAATTTGACAAAATGTTGAACTGTCCCTTTAAGATCAAAATGCACTTTATGTGGCTCCTGTTAAATTCCGAGTGGCCGTTAAAAGTTTGTTTGAAGTTTGTTTTCATGAATGAATGAAAGGGGCGGAGTCAGAGAGCGGGTGGAGTCGGTGTCATTAAACCACAGAAGAAGAAAGAAGAAGATGAGCTCATCCATAGTTCAGTCTGAGCCGATGAAACTAGTTTATTTATTTTTAGTCTCTTCATTAGTGACGGTTGGTTTGCAGGAGTGAACGTGCAGCAGCAGCGACTGAAGCTCTGCCAGCGTCGGCACGACAACAACGACGATGACGATGACGATGACACGCTCCGTTGTTTATCTTCTGTTTCCTTAAAACGGTGTCAGTTTGTTCTCAGTGTGAGTTTAATACGATAAGATGCAAGACTTCTCGTGCATAAACGAACATAAAAAACAAGAAATGAGGGTCAAATCAAGACGAGGTGAAGATAAACAACAGCACAGCAACATAAGAGGACATGGAACAATAGATAATACATCTGTATCATCGTTAGGTCAGAGCTTAACGAGCTCCTCCTGCAGCTGTAATTAGAGTCTGTATTAGAACAAACAGCAGCAGGAACAACAAATCAACCCTGTTCATGTTAACACCTGGAAACACCTGGAAACACCTGGAAACACCTGGAAACACCTGGAAACACCTGGAAACACCTGGAAACACCTGGAAACACCTAGAAACACCTGGAAACACCTGGAAACACCTAGAAACATCTGGAAACACCTGGAAACACCTGGAAACACCTGGAAACATCTGGAAACACCTGGAAACACCTAGAAACATCTGGAAACACCTGGAAACACCTAGAAACACCTGGAAACATCTGGAAACATCTGGAAACACCTGGAAACACCTAGAAACACCTGGAAACATCTGGAAACACCTGGAAACACCTGGAAACACCTGGAAACATCTGGAAACATCTGGAAACACCTGGAAACACCTGGAAACATCTGGAAACACCTAGAAACACCTGGAAACACCTGGAAACACCTGGAAACACCTGGAAACATCTGGAAACACCTGGAAACACCTAGAAACATCTGGAAACACCTGGAAACACCTGGAAACATCTGGAAACACCTGGAAACACCTGGATCTCTTCCTCCACAGGATCCAACCTGAACCTGCTGGTTGTTACATTTCAATGTGTTTAAGACTGATTTTTATTTTTTATTTTATTTTATTTCTAAAGCCTGTAAAAGAAGACGGTGAAATGTTTTTAATTAATCTCCGCTGAACTCATGGTTGTGAACCTGAAGGAGGATCTGGATGTTTTTAACTGGATCTGTGTTTGTTTGTTTGTTTGTTTTCTTATTTCTCTGATGTGCTGATGACGAGCTCTGGTCCTGGTTTGTTTTCTTTCTGTCTTTTATGAATTATTATTATTTTTTATGAATGAGTAGTTGTTTTTTTTCATCAACCATTAAAACAGATTATAAATTGACCTTAGCAACAAGTATTTAAAGTGTACTACAAGTATACTCATTTTATACTAGAACTGAGGCAGTATACTTGGAAGTGTACTTTTTATAAACTATATTTTATATACTTCAGAAAAGTATAGTGAAGTACTTGACTTTTACTGAAAAGTATAAAGAATAGTCTAAGACTACATACAGTACATTAATACTTATACTTTAATACTAAAGCTTATACTTGTACTTTAGTACTTTTTACTTCTTTCAGCAGAATATTTAGTAGAGTAGATATACCAAGTACTTTGTGGCTGAAAGAAGTAAAAAGTATACTAAAGTACAAGTATAAGCTTTAGTATTAAAGTATAAGTATTAATGTACTGTACGTAGTCTTAGATTATTCTTTATACTTTTCAGTACAAGTCAAGTACTTCACTATACTTTTCTGAAGTATATAAAATATAGTTTATAAAAAGTAGACTTCCAAGTATACTGCCTCAGTTCTAGTATAAAATGAGTATACTTGTAGTACACTTTAATAAAGTACTTTTTGCAGCAGCAGGTGAACGTGAGCGTCTTGATGAAACTCAGTCTGTTGTTTCTAAAGTTTCCTGTGTTTCTCGTCCACAGACCAGAGAGTAAACAGTACAACAGTACAACAGTACAACAGTACAACAGTACAGCAGTACAACAGTACAACAGTACAACAGTACAGCAGTACAGCAGTACAGCAGTACAACAGTACAACAGTACTACAGTACAACAGTACAACAGTACAACAGTACAACAGTACAACAGTACTACAGTACTACAGTACAACAGTACAACGGTACAACAGTACAACAGTACAACGGTACAACGGTACAACGGTACAACAGTACAACAGTACAACAGTACAACAGTACGACAGTACAACAGTAAAACTCACCCATGTACCCGTGCGTGCCCACGCGGCCGCGGACCAGCCCCCCCTCGTGCAGCCGGACGGCCAGGCCCAGGTCGGAGATGCGGATGTGTCCTTTAGGAAAAACACACACCATCCACTCAACAGGTTTAGATTCTTCTGTCGTCACGGAGTACGGCGTGTACTTTCTCTGAACGTCTTTCACTTTGTTTCATTCTGATTCATCAGCGACGGCTGCAGGTGATTGATCTGGTTCATAAACACTCAGGCATGTGACACACACACACACACACACACACACACACACACACACACACACACACACACACACACACACACACACACACACACACTGACTCCTTAGCAAAAAGTAGTTTAGTAAAGTGTACTACAAGTATACTCATTTTATACTAAAACTGAGGCAGTATACTTTAAAGTATACTTCTGTAAACTTAAAATCACCCTATAAAGTATACTTTAATAAAATAAAATGCGGACTTAAAGTATATACACTAGGAGTATACAGATGAATGTACTTGTATACTTGAAAGTGTACTTTTGTAAACTTAAAATTACCCTATAAAGTATACTTTAATAAACTAAAATGTGTATACTTAGTACATTAGGAGTATATAGATGAGTGTAATTGTTGCATACTTGAAAGTGTACTTATAAAGTATACTTTAATAAAATAAAATGTGGACTAAAAGTATATATTTAGTACACTAGGAGTATATAGATGAGTGTACTAAACTTAAAATTACCTTATAAAGTATACTTTAATAAACTACAATGTGGACTAGAAGTATATACTTAGTACACTAGGAGTATATAGATGAGTGTAATTGTCGTATACTTGAAAGTATACTTATAAAGTATACTTTAATAAAATAAAATGTGGACTCTAAGTATATATTTAGTACACTAGGAGTATATAGATGAGTGTACTAAACTTAAAATTACCTTATGAAGTATACTTTAATAAACTAAAATGTGGACTAAAAGTATATAACCTACTTAGTACACTAGGAGTGTATAGATTATAAAGTATACTTTAATAAACTAAAATGTTCCAATTTAGTCCAAAGAATTACAGTATAGGTCTATACTTTCTAGTGCGCTACAAGTACATGCTCCATAGTGTACTTGCTATACTTATACTTATACTCAAGCATACTTGGTAAAATGAACTTCAAGTACACGAGTACTTTTCACTAAGAGGCTTCACTTCCTTCAAGCCTTGGTTTCCTGGTCCAGAACAGGTCGTGGTTTGGCTTCATTCAGACTCCAGGAGCTAAAAATAACCCTGTCACAGATCTCATCTTCATCACCATCACCATCTTCATCATCATCATCATCATCATCATCACGGTGTGGAATGTGAAACCCGACCTGCTGCTTTTCACGTGTCTATTTATTGCTCATTAACCTCCGTAGCGTCTCGCGCGCGCGCGGCTGCAGGCTACGTACCGTTGTCGTCCAACAGGATGTTTTCTGGCTTCAGGTCCCTGCAGACATCACACACAGCGTTAGAGGCTTAGAGATGACGTCACGCCGTCGCTGCTCAGGTGGTGGAGACTCACTCACTCACCTGTACAGGATGGCCTTGTCGTGCAGGTGGATCAGACCGCAGCAGACCTCGGCGGCGTAGAAGCGGACCCGGTCCAGGTCCAGGCCCGGCGTGCCGATGTTGTAGATGTGGTAGCGCAGGTCTCCGCCGCTCATCATGGTCAGCACCATGCACAGCGCGTGCTTGGTCTCGTAGGCGTAGGCCAGGTTCACCTGCAGGACGACGACGACGACAGGTTTTAACTGAACCCAAAACACGCGATTAAACCACGCGGAGCGATTTCCTTGTTGTGACAAAACACCTGGAGAAAAACTAGAGCAACACTTCCTGGTCCGCTCCGTCTGCAAAACCTGAACCCTGGATCCACGATGAGGAAGTTCTGATACGAAGCTCCACATGAAAAACACCACTCCCTTAAAACATCTACCTTTATACCGTATGGAGCTTTAAAGGGATAGTTCAACATTTAGTCAAACTGTCCCATCACCATAACCCCTATAGTCATAGCAGTAGGTTCGTTACCTTTAATTGTCGGTGCAAGCTATTTTTAGAACGGCGGAGCAGAGCCGTGAGCTGCTCAGAGCTACGCTACGGAGGCTCATTATGGGATTTCTTGGTTTCCCTCATCAAACTCATCAAATACACAATCCAACAACTCCACAACGCTCTGGTGGACAAGTTGTGACCTGCACATTCACCACGCTATGAGATAATAACACAACGTTACCACACAGAGTTGTTTTAGAGGGAAATTCATGATGAAAACCTCTGATGCATCGAGGTTTTGCCTTCAGGGACAGTTGTTCATCAACAGTCTCTGTATTTAACCCCTATAGTCATAGCTAAAACAACTCTGCAGCTCACGGATTTCTTGTTTCCTCATCGTTCTCCAAAATAGCTTGGACAAGTTGTGACACATTCACCACGCTATGAGCAATTAGTTGTTTTAGAGGGAAATTCATGCAACTTCTCCTTGTTTTCTCTTTTGTTCTCTTTCTTTGTTGTTTGTAGCCGCTGTGAGGCGCTTTGTGTTGTTGCTTCTAGCATGAAAAGGTGCCATGTAAATAAATACAATTTGAATTTGAATTTGAATTCAAAGCCTCTGATGCGTGTTGCCTTCAGGGACAGTTGTTCATCACCAGTCTCTGTGTGGTAACGACAACAACAGGATATGTTGACCCACCACGAAGCGACTGTCCAGCCCCTCCAGGATCTGCTTCTCGTTCAGCGCCATCCCCTCCCCCTTCCACTTCTTCACGTGGGTTTTCTCCAGCTTCTTGCAGGCGTACATCGTCCCCGTGGCGCGCACCTGGCACGCCCACACCTGGAGGAGAGACCATGATGTCACACTGATGTCACACTGATGTCACACTGACGGAGGTTCGTACAGAAACAAAGAGCGCCTGCATCATGTGATACGACCAGGACCTGCGCTTATTTAAAGGGTTAGTTCAACATTTAGTCAAATTGTCCCATTGCCATAATCCCTATAGTCATAGCAGTAGGTTTGTTACCTTTAATTGTCAGCGCAAGCTATATAAAGAACGGCAGAGCAGAGCCGTGAGCTGCTTCATCATTGAATATACTATAAAACTGTCATATATTATTGATGTTGCTGTGTTTTTCCAGCTCACGTCTTCTTCCTTGTTTACAGAGCTACGAGGAAACGAGTGTCGGTCTGTCGTACAGGTCGTAATTCACCGTTTGTAAATGTGTGTCAGGGCCGCTAGCGGGCGGGTGACTGACCGGTTCGGGCACCAAGACACCGTGAAACAGGGAAATGAAAAGTGTGTGAAATGAGGTGTGATGGTATGAAGCTGCAGATCATTTTAACTTCCCAGGTTTCATCTGGGTTTTATCAGTGACGGCGGTTTGAACAAAAATAGCCGACGATAAATCCGTCTCATCAGATCTGCTGTTATGGTTACATGGTTCGTAGATGCTGAGATAGAGATGAGATAATGAAGTGTACGCTGCAAAAACTCTCTTCTTTCCAAGAATATTTGTCCTTTTTCTTGTCAAAATGTCTCATTTCTAGTCAAACGTAATTATTTCCACTTAAAATCAGACTCATCACCTAAAAATTAACTTGTTTTCAGATCATTTTCACTTGTTTCAAACTAATTTTCACTTGAAATCAGTAGAAAAATCTGCCAGTGAAGCACGAGAGACTCAGTTTATCGTCATGAAGGAACAAAGAAAACAGAAATATTCACATTGAAGAAGCTGCAATCAGAGAATCTGGAGCTTTTTCTCTTAAAAAACTACAAGATGATCAAAACAGTTGATGGTTAATTTAATAACGGGTTATTGTTGGATTAATTGCAGTGTGTGTAGTTGTGTGTAGTTGTGTGACGAGGTGCAGAGCGGCGTCTCACCTCTCCGAAGCCTCCCTTCCCCAGCAGCCTGTACTGTCTGAACATGGTCTTGGTGACCGGCTGCCTGCAGGAACACAACAACACAACAACACAACACAACACTTTGTTTTCATTCTAGAAGTATTGTTTCCAATACAACCGTGTGGCTCCGAGCCAACGCTGAACGCAGCCGAGTGGATCCAGCACAAAGTAGATAAACCTGATGTGTCACATGTCATCACACACACACACACACACACACACACACGCTGACCTCTCCAACATCTTCCACTGCAGGAAGCGGTCAAAGAACATGCTGTCCTGGTACTGGATGAAGGGCTCGCCGCTCAGGTAACCATGGAGATCTCTAGAGAGAGATGGGATGTTAAAGGGATAGTTCAACATTTAGTCAAACTGGCCCATCACCATAACCCCTATAGTCATAGCAGTAGGTTTGTTACCTTTCATTTTAATTGTCGGTGCAAGCTATTTTTAGAACGGCGGAGCAGAGCCGTGAGCTGCAGTGTTGTTTTAGAGGGAAATACAGAGACTGATGATGAACAACTGTCCCTGAAGGCAACGTGCATCAGAGGTTTTACATGAATTTCCCTCTAAAACAACTCTGTGTGGTAACGTTGTGTTATTATCTCATAGTGTGGTGAATGTGCAGGTCACAACTTGTCCACCAGAGCGTTGTGGAGTTGTTGGATTGTGTATTTGATGAGTTTGATGAGGGAAACCAAGAAATCCCATAATGAGCCTCCGTAGCGTAGCTCTGAGCAGCTCACGGCTCTGCTCTGCCGTTCTAAAAATAGCTTGCACCGACAAATAAAGGTAACAAACCTACTGCTATGACTATAGGGGTTATGGTGATGGGACAGTCTGACTAAATGTTGAACTGTCCCTTTAACTACTTGAACGTTTACTGAAGCGTTGTCATGGTGACCAGCCTACCGTCTGCAGTCGTGGAAGACGTCGCCACGGGGATCGACCTGCAGACTCTGGCTGCAGCTCTGTTCATGTCTCCGCACCACAGACACACACTGGTGGGACTGAGACACACACACACACACACACACACACACACACACACACACACACACACACACACACACACACACACACACACACACACACAGCAAGGGTTTAAATCACTGCATGTATTTGTTACAAGTGAAGACGTGTGTCTGTGTCTGTGTGTGTGTGTGTGTGTGTGTGTGTGTGTGTGTGTGTGTGTGTGTGTGTGTGTGTGTGTGTGTGTGTCTGTCTCTGTGTGTGTGTGTGTGTGTGTGTGTGTGTGTGTGTGTGTGTGTGTGTGTGTGTGTTTTCAGACCTGGTGCAGGAAGAACCTCTGGATGATGGTGAAGCCGAACTCTCGTCGCTCTTCGTCCGACTTGGTCTCAAACGTGTCCTGAAGGAGACGAAGAGGAGACGGAGACGTGAGCTTTTCCCGCTCGTTACCATGGTTACACGTTGTTGTTGTTGTTGTGGTCGTTCAGGTCCATGTTTACATGTTTACACCAGAGCTCCGTAACCAACAACAACCTGCAGGATCTGGTTCCTCTGAGGCTTTTATTCTGAAAATCTGCTCTAGTTTTATTAAATCACTTTATAAAACAGCCTCCTCTCTTCTGATTGGCTGACTCCGACCTACACTGATCTCATGATCAGCCCTTCAAAATAAAAGACAGTCGAAGTGTAAAACATGAGACCTTTAACCGTGAAGCGTCAGATTTACACTAGTGATGTTCGATACCACAAATTTCCTTTCCGATACGATACTGAGTAAAATTCAGGCTGGTATCAGCGATACCGATCCGATACCGATACTTTGTACAAATGCACCTAATGTGCCTGCTAAATCTAGTAAAATTCAGTAATTCATAGCTTCCTAAGGATGCAAGACTTCAGAGTAAGGTATTTATTTTAATCTCTAGTGGCCGTCTTTAGAATGTGAAAATAGACAAACATAAGTAAAATAGTAAAACCATAAATTAAATAAGAAAATGATAAACAAACATTTTTTTTATTCATTCATTTATAATATTATCTATAATTCAGATATTACAGACTTTGTCTTCACTCTTTGTGGCACCATGTTTTGTGGCGCCACACTGCATGTTGCTGCACTTACGCATTACGCACTCAACCAGGCGGAAGAAAAAGTAGTTCCTACCAACCGTGTGTTATTTAGACAAGATCTGAATAGTTTAGTTACTTTCCACTGTGTTCCTGATAATGATAGCCTATACATTACCACAAATGACTTAAGTATCAAAAGTATCGATATTTTCATTTGAGTATCGATTCTAGAGCAGACAGACCTGGTATCGGAAGTATCGATATTTCAGTATCGATCTGCACATCACTAATTTACACATTTCCTATAACCAGTATTTCACCAGGACGCCGTCACCACCAGATTCAGGATTCAATACGTTCATTTTGCCATTTTGTGCACAGACAAACTGGGTAGTTTCACCTTTTTACACTAGTTCTGCTTCAGTGAAGCTGCTCTAAATGATGTCTCATTGTTATTTATAACTGTGTTATTCTGACAATTAAGCATCTAAGTCCTCGAGGAGTCAGACTTAAAGTCTAAACGTTTTAAAAGAGAAAGAATAATGTGTGCTCCACTCCACAGAAGTCAGGCCTCCTTGTTCTGATTCTTCATCATATTTCTTCTGCACCGTGACGTTTTATTCCCACCGTCAGAGGTTTCCTTCCATGTTCTGTCCCCTGTTATAGCTTTTCTCTCTACATTCTATGTAAAGCTGTTAAAGGGTTAAGTCTATATAAGGTCAAACCTTGAAATGCACGTCTAGTGTTTCAACAGTTTGACCCCCTGTGTCTGTTTCTGTTGCACCAGCACGGAGCCAGACCATGTAGGGAACGACTGTCAGGAAGTGACGTGTGTGTTGACAGCTGTTGAAGGGATGTGACGAGTATATAAGCAGGTTGTGCATCTTTCCAACTGTTGCTGTTGGTGAACGCCCACTAGTAGGTGAATAAACTGTCAAGACACTCAGTTCCTACTACAGCGCTGTGAATCACTCTGTGTTTCTGGTGGTTTTCAGGTTTGGTTCCTACCAGAGCGTCCTGGAGGGAAATGTAGTTCTGCAGGTGAGGACGAGAGCGACAGAAGAGCTGGAAGAGCTTCCTGCCGATTGGCTGCTGCACACACAGACTGTGGTAGTCACGCTCTGAAGGAGGAAGAGGAGGAAGAGGAGGAAGAGGAGAGAACGACCACCACGTAGAAAACACAAGACAAACCACGGTGAGACGTTTTAACATTTAACATTCTGACTCGTACTAATTGTTGATATCTACAATGTTAAAGGGATAGTTCAACATTTAGTCAAACTGTCCCATCACCATAACCCCTATAGTCATAGCAGTAGGTTCGTTACCTTTAATTGTTGGTGCAAGCTGTTTTTAGAACGGCGGAGCAGAGCCGTGAGCTGCTCAGAGCTACGCTACGGAGGCTTATTATGGGATGTCTTGGTTTCCCTCATCAAACTCATCAAATACACAATCCAACAACTCCACGGTGGACCTGACTGCACATTCATGACTAACACAACGTTACCACACAGAGTTGTTTTAGGGAAATTCAGGTCACAGGGACAGTTGTTCATCACAACTAAAACTATAGGGATTAATGCGGCAATGGGCCAGTTTGGTTAAATGTTGAACTATCCCTTTAAATCTGCTTGACACACACACACTTGCACCGACAATTACACACACCTATGTTGACTATAGCAGGTCAACTCACACTGGGATTAATGCGGCAATGGGCCAATTTGGCTAAATGTTGAACTATCCCTTAAAACCATTTCCAGCACACACACCTTTGCTGCCAGGTCCACACTGGCTGAGGGCATCTCCTTCCATTTCCAGCTGCGGCCTTTGCTGCCTCCGCCTGCAGGGTCACGACACACACACACACACACACACACACACACACACACACACACACACACACACACACAGTGATGATGATGAAAGAGCAACAACACGTCTGTCAGCAGCCGTCTGTCTGTCTCACATGCACACGTACGTGCACGTCCAGCCCGTCAGGTTTCAGACAATAGCAGCCAATCAGGTCTATTTATAGCTGCAGCAGCAGGTGAGCAGAGCCTGTGGAGCCGCATTCACTCTGAAACAACTGAAACAACCACGCATTTCACTCTGACTCACAACAAACAACCAACCACCATGCTGCTGCTTCAGGCACACGTTCACTCTGAGTTAAATAACCTTTACTTCACTGATTCATGAATGCATTTATAATTTACAATCTGTGGTTTGTTAAAGAACATCCAGAGGCTACACTGAAGATAAACAACAACCAAACAAACCAACATTAAAACCACAAATCTATATTTTTATATAGAATACTCCACCACACCAGTACTTGAGTAAAAGTACAAATACTGGTCAGAATTTACTGCGTTACAAGTAAAAGCAGCTCAGTCGACATTTTACTGGAGTTAGAGTAAAAAAGTACTTGCTTTTAAAGGTACTTTAAGTAAAAGTAAGAGTACATTTCTTATTTTTCACATCAATGAATGACTATAATTGTTTCTAAATGAATTTAACTCTTGTTTGTGAGAATGAGCTGATGAGCTGCTTTCAGGGCTCAGGGTTTCCTTCTCAAACAGCTGCTGTCCAACAGGAGTTTAGAAAAAGACCTGAAAGTAACGAGTACTTTTCAGCCTCCTAGAAATAAACTCGAGTAAAAGTAAAAATATTTGTCTTGGAAATGTTTTCAAGTAAAGAGTACCAAAAGAAGTACCAAAGAAATCTAATACTGAGGTAAAGTACAAATCCTCTGGACTCAGACGTGTAAAACGTGAGACCAAGAACTTCAAATAAAGTTCAGTAAAGTTCTGCTCTTTTTAAATCAATCTGATAAAACCAGTGTCTTCGATCCATAAAACATTCTGAAACTGTTTCTTATCAGTTTCCTCGTCCGTCAACACCTCAGTGTTTGGGGAAGTCGCCGTCCTCACGTTACCCAACCACAACACAACACGGCGGCGCCTGCAGGAACGCCACCGCCACCTGTACATGGCCTCCTCCTCCTCCTCCTCCTCCTCCTCCTCCTCCTCCTCCTCCTCCTCTTCCTCCTCCTCCTCCTCCTCCTCCTCCTCCTCCTCCTCCTCCTCCTCCTCCTCCTCCTCCTCCTCCTCCTCCTCCTCCTCCTCCTCCTCCTCCTCCTCCTCACAGCAGCAGCAGCAGCAGGAATTACATAAGGGACGGAAAATATTCACAATATGTCGAGTTGTGTTTGTGTTTGATCTAAATATAGCAACAGGTGAAAGACGACGGCGGCTCATCCTGCTGCTTCCAGAGAAGAGACGAGGCCAGAGCCCAGAGTTAGTCCTGGATGTATAGACAGTATATATATATATTTATATTTATATGAGGTGTAAATGTGAGAGGAGTGAGACCTCTTACCTTCCCTGGCTTTGACCAGCGCGCTGTTGGCCACCATGCTCTCGATCTCCATGTTTGTCCCAAAGCAGCAGACGGGGAAGTTCAGTCCAGTCCCGTCGTCACGCACTGACAGCGCTGGAGGTCAGAGGTCATGAGCAGCACAGACACACACACAGACACACACACAGACACACACACAGACACACAAACAGCAGCAGCAGCAGCAGCAGGTGTGATAGCGTCAGTGTGACCAACCTGCCGTCCCTGTCACTCTCTAATGAATGGAGATGCAGGTGTTTGCTCTTCTTGTGACTGGTGTGTCGGCTCCGCCCACAGGCCACGCCCCCCCCCCTCCCTCCCCCCCCCCTCCCCATCACAGAAACAGGTTGTCAAACAGAGCAGGTTCTGCATCAAGAAAAAGATTTGAGAGCAAAAGTATCAACATTGCAATCAAAGATGTTTTATTGTAAGTTTACAATGAGTCAAAAATCCAAAATAGTTTTAAGTTTGCAAAAACTTTTTATATAAAAATGACTTGCAAACAAAACTTATAGATTTGCTTTTTTTTTTTAACTTGCAATGAAATTTTTTTTATTGCAATATTGATGCTTTTGCTTTCAAATCTAAAATTATTATTATTTTTTAATTATAAAAAAAATTATAAAAAATGATATTGTATGTTTTTCAGGTAAAATCTCTTTTATTCCGTGAAAATAGGCCGTTTCTTTGGGTCCATTCACAACACTGTATGTTGTAAATCTCTGGGCAGGGCTATTATGGGCTGGCGTTGCTAACGGGAGGAGTGCAGAGAGTCTTCTACTGCAATTAAAGTACTTAGGGGATATTTGTAGATCATACAACCACACTTTAAAGCCCCAAATCTCAAAATTGATCAGTGCATTAAAGGTCATCATGAAACACACACACACACACACACACACACACACACACACACACACACACACACACACACACACTCTTTAACGAGCGCTGAGCCGACACCTGCTGTAATAGCTGCCGTTAACAGAAGCATGTGGTTCTGGTGGTTTTAGGTGTCGGAGCCTGAATTCTCTAAATGCTGCTTTAATGAGTTAATTAGTGAGTTAATTCACACTTGACCCCCCCCCCCTCACACACACACACACACACACATGAAGCTGCAGTTACACACTCAACAGTTCATTGATCCAGTCACATGTAATAAAGGGTTAAATGCTGCCGCCTGGTGGACAGAAGACACACTGCAGTTTGTCTGACCGTCCTCCCTGTGTCGCGTTGCTGCTGAACTACGGAGGAACATTTGTGTCTTTATTATTCAATCAAACAGAGTGTAGCAAATGAAAAAAAAGATTGGAGCGCAAAAGTATCAATGTTGCAATGGAAAAAAAAAAAAAGATTAAGAAATGCAAATCCAAAAGTTTTTTTGCAAGTCTTTTTTTTTCATTTTAAAACAATTTACAAACAATTTGTAGAAAAGTTTGATTATTAATTAATTTAAATTGCTTTTTTTTTTTGAGGGGGGAGGGGGGGGGGGGAAAAGACAAAGAGTAATAGAATAAAAATTCATTAACATGAAATTGAAGTATTGTAGTAGTAGTAGTAGTAGTATTGAAGTAAATAGTGTACAAAGTTGACCTTCATAATATGGAGTGACATTTGTTTCTTTATTATTCAATCAAACATAGAAGGTTTTGCAGTAAAAAAAAAAAAAAGCTAAAGTATCGATATTGCATTCACATTTTATTTTATTACAAGTAAAAAATGATTGATTAAAAAACGCAAATCCAAAAGTGTTTTTTTCTTTTTTCTTTTGTGAGTCAAAAAGTTTAAATGAGACCCACAACAAAACTTTTGGATTTGCATTTTTTAAATCAATCATTTTAAACTTTAAATAAAACATTTTTTGATTTCAATATTGATACTTTTGCTCTCAGATCTTTTTCTGGATTGCAAAACCTAATACTCTGTTTGATTGAATAAATGTAACTCCACACTGAACCGTTGTGTGTATCGTCTAATGTGGTGAACAGTTCACTATTGTTACTAGGAGAGTAAAAACCAGCCGTGCAGTTCCTCTGATGACCACTAGAGGGAGCCAGACTACTTGTATTTATAGTTCTTCTCCATTTAAATAATGTTACACATAATAATCAGTACCACATGTTTTTCTTTACAGATATTTTGTACATACAGCAGCTTGAAGTTAACCTGAGTTTAAAGGTTTAGTTCAACAGAATTACATTTAATTTCTCGGTTTAAAGGACAAAAAAAAGTGGTTTAAAGGTTGATCCTGGGTGAGTCGCTGAGTTCAGTCACAGGTTTCATGACTGAGAACCGACCCACACATCATCCATCGTCTGTGTGTCACAGTGTCAGTGTGACCTGATCTGAGAATGAGGCCAAAGTGAAAGCTGTGTTTGACCTTTGACCTTTGATACTTGACCTGTGATTTCCAGAGAGACACGAGGCGACACGTGAACATCTGACTGGTTTGGATCGACTCAGACGCTGCTCCTTCACAAACAGCAGCAACTGAATGAAGGACGTGTGAATGAAGGCTTTTCACCATCAGTTTGATCCACAATCCAGGTAAATGATGCACGTTGCCTTCAGGGACAGTTGTTCATCAACAGTCTCTGTATTTCCCTCTAAAACAACTCTGTGTGGTAACGTTGTGTTATTATCTCATAGCGTGGTGAATGTGCAGGTCACAACTTGTCCACCAGAGCGTTGTGGAGTTGTTGGATTGTGTATTTGATGAGTTTGATGAGGGAAACCAAGAAATCCCATAATGAGCCTCCGTAGTGTAGCTCTGAGCAGCTCACGGCTCTGCTCCGCCGTTCTAAAAATAGCTTGCACCGACAATTAAAGGTAACAAACCCACTGCTGTGACTATAGGGGTTATGGTGATGGGACAGTTTGACTAAATGTTGAACTATCCCTTTAAAACCTGAATATATTGAATATATTAGTGTGACTGCTGTTGTCTGGCCGGTTCTCCTGCATCGTGCGGGCGACGAATTGTCTTCCAGTGATGTAATGAGGTTTTGAATTTGCATAACCCCGCCCCTACCTGGTCGCAGTAGGAGGGGGCGGGGCCAGCAGTGGCTCATTAGCATTTAAAGGGACAGACGCTGAAACCCGCCGTTCTGAACAGCGCTAAAGTTTCCTCGGAGGTCGAGTGAGTTGTCGATCAAACAGGAAGTTGTTGTTGTTGAGATTCACTCGCTGAAGCTCTGGTTTATTTTGCCGCCGACCGTTTTTACAGAAGAAGAAGAAGAAGAAGAACGTCTTCAGCTACACAACAAACAAACCTTCAGCTTCTTCTTCACACGCGGCGCTGGCTGACGTCCACACGTACGTCACACACGTCGTGCACGCGTCCCTTTAGAACCACAGACGTAAACCTTCGTCAGGACGCCGTGAGGTCGTTCTGGGTTTGATTCCCTGCGGCGCCGCCGCCCGAGGCCGCTCTCTGCCCTTCCGGACTGGAATCCACTGGCGCGTTTCATCTGCGACGCGGCTGTCAATTCATTTTCTATGGGACGCGTCTCTGAATGTACAGCATTCTGTGTGTCTTTGGATCCGTCCAGTGAGCACAGCTTTATGTGAATCCGTGAAGGTCACTGTCCAATGGGGAGAACTGCTTGGGGGGGCGGGGGTCTGCTTATCCACTGTCCGTGCCTCTCTGTTAACTCGCCGCTCTGTGTTCCCGCCTACCAAAAAGTCCGTTGACGCCGAGGCGTCGCGTCCGGCGAGAAATCGCCTTGACGCCAGTGGATTCCAGGCACACGACGGACGTCAGCGTCGCGTCACTCTGAATGTACGTGTGCAGCAGCAGCAGCAGCGGCGGTGTTGGTGTTGTTGGACCTGTGGACGGCGTGGGCCCGTTCCCCGCGGGCGCTGACGATCACGCTGTTGTGTAACCGTGGACCGTGGGTCGTGGATAAAGCCTGTGTCTGTGTGCGGCTCGTGAGACGTTCTGAGTCTCTGAAACCGCCGCCTGGTATTTGGAGCTGGTTCGTGGACGCGGTGCATTTGGCCGATGAACGGCTCCTCTCTTCTGCGGCGCCGTAAAGTTAACGGGCCGGACCGACCACAGCTGCTCATCTGACTGCGCTGTGAAATCTACCACACACACACACACACAGACACACACACACACACACACACACACACACACACACACACACACACACACACACACTGCTCACATGTCTTCCTTCCTTTGTGCTGACGGACACTTTGAGAAAGAAGGAAGTTTGAAGTTGAAAGCTTCCTCGCTGTGTGTGTGTGTGTGTGTGTGTGTGTGTGTGCATGTGTCACGAGTCTGAAAGAAATTAAAACGATGTTCAACCTTTATCGACACTGAGGCGGCGAACAGTGACGCTGCCGCATCGAACCAACAAGGTTCAACTTTTCAATTCTGTTGCAACAAAACAGTTTAGTTTGACTTTAAGCCATAAAGCCATAACCCCTATAGTCATAGCAGGAGGTTCGTTACCTTTAATTGTCGGTGCAAGCTGTTTTTAGAACGGCGGAGCAGAGCCGTGAGCTGCTGGACCGACGCTCACGGCCTCGTGTGATGCCGGAGGGAAAGAAACGTAAAGACGCCATGAGTTTCCATAAATAACTGAGTTATTTTATTTAGATGATGTTTGTTTTCCTGGCTCCTCAGGGGCCGACACCACAGACAGGGGCCACAACTTAAAGGGATAGTTCAACATTTTTGTCAAATTGTCCCATCACCATAACCCCTATAGTCATAGCAGTAGCTTCGTTACCTTTAATTGTCGGTGCAAGCTGTTTTGCCACGAGTTTGCCAAAATGTTGAACTATCCCTTTAACAATAAATCTCAACTAATATTACACACTGAAGAAGCTTGAATGGTCGTCTCTATTATTTATTATGATTTTGTTTTTTTATTGTTGGTAAATCTTCCTTTGAAATAATAACATCATACAAATCAACCTTAGCTCACATCTAACAGAGCAGCAGCTGATCAGGTTGTTTTCTCGGAGCTCCTGCAGGGGGCGTCGCCGCGTCGCCGCGTCGCTGCACGAGGCTGAGCTGTAGAATCCAAATATGGTCACTTCCACCTGTCGACCACGAGCATCAGTCTGAAGGTTATTATCATCATTATTATTATTATGTTATGAAGTTGTTTATTTGACCTTTCCTTCCTGTTTCAACCTGTTTATGTCCATCTTGTGTTGATCAGTCTGACCGGTGTCGTCCTGGTCTCTGGTCCCGTGAACGCTGGTAACCCCGGTAACCCCGGTAACCCCGGCGCAGCAGACGCCGTCTCTGTGAAAAACACACAGGTTAAAAACAGGAAGAGGAACAAATAAATAAGAAAATAAAGCTCCTCTCTCGTGTCTTTATTCTGCCCTGCAGACCTGATCCGTGCACATCAAGACCGACCTCGCTTCCCTCCTGCGGCCGCCGCCACGCCGCCACGCACACACGCAGCGCCGCTCCGCACGCATCAATCTGTTATTTGGGAAATCAAACGGCGAACAACACCCAATCCTGTTTCCTTCACTCGCGTCCAGAAATGAAAAGCTTCCTATCCAGAGAGCCGACCTTGAACGCCTCCTCCTCCTCCTCCTCCTCCGTCGTCTCTCAGCTCGGACGCCGTCTTTGTTTCCTCTGCTGCCGCGTCGCCTTCATGTCGCCCCTCCGACGCCACGCGGCGCGGCGCGGCGCGGCCTGCTCCCACTCCTTCCTCTCTGAGAGACACCTGGAGCCAATAAACCATCAGCTTCCACTGAGGAGGCAGTTCGCTCACATCTTTCCATCTTAAAGGAGAATTCCGGCCATTTTTCACCCGTAAATCGTTGTCCTGATGGTCCAAAGTAAAAAAAAAAGCGACTAAAATTGATGCAGGCAAACCAGAGTATCGCCGTGGCGACCCGGCGCTCTGTGATCGGATAGTAATGTCTGTCCAGGACGTTCCAGAGTTGGGCTGTCTGAGGTGAGAGACAGGACTTGGAGAGTTCACCTTGAATCAACTATAAATGAATCGTTAACGACACCATCACTTCCTGTCTTTATTTATAATGTATGAAAATTGTGATTTTACATTTTAAATCGGTCAAATCTCTGCAGTTCTTCAGACGGAAACACTCTTTAAGATCCTGGTTCAGCTCTTCTATTCTATATTAACACATGATGACGTCAAACTTCTTTCTGTGTGTGCCTCCATTTTTAAAAACTTTGACCTATTGGCCACGTTTAGGGACACTGCCTGCCTTCGCCAACCTGTGGTGATGTCACAAATTACACCAATTTCTTTTTGTGGGGACAAAAATGGCGGGAATTTCAGCCAGAGCCTTATATGGCAGTTCCTGGAAGATAAAAGACCAAGGTAAGAAATAAAGTGGAACCAGTGTTTTTATGTTCAACAATGTCTCTGTCTTCAAATGGCATTAAAATCTGACACATTTTACTCGTTATTACTTGACCGTTCCACTTCAGACTGACACCGGCCAATCTGAATCTGATGTGGCATTTTAGAATAAAACCCCTTTGAACTTCCATGTCACTGTATTCTATGTACAGTAGGACTCATTGTTTTTTGACCCAATCATTTTTTGCAAAAACTACTTCCTGCACAAAGACAAACTTATCCCAGGAAGCAAGGAGAAATAAAAACTGCACAGCAGCAGAGACCAGCCTGGGTCTCAGGAGGGCGTCGATGATGACAGAGACAATGAGTGGAAATGTCCCGATGTCCTCGTTTGTGATAAATCTCTGATTATTTTAATCTTAAAAACCTGACATGTAACATTTATCTGTTTAATCGGCAAAAACAAGTCGAAGGAAACACGTGAATTATAAAAACTGATGAGACGTTCAACACTTCCTTTTTTTCTAAAGGGATAGTTCAACATTTAGTCAAACTGTCCCATCACCATAACCCCTATAGTCATAGCATTAGGTTCGTTACCTTTAATTGTCGGTGCAAGCTATTTTTAGAACGGCGGAGCAGAGCCGTGAGCTGCTCAGAGCTACGCTACGGAGGCTCATTGATTTCTTGGTTTCCCTCATCAAACTCATCAAATACACAATCCAACAACTCCACAACGCTCTGGTGGACAAGTTGTGACCTGCACATTCATTTTTCTACCATTTCTTTTGACTTTTCTGAAAGAAGAACTGAGTTACAAGAAACACCAGCGTTAGTGTCTCGTCTTAAAGGAGTATAAACATGATATTAACCTTCAACTCTGCGTGGAGTCAGCTGACGACAGGTGACGTCACCTCAGGTGTCCATCATCATCATCATCATCATCGTCACACAGAAGCAGCAGTGTGAGTGTGTGTCTGTTGTCATCTGACTCCAGTGTGACTGCACAATAATTTGCATGGATTTTGGGGTGAAAGCCGCAGAGAGTGTGTGTGTTTATGTGTTTGTGTGTCTGTGTGTGTGTAGAGTCACTCACACACGCCATCGCAGCGTGAGTGGGAGGGGGCGGGGCCAGCTGCCCTCCCCGGTATAAACGGCCTCCTCCCGGTCCAACAGGCTCGGCCTCCGGAGGTTCTGCTGCGGGACTCGGACTCGGACTCAGAGGCGAAGTTGTCCCCTCTCCGACCAACCAGACCATACGACTCTTCACCTTCATCACTACCATCCTCTTCCTCAGCGGCAGCAGTGATGCGCATCAGCAGGTCCAAGGTGGCGCTGGGCTTCGTGGTGGCAGGTGGTCTGACCGCGCTGTTCGGGGCCGTGCTGCTGTTCGTGGGTCCGGCGGTGATGACGGACCAGATCACTAAGGTCAGTCTCATTAATGATAATGCAGCTGCTGCAGGTTCAGGTTGAGGTGATGAGGTGATGATGAGGATGATGAGGATGATGATGCTCAGTCGGATCAAAGGACGAAGAGCTGCTGCTTCTGTTTTGCTTCGGGCAGAAAGAGAGAAAAGAGAAGTTTCTTTCTCTCAGCGTGAGACCAGGTTGATGCTGCGCTTTAAACCCAACTCAGAGTGTTTTACATGACAATCAGCAGCAGATCTAAGATCAGTGTCCTGCAGCTTCACACTGGGACATTTACTGAGCCCATGAAGCGCAAACAAGTCAAATGTGAAGGCTATAAATCTGTCTTTTCAAGTTCTTTTCATTGGTTTTTATGCAAATAATGAGGCTACAGAGAAACTACAGCATAATATCTAATAACTAATAGTGACAGAACAGCCTCATGTTAATGTAACTCGTTGTAAATGAGAGTTTACTGTTTGTTAATTTTTTACAAATCTTATTTAAATCCAGTCATTTTGTGTTTTATTATTTAAACATTACAGTTATAATCTGAGTGAACCTAAATCAGTTTATTTCTGTTCAGTATATATTTTTAAATAGGCTACTTACTACTTTATTTTTTTATTTGAACATTATATAACCTGCATAAACAATGAAAATAGTGCAATTAAACATTGTGCAGGAGAGGTGGAAGCCAGAAAAGGTTTATGAAAATACCTCCCTAAACAAACAAAAAAAGACAAAACAGCGGTGGTCTTCAAAATAAGAATTCATAACATAAAAAATAGAAAAGAAAAAGTTTAAATTAACACAGAAAAAGCTAAATCTGTAGTTAAAACCCACATTTTTCTTATTAAATAGGCTTTTTTAACTAAACACAGCCATAGGTCTAATCTGAATAAATCTTAATTAGTGGGTTATATTTATATTTTTAGTCACATTTTATATTTTATATGTAATTCAGGAGTTTATGTTTTTAAATAGGCTGTAAAACTGATAAGACGTTTTGTTGGCCTTCAGCTGATAACCTGTCAAAGTCCGTGATTGAGCGCGCGGACTTCATTTCCCAGAATGCTCTGCGGCGCGAGGGGCGGGGCCTGCAGAGTATAAATACAGGGACAACATGTAGATGTAGGTTAACCTGCGATAATCGATCGATCAGAGTCGTTAACGAGCCGCCGCGGACACACAAAGACACACAGACACACACTCCGCTGGACCGGCAGCTGCTGCAGCTTCTCCCCGCGACACACGCACTGTCCTCGGCCGTAAAGAGCGCGCAGCCCCGGGAGGTAAACACTGAGCTGGAGCCATGGTGAACAGAGCGCGAGTAGCCGCGGTGTTCACGGTGGCCGGCTTCCTCACCGTGGTGTTCGGAACCGTCCTCACCTTCGTGGGTCCGCTCATCATCGACGACCAGATAGTGAAGGTAAGAACCGGAGAACCGGAGAACCGGAGCCGGTGGAGGAGGAAGAGGAGGAAGAGGAGGAAGAGGAGGCGGCGGGGTAAAGCTGCTGAGCTCAGGGTTTAAAGTCAGGTGAACTCTGCCAGGAAACATTAACTGATAACAACACGATACAAGACTAATACTCAGAATATGATGCCTGCAGAGATCATAAGAAATAATAGAATAAAGTAGGCGACTTGTATAATAAGAAATAGTGTAGGCATAAGAAATAATATAAGATGTGCAGTAAAATTAGAAATAATATAAGAAATACGGATACCCGCTGTCCTATAATAAGAAATAATATACTAAGGAACTCCTATAATAAGAAATAGAAGTAAGAATTAGCAATAAGACGTGCAGTAAAATAAAAAACGTTTAAAAAACCCGGGTCGACCCGCTAATTTCAGTGGGAAAACGGCTTTAGAAATAATATATAATAAGAAATAAGGATATCTGCTGCATAATAAGAAATAAAGTAGGAACCTGCAGCTGCTGTTTGCATCAAAATAATGACGGGACAGAGAAATAATGACTGTAAATATGAGGCTGTATTGATTTCTTTCTTTCTTGAAGTCTAAATAATAAAGTTTACTTACTGTTAACCAGCTGTATTTCAAGTAGCCTGTTCATTTACTAAAAAAGACCCAAAAAGTACTTTTTTTTTTTTTAAGTATAGACACTTTAGTGACTCAGAAACTACAGAAAACGTAGATTTTCTGCCTCTGTTGCTGATTTTATTGATTGATTTATTATTTATTCATATATTTCAGGGGTTTTTTTTAATCAGGGAGTGAGATCAACAAGTAATTTATGCAAAAGTTTGTTTCACCTTTTTCACTGTAGAAAAGTAAAATAATACACTGAGATTGATTAAAATGTTGCAACAGAGTGTTTCATGTTAAACTTAATGTCTTTTGGAGATTATTTCATCTTCACTGTTCACGTTAACACACATTTTAAACCCAAACTTTTGCATCATGACGCTGTAAATAATGATGAAAAATAAATCAATCATTAAAATCCACAACAGAAGTTTATAATCTCTTCTCTCCATCCTGGTGTTTTCTATCCTATAATATTCTCATTACAACACACATAGAGAACGGATCAATGAATGGATGAGAACGAGGTCGATGGTGCAAAGGTGCAACGTGAAAATCAAGAAAAGAGGAAGAAAAGCTGATGCTGAGACGTGTAATCAGTGTAATCAGTGTAATCAGTGTAATCAGTGTAATCAGCTGGTTAGTGAGTTACAGCTCATGTGACTCCGTCTGCAGCTCAAACTCTTCAAATGTTGAGTTTATGAATGAATTATTAATGTAAAATCTGTTTATTTTATTGGTTAAATGAAGTGTTACTGAAGGATAAAGGTTGAATGTTTTTCTGTAACATTCACAATAATCTTAATAATAAACTGAATATTTTGTATTTGAAGATGTTTTTTTGATGTGAAATCCTTCATTAATAGATGTTTTGTCTTGTTTTGTGTCAGAACACGGTGATCGACCCTAAGAACGAGCTGTCCTACACCATGTGGAAGGACGTCCCCGTCCCCTTCTTCATGTCCGTCTACTTCTTCAACGTCCTCAACCCCAAGGAGATCCTGAAGGGAGAGAAGCCCATGGTGGAGCAGCGCGGGCCGTACGTCTACAGGTACACGCCTCACACACACACACACACACACACACACACCTCACATGATGCACACACACACATTTCTTCTTTTTTTTTGCTGTATTGTATTTCTTCCTATCAGTAAACTTTGTCCTGCAGACGTCGTGTTGCAAGACGCGCGTCTCAGTCTCAGTTTGAGCAACACGCTGCAAAAACTCCAAGAATATTTGTCTCATTTCTGCTCAAAACTCGTCTCTTTCCACTTGAAATAAGACTCATCACCTAAAATCAACTTGTTTTTAAATAATTTTCACTTGCAATAAGTAAAAAAATTGCCTCACTATCAGATTTTTCTACTTATTCCAAGTGAAAATCAGCTTGAAAGAAGTAAAAAGTGTCTAAAAACGAGCTGCTTTTTATGTGATGAGTCTGATTTCAGGTATAATTAGATTAGTTTTGACTAGAAATGACATTTTGATGAGAAATAAGTTGTTAAGATCGTGTGTTTTTGCAGTGCAGGAGCTTTTTCTGCCTGGTTCAGCTCCATCTGGTCCTTTTCCTGACGTGACCCGTTCAGTTGAAGCCGGGTCCGTCCTCCACTGGATGGAGGTTTTGAGGTTTTGAGGTTTTGAGGTTTTTGGCCGAGCGGAGCGGCGTCTCTGATTGGCTGGTTTTGAGGAACACAATGTGCCCTTCTCACAGTATGTGGGTCACTGTGCATTCACGCTGTCAACCTTCCCCCAGTAACACGGTGGGATGGAGTCCAAATACCTTATGCAACCGCACCATATGTTCTCGCTGCTCAGCATAAACATCGGCTGCTGGTGGTGACCTATATTTTTTGGGGAGAAAAGGTCCAATAGGAACAGGGATGATTACATAACTTCCCCATCAGAGGAAACAGATGCAAATAAAGCCGATGCAGCTCAGAACCCGGTCTGGTCTGGTTTCATATGCGACATGAGACTCAGAGGTCAGAGGTCAGTGCATAGAAAACCTTCAGTCTGCAGAGGTTTATAGAGGAGCTGAGACTCTGCTCAGTGTGTGAGGCCTGTTGTATAAAGTCCTGTGGCTTCACAGTCTAAAGGAAGTCACGACGAGATCCTCCTTAAACTGGACTCGGCCTCAGATCCACTCAGTCTAGACGTAGATGTGGGATCAGACTCGTCAGGATCTCGTCAGGGCTGAGGAAGATGATCCAGACCGTCGGTGACCAGCGCACGACGCACAATGCACCCTAACCCGCCTCGCTCTGACCTCACGCACGCCGCCGGCTCGCACCGACCTTCCACACGCTGCAAAAACTCTACATCTTCCCAAGAATATTTGTCTCATTTCTAGTCAAAACTAAACTCTTCCCACTTAAAATCAGACTCATCACCTAAGAATGAACTTGTTTTTAGATCATTTTCACTTGTTTCAGACTAATTTTCACTTGAAATCAGTAGAAAAATCTGCCAATGGAGCAACTTTTTCTACTTATTTCAAGTGAAAATGAGTTTGAAACAAGTGAAAATGATCTGAAAACAAGTTCATTTTTAGGTGATGAGTCTGATTTTAAGTGGAAAGAGTTTAGTTTTGACTATAAATGAGACAAATATACTTAGGAAGATGTAGAGTTTTTGCAGTGCACCTAACGTTTGTGCACGTTTGATGATGTAAATGCAGACTATCGATACATTCAGGATCCACAGAGTCAGGAAAGTCAGGATAGATTCACAGAGTCGGGATAGATAGATCCTGTAGAACAGGTTCTGCAGAAAGTCGGGATCTTTTCAGATCCGAGGACAAGGTTTGATGATGTAAATGCACGTAAATGCATCAGTGTGATAATCATGATTAAGAACAAATGGACTGAAAGACATGTTAATTGAAACTTTAGAGAAAACATGAGACCAATTAGTGAAAATGTTTCTGCTTTTCAGGACGTGAATCAAACTGAGTCCAGTCAGCAGAGACACAGGAAGCTGCTTCAGAGTAGATTTAGACTTTTATTTGGAATTCGTCACGTTAAATTTCCTGTTTCTATCTTTAAAATGGTGCAAATTTTATGATATAGAGTTTTATATCTATAATGAAAGCCTTGTCCCAGCGGCCGTCCTCCTGTTGGAACGGATCCACAGCTGGAATCTGCAGAAGGAGGAACGTTTCCAACATCTGGTGGATTCGTGGCTGAAAGCTGCGACGCTGCAGCGAGTCGGTGTCAGTGTCGGTTCCTGATGAAGCGATCAGGCCGAGGAAACACAGCGCGTTGATCAAAACAACAAAACATACTATTAAATGTAACTTGATGTTAACGGAGTGAGAAGAGACCGTTGAGACGATGCTGCTTTTACTTTGAAATCTGTTACAGATTCTTTAGTTTCTTCACTAATAAAGTGAATATTTGTAGTTTTTCCTCATGAGAGCTTCACCTCAGGCTGCAGGAAGTCCAGATCGTAACGCATTAGAGAGTCAATTATCATCGGATTGCATCTAATTAAAGCCATGCTTTGTTAACTAATTGTTATCATGATTAAAGATCTCAGGCTGCTCTTTATTAAACATGCAACAGCTGATCCGACATGTGACGACCCGGGAGTCGGTCTGAGTCACGGTGTTTCCTGTTCCTGCTGCTGATTCATCATCATCATCATAATGATGATATTAACATCCTTTAATTTTGCAATAATCCTTTAAAATATGATTCAGACACGACTTGTGAGGAATCTGTATCAGAGGTTCAACATTTAATAACTGGGATCACGACGTCAGCGTAGGAAACTCTGAGTGTGAATCAGCAGAAACGTGAATAACTGACCACTGTCGTTATTATTAAAGGGATAGTTCACCCAAAATTCAAATGCAGCACTGCATGTCCATGTGACGGCAGCAAACGGAGCTCTTTGTCCAAAAAACATCCAGATCCCTCCACACAGCTCGTCTGTAACGTCCCTCTGGTGTTGAAGCCCCCACAGGAGAAATAGTTCCAAAAAAATTAAATAAGTCCATATTTTAAGCACATTTGTAGCGAAGCTCCTCTTCCTGCTCCGTCCAAATCTCTGGATTTATCCCACAAATTAAGAACTTTTCTCCAACTACTGGATATTTAAGTGAAATTTGAAGTTTTAATTTGAAACACATGGAAAAATCTTCACAATATATTTGACTGCTGTAGAGGTGAGCAGATGTGCAGCCAGAGCAGAGTAGACCAGGTTAAAACACTCGATACGATCCAACTGAGCTTTGAACAACTGGGATAAAAGTAAAGATTAAATGATTCTGGATGGAAAAACAAAGGATTTCAAAATCCGGATCATTTAAATCCAGATGAAACCTTTTGAGCGACCGGAGGCTCCGAGGATTAAACCGATCTGAGGAATTTAACATGAATTCAATTCAATTCAATTCAAAGAACTTTATTTTTCCGTTAGGAACTTCATTTGTGTAAAAGCGTCAGTGCAGGTTTAAAACAAGATAAATAAACAGATAAGTACATACATGTTAAGAAAAAGTTAAAAATACAAAGTCAATGAAATGAGTCAAAGTTCAGAAGCTGGGTGATGTTTCCGTCTCCAGGTCCAAAGACTTGTAGGTTAATTGTCCCGTGGGTTTATTGTCCTGTTGGGCTGCGGCTCCAGGTCATCGCCACCTCTGGCCAGATGTGGGCTGTGATTGGCAGCGGAGCAGCAATCAGGGTCCTATCAGCAGCGATAACACCTTCCTTATCACAGGATGAAGGTTCTGGACCTTGGACCGCGGCCTTTTCCTTTTCATGCCTCCTGCTGCTGGAGGACGAGGGTGTGGACTCATGTTGTTGTTGTTGTTGTTGTTGTTGTTGTTGTTGTTTGTCAGGAAGCGCATCCAGAAGGACAACATCACCTTCCACCCCAACCACACGGTGTCCTACAGGGAGTACAGGAGGTACTACTTCGAACGCTCCATGTCCGTGGGCAACGAGTCCGACATCGTCACCATCCCCAACATGTTGGTGCTGGTAAGACGCAGCTGCACTCACACACACCGTTGAGTTCAGTTCAATTCTAGGTTCATTTATTTATTCTATTCTAGTGACATTAGACTTCTCCAGAGGAACGGGTCAATATTGGACGAGGTTTTGAAACAGCAAATGAACATGAAAAAACCCAAGAAAGATGTGGACACTTTATTTTCCTCGTGCCTCGTTTGTTAACTTTTTATTGAAATGTTACCACGTATTTTATTACTCTTTTTTTTTCTTTTTTTTTTCTAGAAATGTAACCTTCTAGATTTTTCTTTAAACTTCTTTTTGAGGAATTTTACCACTTTTTTTCTAGAAAATATTTAACTTAGGTTTTTGTAAAAACTCTTTTAAAATAGAAATTTAACCATTTTTTTCTAGAAAATATTTTTCTTTTTTAATAAAAATGGAACCACTTTTTCTAGATTTTGCTTTAACATTTTTTGGAGAAATTTTACCAGTTTCTTTATTAATTGATCTTTTTTTAGGGTTAGAGCCTGCTGCTGCTGTTGAAATTTTTTGTTCAGGCAACTTTTCTGAAAAGTTTTTAAAGAAAAATATTTTAGCTTGCTGCTCTTTTTATGACATTGCATTTTTAGCTTATTACATTCTGGGCCATCTTGCCATATTGTTTGAAACCCATAATAAAATAAATAGGTTTTGATAATCACATGCTGATATTAGACAAATGAATGAAATGGCGGCCATATTGGACTTTTTGAAATGTCATGCTTCTCTCACCAAGTGAAGGGTTCGTACCATGATCTGC
This sequence comes from Decapterus maruadsi, assembly GCA_030347415.2. NCBI lineage: Eukaryota > Metazoa > Chordata > Actinopteri > Carangiformes > Carangidae > Decapterus > Decapterus maruadsi. The sequence goes on along the minus strand of CM064904.1, from coordinate 27,085,260 downwards.
TCCTCCAGATCCTCTCAGACCCTCACT